>OX457030.1:36992336-37370088 GCA_949752745.1 Protula sp. h YS-2021 | reverse complement strand
TCTCTCTCTCTCTGTCTCTCTCCCTCTCTCTCTCTCTCTCTCTCTCTCTCTCTCTCGCTCTCTCTCTCTCTCTCTCTCTCTCTCTCTCTCTCTCTCTCTCTCTCTCTCTGTCTCTCTCTCTCTCTCTCGCTCGCTCTCTCTCTCTCTCTCTCTCTCTCTCTCTCTCTCTCTCGCTCTCACTCTCTCTCTCTCTCTCTCTCCCACTCTCGCTCGCTCTCTCTCTCTCTCTCTCTCTCTCTCTCGCTCTCTGTCTCTCTCCCTCTCTCTCTCTCCTGCCCCTTTTATCTGTCTGTCCGTCTGTCTATCATCTGTCTATCTATCTGTCTATCCATCCATCCATCCATCCATCTATCTATCTCTATCTGTCTGTCTGTCTATCTATCTAACCTAATCTAAATCTAATATAATCTGATCTAATCAGTTTCTGTCTATCTAAGTTGTCCTGGATGGCTGGAATGTAACTTGAAAGGAAAAAACTGGCAATGTTTGACTCATGTGGGATGTCACAGATTGACGCATGATTTGTATATACTCGTGTCAATTGTTAGGGAAATGTGGTCAGGGCCGTGGTGGTGGTATGTGTTCCGTTTGGTCTGCTGTATCACGTTTGCGTGTGGTTTGTCCATCCGTCTGTCTGTGATCTCAGTAACCATAACATTCAGAGCTTTCATCATAGGGTATGAAAATAGTTAAGAGAATATCTATTGGCACAGTTTTAAAATCTGGACATTTTTTTTTTTTGGAAGGCCAGCCGAAGCTGGCCTTCCTATAGTGCTACATTCCGCTTTGGGGATTTTTTTTTTTTTGAGACGGTTCCAATTTCAGTCATAAAAATACATTCATTCATAGTATGTTTACGTTCATTGATGAGTCAACTAATAGTAACTACAATGGGCCAATGAAATTTGAAGGTTTTTGTGATGTCATGCACCTGCTTTGAATATTGATCATCTCCCATTGAGAAACGTATTAGGGTTTGTCTCAAACATTGAATGAGTAGGACATTTATTGCATTTCGTCTGAAAGAAGCTGAAAAACAGCGACTTAGGAATACTGACCATGAACAAGTCGCAACTTGTCTAGATTTGCCATAGTCACAGCGATTTGTTGACGTGCGGATTGTGGCTTAATATTTGGTTATTAAGTTTTGGCCGATATTCTTTGAACTTCGATTGCTTATTGATTTTGTTTCAAAGAGTCACTGTTTACATGAAATATTAAAACAGTTTTTTTTGAATAGATTGAAAAAATACAGAGGCTTTTTTATGGGTTTCACGGCAATGTTTTCTTTAGGTTGAGCATTGAAGTGTGACTGCATCCGTTGATGTCTGTTGTGTGCTGCATTTGGGTCATCAGTGACTCATTTGCTGCGCACTTCTTTTTCGCTGTTTTTGAAAGTAGACTGTTCATGTTTTGGCAACACGGCAAATGTGAACGGTTGAGTATGAAGCACAGAGAGCATTTTACTCAATTTTTGTTAAGAATTAAGTTGTAAAATGAATAGAATATTTGTTTCTTTATCCAACTTGAATCTCTTATACAACCCCCTTCAAATACATGTGTATATTGTGGCAGAACATGGCCTTTCACCGATGCTTTTAGCCTAGTTTTCTTTTTTTTTCAGTTAATTATACTGTTCAATACATCCCATTAAGCGTGAGCGGAAGGAACAATGCCTGCTCATATTTTATAAGAACACCTTGATATAACTGAACACTTGGCAAGTTCAAGAGTTCCACTGTATATTAAGTTGTACGGGGCCAATGTTTCGATCTTTTTTACTGGACCAGGACCACCAACTTTCGCATATATGTAGTATTTGATCTGGGGAACTGGCCCAACCCCCCCCCCCCGACCGAAACCCCCCCGGCCCTAACCCCCCCCCCCCCGTCAAAACCCCCCGACTAAAACCCCCCCGGCGACCCAAAACCCCCCGGTTCTCAGGTCTATTTTATATTTTGTAATTGCGATACATGCACGTTGTTAATTACACTTCAAATGCCCATTCAAGAGATCACACAGCGTTTAAAATTGCAATTTCCGAACCACTGGAAGGAATTGATCATCACTATAAAAGAAACTTCATACATCCATTGATGATAGCACTCAGTTTTTGAAATTGCAATTGCTCTTTCGATTGATGAGTGTGTACACATTAAAAATTGCAATTCATATTCCGGTTGCGAGATCAGTCGAGTTTACAAATTACAATTTCTCTTGCGGTAGATGTGACTTATATCCATTGTGATTCACTTGAATGGGTAATTTAGTGACCCAGATTGCTGTGAAAAATCATGCTACCATTATGGAATACATCACATCTGCTAAAGGGAATCCAAAGATATTGTACCAAGGGCATTTGTACGTAAAGCAAAAAAAAAAAATCTAGCAAATGGCTATGTTTCGTACGAGTGCGAAAAGAAGCGCCAGAACAAATTATCATTACACATTTTCTTCGTAAACGGGGGGGGTTTTGGGTCGGGGGGTTTAGGCCGCCGGGGGGGTTTTAGTCGGGAGGGTTTTGACGGGGGGGGGGGGGGTTAGGGCCGGGGGGTTTCGGTCGGGGGGGGGGGGGGGGTTTGGGCCTAGACTCTTTGATCTGAAGTTGCGCACCTCGCTTTTTGTTTTCGCCTTTGTTTTCATTTTCATGACGTCAAGCACAAAGCAGTTTTTTATCAAGAAATGCTTCGTGTAAGGTCTGCAGGAGCGTTTGCACACAAACCAACGGCCACTCGCCTCTGTGAACAGTCACACTGTGCGTTACATAAATGATGTGTGCTTTATTTGCGTAAGTCAAATAGCTGAGCATAGAGAAATATGTATGTTGGTTGTATAAGAACTACGCATGAAAGCAAAGTCTACCCGATCATTTTACACACCCTGAACGTTTGTAAAAATTATCATCTTCAGTTACGCACTATTCTTGGTGAGGGTCGGGGGGAGGGAGGGGGAGGGAGGAATGTCGTTTCGTAGAGTTAGAGAGTAGTAGCAAACCGTGTTTTTAGAAAAAGGTTTCTAACTGGTATATAATATAATATATATACATACATAACATATATATATATTGCCATGTGTTTAATATTTCGCCTTTGAGAAGGAAGTAGGTTCTCGTTTATATGGTTGGAAAATTATGGACTTTTAGTTGAAAAAGCATTATGAGGTTCTTATATTTTACAAGCCTGACGACAAATCTACGAACATATCGTGCCAATGTTTTGTTTATTTAGTACAAACGCGCTCAGGAAGCGATTGATAGAAAAAAAATTGTGATGCTGGAAGAATTACTTCATTACGTCCATCAGTGTCAATCAGGTAGAGTTTTATAAACCCTCACCTTTTTTTTCCATCAAATGAATAGAAAGAGAATAATAGATTATTAAGTGTCAGGCCACGGTACGGGTTACTGTCTCGTTACTCGCATCCTGCCGTCGGCCACGGTACCGGTCACTGTCTCGGGACTCGCATCCTGCCGTCGGCCACGGTACGGGTTACTGTCTAGGGACTCGCATCCTGCCGTCGGCCACGGTACCGGTTACTGTCTCGAGACTCGCATCCTGCCGTCGGCCACGGTACGGGTTACTGTCTCGGGACTCGCATCCTGCCGTAGGCGACGGTACCGGTTACTGTCTCGGGACTCGCATCCTGCAGTCGGCCACGGTACGGGTTACTGTCTCGGGACTCGTATCTTGCCATAGACCACTGTACGGGTTACTGTCTCGGGACTCGCATCCTGCCGTCGGCCACGGTACGGGTTACTGTCTCGGGACTCGCATCCTGCCGTCGGCCACGGTACGGGTTACTCTCTCGGGACTCGTATCTTGCCATAGACCACTGTACGGGTTACTGTCTCGGGACTCGCATCCTGCCGTCGGCCACGGTACGGGTTACTGTCTCGGGACTCGCATCCTGCCGTCGGCCACGGTACGGGTTACTCTCTCGGGACTCGCATCCTGCCGTCGGCCGCGGTACGGGTTACTCTCTCGGGACTCGTATCTTGCCATAGACCACTGTACGGGTTACTGTCTCGGGACTCGCATCCTGCCGTCGGCCACGGTACGGGTTACTGTCTCGGGACTCGCATCCTGCCGTCGGCCGCGGTAACGGGTTACTCTCTCGGGACTCGTATCTTGCCGTAGGCGACGGTACCTGTTAGTGTCTCGTGATTCGTGTATCCTGCCGTCGGCCACAGTACTGCTACTGTCTCGTTGACCACCCTTTACGCATCTGTAACCACAAATTAAGTACTGGTTAGTCCCGTTGACGCATGCTCAACAGTAAGTCACAACACGTGTTACAGTCCCGATGACGCCTGCCAAGTCGTAAATCACAGTACTGGTTAGTCCGGTTGACGCGTGCTAAGCAATAAGTCACAACACGTGTTACAGTCCGTTGACGCCGGTCTGTTACTGGGTACCTTTATATAAGCCAAGGCCTGGCGCGAGTTACCAGACACCCAGATTTCCTATTGATAAGCAGCACCCCTCCCCCTCCCTCCCCTCCCTCTCCCTCCCCCTCGCCCTCCTTCACCCCTCCCGCTCCCTCCCGCCTCCCTCCCGCTCCCTCCGGCCTCCCTCCCCTCCCCCTCCCTCCCCATCCTTCCCCTTCCTCCCCTTCTTTCCTCCTCCCCCTCCCCCTCCCCTCCCCCCCCCCCCCCCACGCTGACATCAACGTCAAAAAATCATACACGATACACCACTATGTCAAAACTTGTTTCCCGGATCTGGCACTTAAGTGAAATCTGCTCCACTGAAAACAATTAGGCCACAAATGTCGCTGACGTAAGCATTGAGTCCCTGTGTTCATGACGACGAAGAGTAGCCAGTGTAGCGTCAGATCTGTGTGCACAATGTACCCCAGAAGTGATTTAAGTGGCTCTTTAAATCTTCCAGTTCGGAGGTACATCGCAGTTATGGTCCCTGGGCGTAAATCTCTCTGTTTAGCGGTTCTGATTGAAAGCAGCTATTTTCCCGTTATTCCCGATCTGCTGCGGTCTTCATTTTGCAGGACACAGACTTTCCAGAAATGGTGTGAACAAGAACTGAACTCCGAAAAACTTGACAAAGGATCAAAAGAACAATTAGAATGCTTGCAGAAAATTGTAAAAATTCTTACCGAAGAGCTACAGGTTTGTGTGATTACAATTGCAAAAATTCTTACCGAAGAGCTACAGGTTTTTGTGATTGCAATTGCAAAAATTCTTACCGAAGAGCTACAGGTTTGTGTGATTGCAATTGGTTTTTGTCAAAATTTTTGAGTGACTTTAACGACGCTACGATGCAATGTTTCCATAATGAAATAAATGACAAGGCTCTACTATGGTTTAAATTTAAAGACTTATTTTAGTTATAAAGTAAAGATAATACACTGAAATTTTTACACGATGTCAATGCTATAGAAAAGACAGGATACTGTATAAAATTTGAATCCAAGATCATTCAGCTCTAAAAAAGGGACAGGTCAGTGTTGCTACATCATCCTTTTTTAAAAGGATTATCCTTTTTTAAAAAAAAAGCCCGATTTTATCCTTTTTTTATCCTTAAATACTTTTTTTATACTTTTTTTTAAATTTTCATCCTTTTTTATCCTTTTTTCGCTTTTCATCCTTTTTTTTTTGTTTTGATACTTTTTTTCATTTTCTTTTTTCGTTCAAAATATCATTTTTTCCTAATTAGTAATATTTTTTTCTGCTATAATTTTTTCTCACCCTAGTCATAACCCATGATTAGGCAATAATATTAACCGCTCTTACACTGTATGTGTATGTAATTTCCAACTTTTTTGCAGCGTCTATTGTTAAAATCAATACATCTGTATTTTTTTCATGGAATTGACACATATATTCTGTAAACGTATTCACTGTCTTATCACACTGTAAAATATCCAGTATTCTAAATGATGTTGAGTAGTTTTTATTTCTTGAATGATTTTCAATAACTTCGTTCTGTAAGTTTGAGTTGCATGTCCCTACGGACCATCGATAAAGTACGTACGCACCTTTTTTTAGACCAGCCGACCATGTCGGGCTGGTCTTATCACATCAATAGAGGGGTATCCGTCGTCTGTATATACGTATGTACGTGTGTAAACTTTTACTTAAATTAAAATGCTTCTTCTCCCTCAGTTTTGATCGGATTCCTCTCAAATTTTAAACGAATGTTCTCCAGGTGGCCTCTCTTTAAAAAAAAAATTTTTTGGCGATCCGCCAAAAATTGGCTAAATAGGGGGCATTTAAAATTTTTCCGTTGCCAATTTCAGGCTTGCCGGATCGTACTTTTTTTTAAAGATTTAGTCTTTATTTTCGCATCGTTCTTTTTTTTTTTTTGCCTCAAAACGTACTTTTTTCCACAAGCGTTCTTTATTGTTCTTTTTTTTTTTAGCCCCAGCTTTTTCAGAAGCAGGAATATAACAGTTGTTGAAAGTATGTGCGAATAAACGCTTTTAAGTTGAAAAATCGTATATTCACCCAGGATTTTAGCCTGAATGTCTTGAAATTTTGGTGGAAGGTAAGGCGCATAAGTTTCCAAATGGCTAGTCCTTTCTTGGCAATTCACCAAAAATTGGCGAAAATATTAGCTGAAAACCAGATCCTTTCCGTAAAGTTAGAACTACTTCTGGGAAAAGAATCTTACTGTTTTGAAATTTTAAGTGAAGTTAGCAAGCTTTACTACTACCTAGCTATTACTTTTCTTTTTGGTGATTGGCCAACGGGGTAAAATTTTCAGTGAAATCTTAATCTTGGTGATTGGCCAGCTGGCGAAACTGTTCAGTAAAATCTTAACTAACTGCTGAAAAATAGTCTTGCCGTGTTGGAATTTAAAGTGAAGGTAGCAAGAGTTACCACCTACCTGGCTGTAATTTTTTTGGCGATTCGCCAAAAATTTTCGAAACTATTGCTGAAAAACTTTTTTCGTAACGTCTTAACTATTTCCAGGAAAGCAATCTGTCTTGAAATTTTAAGTGAAGGTACAGTTACTGCCTACCTGGCTATTACTTTTTTATTTTGGCGAAAAACAAAAAAATACCTTAAAAACTTTACTAACTGCTGGAAAATAGTCGTACTGTGTTGACATTTAAAGTGGAGGTAGCTCTAGGTACCACCTACCTGGCTATTACTTTTTTGGTGATTGACCAAACATTGGCGAAATTAAAAAAAAAAACCAAAAAAAAAAAAAAAAATTAGTAAAATCTTAACTAACTGGTGGAAAATAGTCTTATGGAATTTAAAATGAAGGTAGCAGGAGTTACCCCCTACCTGGCTGTAACTTTTTTGGCGATTCGCCAAATATTAGAGAAAATATTGGCTTAAAAACGTTTTTCGTTAAAATCTTGACTATTTCAAGGAAAGTAACGTTACTGTCTTGAAATTTTAAGTAGCGGCAGTAATCAATATTACCTAACTGGCTATGAATTTTTAGTGGTTGGCAAAAAGCGGCGATTTTTTGGCGAAAAACCAAAGACATTTCAGTAAAATCTTGAAGAACTTCAGGAAAATAGTTTCCGCATTGTAATTTTAAATAGCAGTACCACACATTACTACCTAAGTGTTTGTTACGTTTTTTAGGAATTTGCCAAAACTTGGCAGAAATACTGCCCAAAAGCCAATTTTCTGTAAAAAGTATCTCCTAGGGTTTTCATGGAAACATTCTACAATTTTGGTGGGAGGTAGGGTGCATTATTATTAGTAGTTTAAGGGATTCATAAAAAAATTAGCCTAAATATTGAAGAAAAACTTTTTTTTTTTTTTTTTTTTTTTTTTTTTTTTTTTGAAAATTGTTAAACATTAACTAACTCCTAGAAAATAGTATTAATGTCTTGAAATTGTAAGTGACGGTTGGAAGCCTTACTACCTACTGTTACGTTTTTGGTGATTGGCTAAAAAATTGCCCAAAAAATTGGCGAAAAACCAAAAAAAGAAAAAAAAATTCCATAAAATCTTGTCGAACTCCATAAAAATAGCCTGACTGCATTTAGATTTCAAGTAAAGACAGCAAGCCTGACTATTTAGCTGGCTATTACAATATTTGGTGATAGGCCAAAAATTGGCGAATATTTTGGCGAAAAACTAAGAAGATTCCAGTAAAATCTGATCTCCAGGAAAATAGTCTTACTCTCTTGAAATTTCAAGGAAATGTAGCAGGCAATATTACTGACATACTGGTTATTACTTTTTTGGTGATTGGCAAAAAAATCGGCGAAAATTTTCGCGAACAACCAAAAAAAAAAAATCTCTGTAAAATCTTTATGAACTCCGGGAAAATAGCCTCATTGCATTGTAATTTTAAGTAAAAGTAGCATAAACTACTGCCTAACTGGCTATTACTGTCTTCCAATTTTAGATAAAGATAGCCATCATTGGTACTTACCTGGCTATTACTTTTTTTCGTAATTTGGAAAAATTGGCGCGAATATTGACGAAAAATGAAACTCATACTACAGAAATGGCCGTGCTGTCAAAGACTAAACTACTAGTATAAACAGTCTTTGGTACTGTCTTGAAATTTTGTTAAAGATAGTGGTCATTGGTACTTGCTTGGTTATTGTTTTTGCGTTATTCGGAAAAAATGACGGGAATATTGGTGAAAAACCAATTCTTACTAAAATCGTTACCAACGCTAGGAACATAATGTTACCTTCTTAAAATTTAGAATTATGGGAGCGGAAATTAGTACCTATGTGGTTTTTTAACCCAGCAGACTTTGTCGAACTGGGTTAGTCGTACCCCAATAGGGGGCTTGAATCTTTGGGCGTATGTTAAACTTTTTCTTTAAAATGCTACTCCTCCTACAGTTTTGCTCTGGGTATTTGCAGGAATCTTCACTGGGTAGTCCCCCACCTGGCTATTACTTTTTTTGACGAGTGACGAAAAACTGAGAAAATGGCGGCACTTTTTGTGTCCGTTTTGACCCATTTTTAAAATGCTGCTTCTCCTACAGTTTTACTCCAATCTTTAAGTTGTTATGAAGGGATGTTCCCGAGGGGTTCGCCTACCAGGCTATTATTTTTTTTTCGCGGTTGGCCAAAAACTGCCGAAATGGCGGAACTTTGAAGTTTGGCAAAAACTGGAATAAATGGTAGCAAATAACTGAATTGTCAAACTATTACAGTTATAAAATTTTAATCAAAAGTTTCTTAGGTGCTTCTCCACCTGGTCTTTGCTTTTTTCGCAAATTAAAATTATGAAAAAGTTATGTTCAGAAACAAAGTTCTTCATTTTTTGGCCTAACAGTATTCGTTTCAGAGTTTTTCTCTCTTTCCTTATTTGGTAACTCGGCTGGGTCGTGTCCTTGGACATGCTTGTTTTTGGTGATTCGCCAAAAATATTATTGAAAACGCAGTTGACCCTGGGTATTTGGCCATGATCTCTTGAAATTCTGATCAAAGGTACCAGGCTTTTGGTACCCACCTGATATTCATGATTCGGATAAAATTGGTGGAAATATTAACCACAAACAATGTTCATGACAACGTATCTCCTCGTAAAATTTAAATGGAAACGTCCTAAAATTTTGATGGATATAGTGGTATATATGTCTACCTGGCTATTACTTTTCTTGTTCGACGATTCGAAAAAAAATTGACCGAAACACTTGGCTATTACTTTTTCTTGTTATTTCGCCAAGAATTGGCGGATATATTGACGATAAACCGTTTTTGTATAAAAATCTTGAATGACGCCAGCTTTTCTGTCTTGAAATTTGGGTTACGGGTTATACTTATATGTCATAATCTTGACATCAGCATTCGTGGGCTGGGGCATTGTCCACGGACAATCCTGTTTTTGGTTTCTTTCAAATTATTTAAAATAGTAAAATATAATAATTTACGATAATTGCTGTACTACGCGCCTGCAACGGTTCTACAATCTCTTAAATTGTAAAGGATAGGAAAATAGGTTTTTCATTATTTCCTTCACTTAAAGTTTAGTTTCAATTACTTTTACAGTATTTAACTATATTTTAAGCCTTTGTTTACTCTAAAACTTTTAAGATATGCTTGTGTTTTATTAACACTTGACAAGCCTTTGGCTTGCAAGAGTTATATGAAATTGTGCGAGCAAAATTCGTCCTTTTTTTTTTTTCTTCTTGACACTTTTTCCGATTTTTTGTGTCTTCTTCTTCTCTGACACTATGGGCCCTACGACCATGAAACTTGGGACTTATGAAGAGCTTGATCTGAACATGTGCATGTCACTTTTTATTTTCGTCTTTGATTTCGTTTTCTTTGTTAAAACGCCATGTGAAAAGAGTGTATTTTTTGCAAGTTAATGCGTAGCATTTAAGCCACATCACACACAGTTGCTCAGTGAGCTTTGTGCGAGCTCTCACTGTGTATGCTAGATCAGTCAATAAAACCTTGAGTCAACAGAAACTAAACACTACTCGGCTTATAAGACGTATTCAAGCTGTGTTGTTTGCAATATATTATTCAAGAAATAACCCATTGAAGCCAGTATTTTTGCGTTTTAATTTTTGTCAAGTGTTTAACATTTCGCTAGTTTTTTATTGGCTTTTTATACAGTTAAACAAAATAAAAATAAATTTTGCCGTTCTTTTTTTTGGGGGGTCTTTTTTTCGAGGCGTTCTTTTTTTTTTTTTTCTTTTTTTTTTTTTAATTGAGTATTTTTTCATACCTTTGCGTTCTTTATTTTTTGTCCACCCGCCGGCAACCCTGCATCCACTTTTGCAACAAATTAAAAATCGGCGGGTTAAAGTTAGTTAAAACAAGTGTGTAGAGTATTTCAGAAAGTGGTAGCCCACTTTAAAACTTTAATGTACAGGGGTTGGGAATAATTTCTCAACCTCACCCGCTTATACACGAATATGCGCCATGCCTGAAGAAGTACTTACCACTTTACCCACAAAGTTTGTTTACCTTCCCCGCCCCCACCCCCCCCCCCCCCCCAGTTGTTAACAGATTTAAGTTAACAGTGTTGTTTACGTTCTTGTTTTATTTTGGGCGACTTATTGCTTTGATGTGAGTCAGCAGAGTTGTTGCTAATTAGAGATGTGTAGGATTCTACGCCGGACCCCACCTCCTAAAAAACTCCGTCGGCTCTTGAAATACAGTCATCTATTATTATTATTGCCGTTGACAGCTATTCTTGTTTATTCAAGCCAAACGCATACAAACTCCTTCTGGGGCTTTTTTGAGGACACTTTTTGTCTTTATATTTTTTATTTTCAACATTTTTGGAGTACTTTTTTGTTCTTTTTTCTAAAGCGTTCTTTTTTTGTACTTTTTTGTCATCAAGCGTTCTTTTTTTTAGCAGTTTGCGTTCTTTTTTTTAAAACAACCTCCGGCAAGCCTGCAATTTTCAAAATGGTTCTTCTCTCACAATTTCGATCGGATTCCTTTCCAATTTTGAACATTTATTCTCTAGGTAGGCCTGTCTTGAAAAATTACTTTTTTTGGCGATCCGCTAAAAATTGGCTAAATGGGGGCATTTAAAAATATTTAGTACCAATTTTCAAAACTCTTCTTTTGGTACAATTTGACCGGATTCATTTATAAATTTGTAAAGTACAATCAGGTATGGAAATATTTTTTAATCGCTGTGAAAGCGAGCATTATAAATTCAGGATTCGCGTTGGCGGGGTTTTTGTCCACTTTTGAGGCATTTTTTACGAAATGACTCACTTTTTCGGAACCCACCTAGTTTTTCTGGACCTAACTGAGTCACACTTTCCCTTTTTGACTCACTTTCCTGAGAACCCAGCGCGAACCTTGAAATTACAAAAAAATGATACAATATGATTAGGGACGTGACGGTTTACCGTTTTGGACGGTTAACCGTGAAGGTGGCGGTTCGGTTTAGCCGAACCGTGCTCTGTGGAAAACCGCGATTCATTTTCGGTTTTTAATTTGACATTATTTTTGTTTTTCTAAGGACCATTTTTAACTGCTATGAATGTGTCAGCTCACTATTTTAGCGCAGCATTATTTTACACTTCCAGATGAGTTCCTTTTTTAGTTAAGCAAAGTGTTTACTTGTCACGTTCTAGAATAAAAACAGGAAATTACTTGGGATATCTTTAATTTACATATATTTGCATAGTCTGAAAAAACCGAAACCGAACCGAACCGGACCCATCAGTGACGGATCACATCACTAAATATGATTAACATTAATGTTTTCTCGATCTTCAGCAAGATATGAATTATCCTTTTTTTCATACTTTTTTTTTCTCAAATTTATCCTTTTTTATCCTTTTTTTTATCCTTTTTTTTCTTGACGACTCCGTGGCAACACTGCAGGTACACAGCCCTACCTATAGCCCAAAGTGAAACAACGGACGGCTATTTTAATGATTAATTTATCTCCTTTTTTGTTTATTTGTAGAAAGACAGGTTTATGTGCACGATATGTTTTCTGCAGAGAAAAGACACAATATTTATACCCTGTGGGCATTATCGAGCTTGTGAAAGATGCGTTGGTAAGTTGTCCAAAAAAAGTGACGGAGTTTTGAATTGCCATGAGTGCAAGCAACGTGTTGAAAAAACTCAGAAAGTATTTGGATAGTTTGTAAAAGTAGTTGTTTTATGTTTGCACGACCAATTACAGAAGTATAGTGTTTGTTCGTACTGTATATGTGTGTATTACGTGTGTGGAGGGGGGGGGGGGAGGTGTCAGTCTCCTGTGAACAAAATGTTGTGTGCAAGATATTTCGGGAACGAAAGGTCGGATAGACATCAGACTTGATCGTTTATCCTTGGGTCGGACGGGTCTTGCAACTTTTGACGCATGTTACATAATTAGGGGAGGCGTTTGAGGTCATTATGTAAAAATTTTGTGTGCGAAATTTCTCAGCTGCTGAACATCGGAGAAAGTTCAAAGGTCCGAGAGTTCAAAGGTCCGGGAGTTCAAAGGTCCGAGAGATTCTCTCAAATTTTGTCTTGAGTAAAACATGATCACGTATCATTTGTACATATTGTGAACAAGTTGAGTGCAATTATCTCGATAACGGAAAGTATTATCGACTTCAAATTTTATATGGATATTCCTTGGGTCAGTCGAAAGATTCTATCATCTTTTGGCGGATGTAGCGAAATTAAGAAAGGCGTATGACGCCATTACCGCAAAATCTTAGTAAGTTTTCATAGCCGTTGACCGGCGGGGACGGTTGAAACTTGTGGAATTGTTGCTTGGTAGGTTTGAAATATGCTGTCAAAATATTGCCCGGAGTAGAACGAAGACGGCGTGATGTCTCTGGGCAAAAAGTTATTTGAAAAAGGTGGGATCGACTTCAAACTTGGTGTAGTTATTTTTTTTTGATAAGTCTAACGGTTTTCTTTTTTTTCACATGAAACACCTGTAAAATTAAGAAAGGTGCCATTGATGTTGGTTTTGTTTTGTTTATTTTTTAATTTTTGGCAGTGAATTATGATTATTTTTGCAGAAATTGATCTTTTATTTCAGTAATAAAAAAGTGAAAATGGTATAAGGGAATGTTGGGTTTTGTCGGTGAGACATTTGGTTTTGTTTAGAAACACAAGAAACTAAATACTAGTCGATTGAAAGTGTGTAATTTAAGGCTACACTCTTGTTTTATGTGCACTGACCGCTCTAGTTGTTCTTTGCTGTTGTGTACAGGTGCCAGCTGGTTTTTGCTCTGGCTTAAGTTTAAATCTGAAGCCTGTAAGACGTTCTATATGACGTATAAGCACAGTCGGGTCTGTTTATGCAAATATTAGATTCGTTATTGTTTTATTTGGTTAAATGTCATGAATGTTGTGGAGTGTTCCAATAGTTACAGCTGGTTAAGGTATGACAAAGATGTCTCACCAACTCAACTATATATAGCAGTCTTATCACAGAAGATCACAACGCAAGCCAATGAACAACGTATATGTTATAGGCCATGACTAAACCCAGGCTGTCTATTGTCTGTGAAAAGGTCAGGCCGTGACTAAACCCAGGCTATCTATTGTCAGTGTGAAAATATCAGGCCGTGACTAAACCCAGGCTATCTATTGTTTGTGAAAATGTCAGGCGGTGGCTAAACCAGTATATCTATTGTCAGTATGAAAATATCGAGCCGTGACTAAATCCAGGCTATCTATTGTGAGTGTGAAAATGTCAGGCCGTGACTAAACCCAGGCTTTATATTGTGAGTGTGAAAATGTCAGGCCGTGACTAAACCCAGGCTATCTATTGTCAGTGTGAAAATGTCAGGCCGTGACTAAACCCAGGCTATCTATTGTCAGTGTGAAAATGTCTCTATTTCTAATTCAATCAGGTCCGTATCAGGCCTTCAAAAATGTCTGTTGTTCTAGCCATCGGTTCATAACCTGATTTTGGGGCTTGAAAATTATTGATAGCTCAACTTTTTCAGGGCATCTGTTGTGGGCGTTGGTGAGTTGGGTCACCTGCTAACCCTGGCACGTTCAGGCTGACAATAGATAGACTTGTGATATTCAGGACTTGTAACAATACAAGCCAAAAATGTTTTGATCTAACATGTATCAACAAGATCCACGCTTTTTTTTTTTTTGTTGCGCCGCGGTCACAGTTTGTGTGAGAGAAGTTGAAGGAAAATACATGTGATATTTCAAGTAGGAATTCGGCCTTCATTTTTTTTACTGGTCAGTATTAGTTCAGTTTGTTATGGAACTTAATTCTGTTTTGCTTTTCGGAACAGTTTTATGTTTCGTCATGACAGAGTCAAGAGAGACATAGTAGCTTTTCCCTGACCTCTTGTCGGTCTGTCCGTTCTACCGAACTTTTCTTAATGAACACACAAATTGGGGATTTTAGAGTTTGGTGGTTGCCAGTGAAAAGGTAATGTTTTGACTCGTAGATTCGCCTAAGAGATACTCACAGCGGTACTTTCCGCTCTTCTAGTATCAGAAACGAGGGGAGGGCGGATAGCTCAGTTGGTAGAGCACTCGCTTTAAGATCTGGGGTGTATAGCCGGTGCGGGTTCGAATCCTGCTCGTGCCAATCAGCTGCGCACTCAGTCATGACCCCCCCCCCCCCCCCCCAAGGATTCAAACTGGAATGGCCCATTTCAGTATAATATGGCAGGGTAGTCCTGATGTAGCGCTGTGATCGCTGAAAGGGACTTAAAACACCAATAAACAAACAAACAAACAAACAAACGCAACTGTTATGGTGACATCAGGTACAAACCTCATCGCAGAAGAAAATATTTAATTTATAAGAGAACGTATATGTACAAAATAATCACGAAAAAAGCAAAACAAAACCACACTCAAAACAAAACCACACTCAAAACAAAACCACATTCAAAACAAAACAACACTCAAAACAAAACCACACTCGCGTTTGGACATGTAGTCTTCGAAATTATTCGATTTGATTTATGTTGTCTGTGATGTTTTTGGGGGAACTCAATTGTAATTATTTAAGTGCAATTATAAATTCATTGAGGATGTTGATTTTCTTCTATGATGTATGTGTGGTTTTATTTGGAGTTACTTAATCTCCATGAAATGTTTAGTGTTTTCCTGATGTATGGTTTTAGTTGCAGTCACTGAATTGCAATTTGATTGAAACCAGAAATTATTAGCGGATTTTTAAGATCTATTAGTACATTTCATTCTCGATCTGGCGTGGCCAGAACCATCCAGAAGAATGAAACAAATCTCAGATATAGCTCAGACAACATTAACCACCTGCAATGATTTCACTGATTGCATGAAAAAAAACTAAGTTTTGTGTCGCGTAGGTTTAGGGCGGCGTAGGTCTAGTGGGGCTTAGGTCTAGATGGGCGTAGACTTAGGGGGCGTAGGTATAATGGGGCGTGGGCCTAGTGGGGCGTAGGCTCAGTGGGACGTAGGTCTGATTAACAGGAATCAGATATGCATATTATCGTCTCATAGTTTATATTGAGCTTTTCTAAATTAAAATAAAAAAAAACAATATTTTCTTATAAAAAAAACATGTAGAAGTCGAGAAAGACAAAATAAAAAGTAAAAACAATGTACAAATCGCTAATGACGGTATATATGATGTGGGTCAGGGACAAAAGCACTTTCACGTGCACGGGGTATGACGTTAGAAAAGGGTGGAATAAGGTCATTTTCCTTACCAATCCCTGCCCACAGTTTTACTTGGGTGCAACTTTGAAAGTGCATGGTTACCCAACAATGTCAATTTTCCAGCCTTATGTTATGGCTTGTTACAGTTAATGAGATCGAATCTGTTATTTGTGATATTCTTGTGATATTTAGTGGAATAATATCGTCATAATCGCGGGAGAACAAAGTATATTTCTGAACATGTTCGTAAAACATTAATCTTTATTTTGGATTTATGTACGACAGACTGGTTTCAGCTGATGATCTGTGAAATTGAGTCATGTATACGACGGCTATGCTCAGTGCAATTGAGTCATATATACGAGGGCTATGCGCAGTGCAATTGAGTCATATATACGAGAGCTATGCGCAGTGCAATTGAGTCATGTATACGAGGGCTATTCGCAGTGCGATTGAGTCATGTATACGAAGGTTAAGTGCAGTGCAAAGGGTTCAGAAAGTAGTAATACCGGACTCCTGTGCCATCGTAAAACGCAGAGATTTGTCAAAAGCAGCGCGTGTTCAATTGTTCAGAAACTGGTAATGCCGGATTCCTGTGCCATTGGAAAACGCGATTTGTCAGAACCAACGCGTGTCCATTGGGAATCGGAGCCTTCAGTTTTTCCAAAAAAAATTATGACGAAGATTTAAGCAATAAGAGCTTGAGTTTGTTTGAAAAAAAAAAACAGTATCATGAGACCCAAATTGCTTCTTTTGCTATTCCAAATTCTGCTTAATAGTTTTGTAGCGAAAATATATTTGAGAGAATATTCGAAATGGTGACAAATGTCGAATGTGCAGTAGTCCGCGCTGCAGCTTAATGTTACAGAAGGAGGTAATGGTTGAAAGTGCGGTTCAAGTCTGATTCAAATTTGACGCGGTGTGGGAGTAGATAGCCAATGTTTTCACTTACTTCATACGTATATCCCGCAGTGCGTCAAGAACAGTGTACGTAAACAGTTTTAAAATTGTGGATATTAACAGTATTATTTTATATTTAACTAGAAGCTCATTCCGCTAGCGAAATGTTAAACACTTCACAAAAATTAAAACTCAAAAATACTTCCTTCAGTGGGTTATTTCATGAATAATATATTGCAAACAACACAGCTTGAATACGTCTTATAAGCCGAGTAGTGTATGGTTGTTGTTGTCTCAAAGTTTTATTGGCTGGTCAGGTATACGCCGTGTTTGTTATCTATTTACGCAGTGAGAGCTCGCACAAAGCTCACTGAGCAAATGTGTATTCTGTGATGTCGTTAAATGCTACGCATTTACTTGCAAAAAAAATACACTCTTTTCACATGGCGTTTTAAAAAAGAAAACGATATCAAAGACGAAAATAAAAAGTGACATGCACATGTTCAGATCAAGCTCTTCATAAGACCCAAGTTTCACGGTCGTAGGGCCCATAGTGTCGAAGAAGACACAAAAAATCGGAAAAACTGTCAAAAGAAAAAAAAGGAGGAATTTTGCTCGCACAAATTCATATAACCCTTGCAAGCTAAAGGCTTGTCAAGTGTTAATTATGTGCTTTTAGTTTATATGAACTGTCAAACGCTTTGATCAGGATTCTTGCGAAAGCAAACATTATTATTATTATTATTATTATTATTATTATTATTATTATTATTATTATTATTATTATTATTATTATTACGATATTTTTATTACATGCATTGTGTTTTTGATAAAGCTTTGATAAGACGTTAATTTCTTGGACTTAAGTATAAATAACAGCATACATAAGATTTGAGTCTTTGTATAGATATGTATACCTGTATATATGCCTATTCATATGTTCTCGCACTCGTATTCAAAATCCCGCGCTTGCACGCAGATATTCGGTAAAGTTACAAAAAAAAACATTTATAAACTTAACATAAGTTAAAAAACAAAACGTTTGCTGCGATTGTAATTATTAAGTAAATTGACTATGCTTTTTTATAAGAAAATCCTTTCTGTCGAGCAGTTTCAAATGAAATTGATTCTTCATGGAAGCTTTGTAAATGCTTGTGTGTTCTTTGGAAACTTTTTGTTTTAGTAATTATAACAGTTAGGAAGGGTGCACGTTAACATATTTATTAGATGTGTTTAATTGCCTGGTCGCTAACGAATGCACCAATAGAATTTTCATGAAAAGACACTGGGATAACATTATTTTTAGCGTGTTTTTATATCCACTGTATTGTTGCCTGTATTTCCCTAAAAAATCGAGTGAGCGAATAAGTTGCAAGTGAAGGATGTGTTGGTCAGTGGTGTCTTTTGAACCATAACAGTGGACAAGATCAAAAGAAACAATAAAGCAACGCTTAATAAGTCTTTTCTTGTTATACTTGCTTTATGTTAGACCTCATCTCGCGGATTTTTTTCTAAGATTCGGCCGTTTTTAGCACAGGTGGCAATTGGCCACATGTGCTATTACCCATCGTGTGGGGCGTCTGTCGACTGTCCGTACGTCTGTAAACTTGCTTTTTTGGCTACTTTTTCAGTTTTCATCTTATCACAGTAAATTTTTGTGGAAATATAACCCACTTAGGGCGACAAATGCCCATTATTTCAGTTGTGCAATTCACCAGTTTGGCGAAAAACGCCTACTCCTACAAATTTGTCTTTGAAATTTTTAACACTGGTACCTGCAATGTGTCTGAGTCAAATTGTGTTATTTTTTTGGTGGTTCTCCAAATTTTTGTGTTTTTTTATTATTTCAACCTTTGCGTTTTTCTGGAATTGACAGATGTAGAGTGATTTACACTCGGACATATATATATATATATATATGAATTCGGTGACCCTTAGAGACTTGACTTGAAAATATTAATACTAAGTTCAGTTTTTGTGCGCAGAGTCACTTTATTTAATGGGTTATTTAAAGCCATTCACGGTTACGACTTGACTTTGACCTTTACCGCTGTTGCATACATGCATCTTGCATGTGTATGGTTCCTTTTTTGTAGGATTTGGGTGTTGTTTTAGTTTAAGCAATGGCTTCAAGACAGATGGCAGCCATGATGTAAGAAGCAATGTCATTGGCTGGAAACAGTCACATGGTACGCGGCTGCCAGACAATGGAGTGTGGATAGCTTAAAGCGAACGGCAAGAAGTATTCAAGATAGCTGCACCCATGTACAGTATAGGCATTGCAAGAAAGACATTATGAAAAATTAAATTTTTATGGTGCTTATAGCCACTCTACTTGACTAGATATCCTTTACTTTTAAGATATATCATAGTAACGAGAAGAAAAAATATTATTAGAGATATCAAAGCATCAGTACATGGTCATCACAGTTCAAATAAAAAAAGAACAAAATGATATTAATAATAATAATTAAATTGATGGATCAGCAGTTGTTAAAAGTGAATAAAATCTCATACATTTTAAGTGGATAAGTACAGAATCTGTAAATCCAATATTTAGAAACTTCACAAAAACACACACACATATATGTCTATAAATATAAATAAGTAAATAACGTATATATATATGTGTGTTATATTTGACCAAAAATTTATGAATCGACACGAAACGATAAAATTCAGTTTTGCAAATAGACTCAATAATTTTGTCCAGATAAGTTCAGTTCCTTTAAACTGAAACTGAAACCCCAGCTTTCTTAAACTTTACGCAAGAAATATATAGTGCATTGTATATATAACGAATACATTGTATTATTTGTGAAATAGCCAAAAATTGGTTCAGCGGCACTTTGTCAAGAATTCTTTAAAAATTAAACGATTTGCATAGATAGAAACTCTAGTTCTCCGAGACTTAAAGCAAAGTTCGTTGTAATAGTCCACAGTGAAAACATTTGTTGTGCAGATGTACGTCGTCTAGTTATTTTAGAAATTGGCTTAAAACTGACGCGTCTGCACTTGGAAAAAATATAAATTATATTTAATTAGGCATTTTACATCCACATTGGAGTTTTGTCCAGGCGAGGTCTCAGAAGGCTGTTAGAACTTTGCATAGTAAATATAATTGTGTATGTATAGCTGATATGCAATGTTGTTTTATTATCATTTTTGAATGTGTCAAATATTGTCAAATATTGGCAAACAATTGCACATTTTGCATGGGGACTTCAGAGTTTGTTCCAGAGAAGTTTTCAGAAGCTACAAGGCCCAGTTTGAAAAAGTATCGGGAAATATTTCGAACCATTTACACTGATTCCGCCAAGTTAATGCTATAATAAACATCAAATAAAGTGGCTAAAGCACCTTTGCCTCTGATTCAACTATAATGTCGTTGGCAGAATGAACACAAGCTAGAATTTGAGCCCAGAACGAAATTAATTTTAGAGATATGCAAAATATTTAATAATAGAATTGAAATTTTCATCAAATGTCAGCCGTATTGTTTCATAGAATCACGGCGCTATAGGTTTTTGTTACTCTGACGCCACTAAGGCACCGTCACTTTACGGTCTTGTTTGTATATACATGTGCAACTTTATTTCATGATTTGCTGTTGTATTACAAGGATATAGTGGCGATTTTTGCAAGGCATGTGGTTGGTAAATAACGGTCTTTCCCGCTAAACAGCCGTCTTTACCGCTCTTGCAGTATCGAAAACGACACGCTATGCACTATTGAAAGCTCGTGCTTGATAACAACATAGGATAGAGCATACGCGACAGAAAATATGCATTGAAATAAAAAAAGACAAAGATTTGCACCAAAACTTATGAAATAAAACCACAAACGAGTATGGGCTGATCTAAAAACAGCCCCTTAACTCTGAGCAGTGTTAGCACACGCCTTTCAGGCCTGTAATACCAGTTCTAAAGATTGCGGGGGTTGGGGAGGGGGAGGCAGGGGATCAGGTCATCCGCCGATGTGGTTTTATCATTCTCCCTGAATATAGCTAAATTTAATAATATAAGTAAACAAGTTATACCTAAAAGTCAAAGGCCAATCAGTTACATAGCATGAAATAGTGTTGCTGGCAAAGGCGATAAATATTCATCATTGAATGTAGGTTATGTGACGGCAATCCTGTAAGTCTGGTCGTTATAGAACTATACTTCCTTCCTCTTCTGGCCACGGTTCCTTTCTTGTTTAAATCGCGCTGTTTAAGAAAATACAGTGATAAAACAACATTAGCGGATGGAATGGTCCAAAAAAAACAATCCAGCAGTCTGTGGTACCGGTAGCACGAACCTGAAAGGCGAGTGCGAACATTGCGCAACGCAAAGAGAGGAGCGCAAACGCAAGTGTTGCTTTATTTCTGTTATTTATTAAGATAAAGATATCATTTTATTTCGAATATTGCAAGTGAAAGGTTGAATTACTTTCAAAAGTACATTAATACGTTTTATGACTAGCAATATGAACTCATTTGAAAGTATTATGGGTTTTCAGATTCATTTTAGTTAGACTCCCTTTTGATTAAGCCTTATGTCTTTCGCCCTAATAGTTTCTGGGAAAATAAAATAAAATAAAAGAAAAGTAATTCGTGAGTAACGGTCACTAAAAGCTAAAGTAAAGAATAAGCGAGTTTCATTTTTTTGTACAAATATATTCTCTAACAAATTAGATTACATTTTTCAGTAAACTATCATCAGTCCCCTTGTCACCCCACCTCCCCGATCAAGTGCTCCCTACCTTATAACCCGGGCATTTGTCCTGCTTCAGTGTGGTATGGCGGTCATCCCTCCCCCTGTAATAAACTTGTAAGAAACGATCGATTTATTCATTTTCGTTGATTTTTCTGACTGATGTGCAATTAACAGTTTAAGACTGTTGTGAGAAACGATACATCTATTCATTATCGCTCCTGAGAAGAGATGTAAGGGACGAATGATCACTACCGCAAGAAATATGTAAGAAAAGATTGATTATTCATTCTCAATGATGAGAAGAGATTGTGGGACGCTTGTGTACATTCTTTATGTGTAATATTTAATAAATAGCGAGACGCACCTTGAACAAGTGTTAATGTTAATAAATAGAATTAGCATTGTATGAGCATTCATAAAAGTTTATTGTGCAGTAGTTAAGATAGATATTGTAAAAGTATTCTCATCTGCAAGCCGAAAACAAGAAATAATACTCTATCTTAACGCCTTAACGGTATCTTTCTAATAGATGTAGTAGCAGATAATGCTGCAACCGAGGGGGCAGATGTAGTTGCGTGGTTGCAAAAAGGGGGCAGTTGATAGGGGGCTGATGACAGGGCGGGGCAGAGGACTTGTATTCATCTTTTCCCTTCATTTGCATTGCCTTCCGACCCGTATTTACGTTAATATAGCAACATCAAATATACACAACGAGGGGTGTGTCGTTTTCGATACCTGAACCAGCTGCGAATACAGTTGAGCATACTTAAGGCTACACGCATCGTTGTCTTTACACTGGCGAAATCATAAAACCAATCAAGGCTATCTTTTGTTTACATTATGGCTATTTGTTCAGTTCTGACTACTTTCGTTTAAGGGTAAAAACTTGTTTGTATGATCATTGCTTGTTTCAATTTGAAATAACTGATGCAGTTCCAAGATTTTCTGTGCGCGTGTAAAGTTTGTCAAAGAAATAACGTTTTTATTTGTTCAATCTACAGAATATTGTATTATCGCTCCCTACGCAGCCTCTGACAATAAGCCATTTAACAGTTTGGAATGTGCATACTTAACCAATGAAATATGTAGGATCCAAAATGGGGCTAACTTGTAAATACAGAAATAAGTGAAATGTAGGAGAAAGCGTTTTTCTCTGTCACGACGGATCTGTATAACGTGTCAAAGCATTTACGAGTGAGTGAGTGATTTTTATTTATAACCCAAACCAGACTTTGTGCGTTCCCAATAAATATGCGCATAAATTCTGCGTTTCGAATTAAAATAACAGTAAAAATGAAAGAAATGACAGAGAAATTTCGCCTAAATGACAAATTTCTCTTGCACCGGAGAGCAATCGGGTTTTTGACAACCCGTATGATATTTTAAAAATAATTAAAAGTTTTAACAAATAGTTTCAATTTCTTTTATGTTCGTATATGAGCTGTTTTTACGATATTTCTTACATATTTTACATATTCCATCACTTCATTTTTTTACCCGGTTCCCTCGCAGTCGAAATTTAAAATTCTTGCGCATTTTATTCGAAACACTCTAGGTGTGATTTGGCTTATTCTGTTTTTTTTATTAAAATTTATATGCGGATTCATACGGGGGAGAGGAGATAGAATTGGTTAGAGTAGATCAGAATTGGTGACCCCAAAATGTTAAATTTTGACTAAGAGGGGAAGGAGAATGAATGGCTACAGTAGATTCAAATTAGTGAAATTTAAAAAGAACATCTTCCGTCGCTGAAAACAATTTTTGTTTGTCGAGTATCGAAAAAAAGAAGGAATTTTTGAGTCGAAAGGGTTGGCAAATTTGCATCTGGTCTATCAAGTTTAGTTAGAATGTACTCTAACCAGTACTCTCTCCTCTGCCTCGTAAACTTAGTAAGCCAAATGCAAATTTAACAACCGTTTCGACTCAAATATTCCATATTTTGCAATACTTGAGAACCCTTTTTGCGTTTTCACCGTATTGGGTTTAAATAATCGCATTAAAAATAAAAAAAAAAGAAAAAAAGAAAAAAGCAGACTTCCATTTTACAAGAAAAGTGCACAGTATACAGGCTATAAAAAGGGAAGAATAATATGTAAAATAGTTTTTAAAATCTCGTATGATCATTTGTTGAAAGTGCGCGCGCTGAATGAAAATTGAAAGTTTAATGTTCATATCTTTATCATTTCTTTTTAATTTATACCAAAGAAGTTGCAGTCGAAGTATTGATTATGAGGGTGTATGAGTAGGAAAAGTTATTATCTCCAAGGAGCGGCTCACTACTGAAAGTTCGGTTCACCGCTTCCATTCCTCACAATGAAACTATCATACAAGTCGACTTCACACCTTGTGAGGCATCTATATTGCGATATTTTGTGAGATTAAACGACCCACAGATCTTTATTGTGTTGTCTTAAGGTCCTCAGAAGTGCAAAACCAATGACATACAACTTATGACATATGTTTCACATTCCTTCAAATCTCCCAATAAGAATGGTCATATCACATGACGAATTGTAGCTGAAAAGGAAGATTTTCAGGTGCTTGAAGCCACATGATAGTATTAATATGATTATCAATCACAAAACGAACTCCTTTTGAGTCCCAAGTAGTTCCCTCCAAAACGGAAACCTATTATTTACCGCCAAGCCTTTTGGGGGGGGGGGGGGGGGGAACTGCATCAGCTTATAAGCCAAATTATTTGAATAAGATGAGGTCTACTTGTTAAACAACGAAATGTCTTACGAGTAATACACCTTTATTCGCACTTGCCAGGACGTTGTCAAAAAGAAAAAAAACTACCCAAAAGCATTTATTACTTGTTTTTCTCCCCCTGTGGGTTTGGGGAATCTTAAGAATAGGCCTACTGCTTTTTGTTCGGTGCATGTCGTCGGAGGCGACTGATCGGAATTCATTTCTTTCAAGCCCTTCTTTTACTATTTCTTCATTCTTCCTTCTTTTTCCCCACTTGTTCTTTTAGCAAGTTCGTTCTAGCATGGCCATCGTAGTTGGCAACGGGACGTTAAACGGCAAACAGAGAAACAAACCTTATTTTTATTTGTAACCATCCCTCTGCCAGTCACCTCTGTAGTAGTCGTTGTGTGTCCGTATCTTTTCCTGCATAAAATTAACTCCTTAACGGGCTTCTTACTTTTTTTACCTGTACATCTTTCTGTCAGAGCTACGATGCGTTCCGTTATTTAATCCGTATTCTGAGTCTCGATTTTTTGCATACCAGTCCCAATTACACAAACATTAAATTTTGCTGAGAGTCTTCCAGTAAAATAGACATAATTTTTAATGGACAGTATTTCTTTTATGTCTGCGAGTGAAGAAAAATAAACTTCTGCCCTCAAATGTTAATGTTTTATGTTTCAGGATTTAAGTGTCACGTGACCAAATGAAATGACCAAAATTTAATAAAAGAGTTTTGTATTGTCTGTGAAAAAATATACTTAGTTAACTGCTGGATGCAGAAATATTTTGTGCACCTGCAAAATTTGAAATGCAATTTCTCCGATACCTTTTGAAATATCAATTCAGAAGTTTTCATTTTCTCATTAGTTTGAGGGATTTTAGCAAACTCTAATCATGTAAGTCCTTTAATTCCACAGCAGCAGTGTTCGAAAAGTCCGAGAGCCCGTGGCTTTTTTTTTAATTTGGTTGATTATTTCTCTAATTTACTCATACCCATTATCATTTCTGCCTTGGATAAGAAGACTGTTTGTTGGTCAGTATGACAACACAGCAGAACGGTTTCTCAGAATTTGAGTTTGTTTTTTTTAGACCAGCTGACTTCGTCGGGCTTATCTTATCACATCAGAGGAGGGGATATTCGTCGTCTTTATGTACGTGGGTACAATGTAAACTTTTACTTAAAATACTTCTCCTCCCTCAGTTTTGATCGGATTCCTTTAAAATGTTGTACCAATATTCTCTAGGTAGGCCTCTCTTGACATTTTACTGTTTTTGGCAATCCGCTAAAAATTGGCTAGATGGGGGCCATTTAAAATTTTTTGGTTGCCAACTTTCAAAGCACTTCTTTTCCCACAATTTTGATCGTATTGCCTTCAAATTTTGCGTAAATGCTTACCAAGAAGACTTCTCATGAAAAAACTACTTTTATTGGTGATCCACCAAAATTTAACCAAATGGCTCCCAACTTTTTGAAGTCCGGAGCCCGGCGGGCCATCTCTTTTTTGCTAAACTTTTCGAACGCTACACAGCGGGCCTGCAGAGGGGATGAAGTTTTGCTTCAATAGCCCTTTCAGTGAGAACAATTGGAGCAGCGAGCCTATCCAACAGCAGTGAACCGCTTCCTTGAGCTGATACAGGAGACCCTCGTTAATTCGTCCCCGGTTAATTCGTTTCCCCGCTTTAGTCGTACTCATGTTTGAGTCCCAGTTTCTCTATTTCACACCAGTTTTCCCCCGGATAGTTCGTTCAGCCGGTTACTTCGTACCAAATTCCCCGGTCCCGCGTGGTACGAATTAACGAGGGGATACTGTATAACCTATACGAAATTACCCCAGCTCTCGGATTGCTGGGGGAAGTCCCGACCTGACCGACTTTTAGCTGGAATAAGCAACGAAATATCGTGTCTTTTCACATTTGTCAGAATTTTACAAAAAAAAAAAAAAAAATAGTGTCCGGAAGTGTTTATTATCTACTTTTTATTTATGACAGTCATTTTCACTAGTAAATGAACGTTTTATTTGTTTTTATTCTGAAATTTCAGTTAATCTGAGATTAATAAAATGGATAGCAAAAGGTCACCAGAGCGAAGAGATCACGAAGATCGATTTTACAGCGCCATCGAGTCCCAGGTAAAGAAATACTAATTTTCTTCTAATTGTGTGGACAATTTTTGCTATCAAAGAAACTACGGCTGCCAGAATATACAGTAGGTGCTCGTTGAATTGTCATAATGTCGGTATGATTTTTATTTCAAGCCTATTTTCACAGTGATAGATATATTTTTTAAATTTTAATTTGATAATTCGAGCCAATGTGAGCGTTCTGTATTGGTACAGTATGATGGAACTGTGCTGCTGTAAGCCATGTCGTCCTGCACGTGGATGGAACAATCTCTAACACATGTTTGTTAGGTTTTATTGGACCTGCACCTATGCGCAGTTGCCCTGTGATGTACTTTATTTCCCTTGGCAGCATCTACGCCATGTTGTATTGTCCTACGCATCATGCTTTCT
Organism: Protula sp. h YS-2021; assembly: GCA_949752745.1. Classification (NCBI taxonomy): domain Eukaryota; kingdom Metazoa; phylum Annelida; class Polychaeta; order Sabellida; family Serpulidae; genus Protula; species Protula sp. h YS-2021. The sequence continues at coordinate 37,343,279 of OX457030.1, read as the reverse complement.
GTATCGTGTCTGCACCGACATAACACATGATGTACCGTTATGCTTTATTCCACATCATGTGACAGCTCTGCTTCTGGTTTTTGTGTTTATTGCAGGATGCAGGAATTGTAAGTGAGGAATCGGCTCTTATAGAAGATTCCTCCGACACGACAACGCCACTAGATGGCGCCTTGGCGTCGGCAGCGGAGCCATCTGGCGGCGCACGGAGTAGAAGCCCCGAGGCGCTGGATGAGAACGATGTGATGCGGGAAGAAATGGCCAAGTTCTGGGGCAATGTGCGTGAAATTGAAGAGAAGAAGAAGCCGCTCAGAGAAGGCTTCTTTACGGAAAGCGAAACGCCTCGGCACTTCCTACAATATAAAGATGTGTCAGGTGAGACCGTTATTGTACGTACACAGCGGTACTCGACTGCCAGTACCCGCTCATATACTGTATATATCAGGTACTCGGCTTCCAGTACCCGCTCACATACTGTATGTATCAGGTACTCGGCTTCCAGTGTCCGCTCACATACTGTATATATCAGGTACTCGGCTTCCAGTACCCGCTCATATACTGTATATATCAGGTACTCGGCTTCCAATATCCGCTCACATACTGTATATATCAGGTACTCGGCTTCCAGTACCCGCTCACATACTGTATATATCAGGTACTCGGCTTCCAATATCCGCTCACATACTGTATATATCAGGTACTCGGCTTCTAGTACCCGCTCACATACTGTATAAATCCGGTGAGACCCTCCTTCCACGTACACAGCGGTACTCGGCTTCCAGTACCCGTTTACACCGAATGTTAAGGGGCTAGCAGTATTTGATTCACCTACTTTATATATTTACAGTATGTTTTGTATAAAACCAATGCGGAAGTGTAAGAAAACAGGCTGTCGATCCTTGAGGCATCTTTTATTGTTACTCGCGCAATAGGCGTGTTTGTTTTCGGTTACAGAGCACCATCGACTTGATGAATTTCCGCATACCCGCGTCATGGACTTGAGTCATGCGCACCACCACCACAAGCACAAAGGTAAGGGTCACAAGAGGGGCATAGATCACGTGCACCACCACCACAGGAAGAAGCGCCGGGGGAGCGGACATAAGCAAGACCAGCAGTCACAGGTGAGTGCGTGTCCGCTCTAGCACCCCTCGCTCTTACACATGTGGCACAGGCTCTCACACGTGTGGCACGGACTCGTACACATGTGACACGGGATCTTACACGTGTGACACGGGCTCTCGCGCATGTGACACTGGCTGGCACACATTTGGCACAGGCTGTCACACATGTGGCACATGCTCTTACACATGTGGCACAGGCTCTTACACATGTGACACGGGCTCTTACACATGTGACACGGGCTCGTACACATGTGACACGGGCTCGTACACATGTGACACGGGCTCTTACACATGTGACACGGACTCGTACACATGTGACACGGGCTCTTACACATGTGACACGGGCTCGTACACATGTGACACGGGCTCTTACATATGTAACACGGGCTCTTACACATGTAACACGGGCTCTTACACATGTGACACGGGCTCTTACATATGTAACACGGGCTCTTACACATGTAACACGGGCTCTTACACATGTGACACGGGCTCTTACACATGTGACACGGGCTCGCACACATGTGACACGGGCTCTTACATATGTAACACGGGCTCTTACACATGTAACACGGGCTCTTACACATGTGACACGGGCTCTTACACATGTGACACGGGCTCATTTGGGTGTGCTCGTTAATTTTGAAATCGTTATACAATATGTACGGCTTGAATTAAAACTTCGCTACAAAGAAAAAATAAATAAATTAAGAAAAATAAGACATGTAAATAATAATAATAATAATAATAATAATAATAATAATAATGATAATAAAAAACGGCTCGTCTGTTAGTATTTCATATTTTGTATTACGGTTATATTGTTGGAGTCATTTTTAGTAACGGATGTAAAACTCACAGTGGTCACTTTGTCATTGCATTCGTTGCCCGTGACTCTGTATGTGTGCGCTGTAGGAAGAAGAGAAGAGCGCATCTGTGATCATAGAAGAGGAGAGGACTGATGGCGCTGTACACCCGCCACTCGGCACGCCCGCCACCCCCGCCATGGGTCCTGCGCCTAGACCCGCGGCAGACACGCCAGGGGATGTGGCGGCGAGTGCTGCGCCAGATTCAGTTTTCAGTCCCGCACCTGGATCGGAGCCGGAGTCATTTATAAAGTCGGACTCCAGTTTTTTATCTGACTCGTTCTCCAGGCAGGAGGAGGATTCCGCTGGTAAACTGAATACTCAAGCTGAAAGAGATTACGACGGTTCTGTGACCACGCCGGGGTTCTCTACCCCGCAGAGCTCGCCAGACTGGCGCACTTCTCCGCCATCTCAGAGGCCAAGCACGCCTCCCAAGTCCTACCAGGATCTCGGCGAACTAGCGCCAAGCCCGTCACCCGGGTCGGAACTGTCCGGAGAAAGGTCAGAACTTGTGCACGTGATTCCTGATGTCAAGGTCATAACTGGCACTCCAGTGATGAAAAAGAGCGCCCTTGTCTCGCCGGATCAGTCTCCGATGACCTCGCGGGCGTCATCCAAGCGCGTCGCTTTTTTCATTGGAGAATCTCCAGAGCGCGTGTCCTTGAGGTAAATTCATCCGGCAGTGTCACAGGGATCCATTCCTCATGTGTGGTGATCCGTTATAAAAGGTGCTAATAACGTATGTTGTGGGGTGTCAGGCATAGTAACGTGAAGGGGCTACGAGCCTTGAAGGTACCCGATCAGTATACAAATACGTGCATGTAAGAATAAAGTGGGCTAATTTTTATGTAAATTATAGCGTGGGTAATGTTGGGATGTTTACCTGGACCAAAAACCACGAGTCGGGAGCTTATAGTTTTACGTCATCAAACTGTACGTTTTTATGCCAGAGTTCAGTAATGATTTCGAAGAACGACGGACATTCTTGTTTATTTATTTATTTATTTTTGTCAAGAAACTGACACCAACGATAAATTAATAGATTATGATCGTTAGGAAAATAAATCGCTTGTGAAGCGAAACACAGATGTGGCTGTTTTCAGAAGCCAGAGCAGTGACACGAGGAGGGAATCCGTCCCACAGCTGACGGACGACCTGAAAGGCTCCCTGTCCTACGCCTGGTCCGGCATACACCTGGACAGCGCGCAGAGGGTCACTTTCCACTTAGGTATGTTCTCTCGGGCCGTTGTATCTCCTCAAAGGTACGTCATTGGTGCGATGTCGGCCAACGTGGTGCGATGTCGGCCAACGTGGTGCGATGTCGGCCAACGTTGGTGCGATGTCGGCCAACATTGGTGCGCTGTCGGCCAGCGTTGGTGCGATGTCAGCCAACATTGGTGCGATGTCGGCCAACGTTGGTGCGATGTCAGCCAACATTGGTGCTATGTTAGCCAGCGTTGGTGCGATGTCAGCCAGCGTTGGTGCGATGTCAATCAACATTCATGTTGCATGGATATGTATATTTTTTAACGAGCAGATTGATAAAAGTGATCTGTTTCTTTGGAAGGTTTGCACAGTTTTCAAACGTTCGGACAACATTCAAACGTTTCGATAACGTTGCTGCTTTGTGACGCAAGGGATTACGTTACGCCGGACCCGCTACGGCATGGGGCTATCGTGTCACCTACTATAGGCAATATCCGGGGATAGTGCGGGCGGGAGGGGGAGGGAGGGGGGTGGGGCCCAGACTGGATCTGCGTAAGTGTCCCTAAATTCTTCGACTGGACTGTTAGCCAAGTAATCCTTCATTTGTTGGCAGTATAGTTACTGTACTGAGAGTTACTTAAGTACTCGTATGAGGTCTTAAGTACTCCTATGAGGTCCTCGGTACTCCTATAAGGTTAACGCTAATACCTCTCATTGAACAAGGAAAGGGTCTATAAGGATTTTGGGCGCCCAGTTTTCAACATGAGCATTCCTCCTTCCAAAGAATACAGACATGTTGTCATAACAAGAAATGTTTAAAGACTAATTTTGTGCTTGGATAAGACATTAAAACGACATTTTATATCGTGAGCTGCACACGTTTAATTAATACATGATAAGTATTATTACAGGGGTGATAAGACTGTACTTAAAAATTTTAAAATTAAGGTTTAGGAAACCGGTTGATGGGTGCATTTTAATTTGAAAATGTATCATGTTTTAAATGTATCATGTTTTATAATGTTTTATAATGTAGCACTGTCTTATTGTCTAAGTGTTTTATGTGCCTTAAATAGACTGTTTTTGATTCTCCCTATTTGGGTGATCTACAGTGCTTATTGAAAATGTTTTATAACATAGTAATGTCTTATTATGTCTCCCCCCCCCCCCAAAAAAAAGGGGGGACACATACTATTTGTGTGTGTACGTGCTTGTGTGTATGTCAGTCTGTTGTGAACAAAATGTTGTGTGCAAGATATCTCGATAACGAAAAGCCGGTTAAACTTCAGACTTCGGACTTGCTCTGTTTATTTCTTGGGTAGGTCAGACAGTTCTGTCAACTTTTGACGCATGTTACTTATTAGAGCAGATGTGTGACGTCATTACGTAAAAATCTTGTGTGCGAAATTTCTCAGCCGCTGAACATCATAGAAGGTTCAAACTTGGTGGGATTATTGCTTGGTTGGTCCGAATAATTCTGTCAAATTTTGTCACGACGAGAGAGAACGAGTGTGGCACATGACGTCATCACGTAAAATATGTATATGTTATGAACAAGATCTTGCGTGTAAAATATCTCGAAAACGGAAAGCCGTATCGACTTCAAATTTTTTATATGGGTATTCCTTTAGTCAGTTGGACGATGCTATCAACTTTTGACGGCTGTAGCGAAATGAAGAAAAATGTATGACGTCATTACGTTAAAATCTTGTAGCGGAAAGTGAGATCGACTCCAAACTTGGTGTAGTTATATCTTGGATAATTCGCAGGGTGATTGTTAAACATTATTGTTAAACTCGTATAGAAAATTAAGAAAGGTATATGACGTCACCCCCCCCCCCCCCCACTCGCCCCGCCTTCACCCGTTTTGTCAGCTCTTTTGGTGACTAAGCATGGCTGTTAACTACGCTGTGGATATCACCAGAAGCATCTACAATGTACCTCCATCCTTAAGACTGCTTGAAAACAGTAGCAGCGTCACCATGTCACTATGGCTATTTCTTACATTGCCTGTGATTTTCTGCGTCACTCATCCACAGCTATTACGTAACACGCCACTCATCCAGCGGTCAGTGTCAGTGTGTCGTTTTCTACGAGTATTTTTATGTTTTAAAGTGGATCATCTGATATCTTGTGTTATGACTAACAGCTCACCATTTTGGTACCAAAATACCCTCCCTTACCGTCTTCTTCCACCGGGGTGAGTCATTTGTTGCGCAGTTGTGAAGAATGCCTTTCTAGTGCTTTTGACTGATTGGAATGTATGAGGACGAGGTAGTATATCACGGCTAGAACTGCACTTAGGGACAGACCGTTACCGTAATCTTTGATAAAAGGGTTAGGATTGCGTTTGGAGTCGTATCAACATTAGATGGCCTAGGGAAATCGGAGGGGGGGGGGGGGGGTAATGACGGTTAACACAAAAAATCACCAGTGAAGTTGGGAATTGGTGTAGCGAGCAGCTTCGAGATTCGCTTAGAAAAGACTACCGCAAAACATTTGTGACGACCAACTTCAAGACCGGGATAAAGCCTGTTTCTCGTTCGGATAAAAAGAGGCAGGGTAAAAGCTGCCTGTCGTGACCAACTTCCAGAATAGGAAAAATGTATCGCACAGTTAAACTGCTGTGGTGACCAACTTCGAGACTCACATAAGAAAGACCTGCAGTGAACTCTGTTTTAGTGACCACCTTCTAGTATTGTTTGTTTTTGAATTTTTAACAATGAATTGTGGTTGTGTTTGCAACAAATATATTTTATTTCATTAGTCAGAAAAAAGGAAATGGCTACTTGGGAATTACGGGTTTAGTCGGGGAGAGAAAACCCGTTTACAAACACAGGAAACTAAATTAGGTGTCGATTGAAAGTGTGTAATATAAACCTGTACTCTATGTTTTGCGTGCACTGGTCGTTCTAGTAGTTTAAGTGTTTTATGTACTTTAAATACCCTGTGTTTTGATTTTCCGGATTTGGGTGATCTACAGTGCGTATTCGATAATTCAAAGCTCGGTGACTCGTAAATCCTCTTGTTGTGGTAGTGTCGTTAGGTTGAACCACAACGCAAGAAGAAATCTCCTACACTCAAGTATTAAGTATCAATCAGGTATCACGTCAAGTATCAATCAAGTATCACGTCAAGTATCAATCATGTATCACGTCAAGAATCAATATGGTATCACGTCAAGTATCAATCAGGTATCACGTCAAGTATCAATCAAGTATCACGTCAAGTATCAATCAAACATCACGTCAAGTATCAATCAGGTATCAAGTCAAGTATCATTCAAGTATCACGTCAAGTATCATTCAAATATCACGTCAAGTATCAATCAAGTATCACGTCAAGTATCCATCAGATATTACGTCAAATATCAGTCAAGTACCACGTCAAGTATCAATCAGGTATCACGTCAAGTATCAATCAAGTATCACGTCAAGTATCAATCAGGTATCACGTCAAGTATCAATCAGGTATCACATCAAGTATCAATCAGGTATCACGTCAAATATCAGTCAAGTATCAATCAAGTATCACGTCAAATATCAGTCAAGTATCACGTCAAGTATCAATCAGGTATCACGTCAAGTATCAGTCAAGTATCACGTCAAGTATCGATCAGGTATCACATCGACATCAGTTAAAAGCAATTTGGACATAAACCAGTTCTTTTTTCCTTGAAATCGTCTGTAGATTTATTGTACAAAAAATGACTTCATGAAAATGGCAGAACCGGAATTTCCTACTTTCATGCTATGATCTTGATCTGGACAGCTGACGATAGCGTGCCGGATTCAATCATGATGCACTTAATGCCACAGTATTTGGCCTAAAGTAAAACACCGTTTTTTCCCTACTGGTAGAGGAGGAAGGGGGGGGGGGGGGGGAGGGTGTGACTGTTGAGAGCAGTGGCTGGGGTTGAGTTATCGAATGCGCACTGTGTTGCGTATAAATGTATTTATGAAGTCGATTTCAAGTCAAGATTGTTTGTGAAGTTCATATTTAAATACAGTTTTGCCATAAATAAAGTTACAAAATGCCTAAAAATGTATAATCTTTCTTGGAACTTCACAAATGGTCAAACGCAGTGCTCAAGATTAAATGGTTCACTCTCCACGCAGTACGAATATGACGCTGAACGGTTCAATCTCCACTCTGTGGTATAGAGTGGTTGACTGTTGGGCAGCTTGAATGCTTGGGCACTGTTCTTGAAATTGACAAATGTTTACGAAACTATATTCTGATGGAATATAATTCTGTTGATGTCAGATTTGTCTGATCACGATTTAGATCGTGTGATCTAATGCTTCGTGGAAATTGCATTTGCAGCAATAGGCACATGGGGAACGGGGTTGGGGGGGGGGGGGCGTTATGACGGCAAGCATATCGACATTATTTGGGTGCCCATTGCTTCAAATGTCGTGAAGATTTCACGCAATTTTAACAGCACCATGCATACACACATACATATAACTATATATTTATCTAGGCAGTGACTCGGGATACGATATCCCCAATGCTGAAAGCGAGCCATCTGAAATGCGTGTGGGGTAGGTATATCACGCGTGTTCCCGTTAAAATATTCACTAAACCGAGATGTATGTGTAAACCCTTTGTATGTGTCTGCATGCGGATGGTGCATCCTCTGTGCACGGGAAGGGAGGGCGGGAGGGACGGAGGGGGTGAGGGGGGTGGCAGTAAGGGAGGGGCAGTGTTGATGTATGTGCTTTAGTGTTTGGGACCATACCGTGTGTTTGTGTGTGTCTGCATTTGCATGATGTATTCTCCGTGCAGAAAGAAAGAGGGCAGGGGAGGGACGGACTGACGGGGCGCGGGGTGGAAATGAGGGAGGGGCAGTGCTAATTTATGTACTGGGAACATATACCATCTGTTTGTAAACACAACACATGGCATGAAATGTGAATATGTTGATAACATACCTTGAATCCAACGCATGTATGGTTCAATTACCATTAAACATGGCCGCATTTCATTGGCCGAGAATTAATAAGAATAACACGCCGTGACTCACACAGCGAGCTGCTACGGACTCGGATTGCCGTGCTGTATCTATTTCTGGTCTTCAGGCTAAAATGTTGACTTTGCTAAAAAAAAAAAATCAAACGGCTTGTTTTTTATATTATTTAAAGCTATTTCAAAGCTTATTTAAATATCAGTTTTAAATTCGGCCCAAATGTAATTTTAAAGCAGTACTCGAGAAAGGTCATCCGGCTTAGCATGGGTCGTGAGTGAAGGCATGCAATGCTTCATGTAAACCCCGAGCCGAAATGAATGCGAACCACGTGAATTTGGTCAACCAAATAAATTCGGTTCGTTTGTTTGTTTGTTTGTTTGTTTGTTCTTTGTGCGTGTGTGTGTGTATTTTTCTGGGTTTTTTTTTTTTAGGAATATTTCAAAAATATTTTAACGGCACGATTCGGCTTTTTTTTTTTTTTTTTTTTTTTTTTTTGATTACCGTGATACTGATCGGTGTTTTTTTGGCCAAAATTTATTGGCTTCTTTTGCTGTTAAAAAGCGAAGATGAAATATTGTGTTTATTCTCCTGTGGAAGCAAAATCTAAGAGAGTGCTTTTGTGAACTCACGGGTTTTCTTTTTGGAACTCAACATGCAATTTAACTGTGAGTGCCTGCTGATGAAAAACATGGTGATTGGTTTATGATTTGTTTTACTTATTACCATATGAATGAAACTATTGAGCGTCGTTTTTTTCGTGTTGTGGCTAAAACAAAAGGGTTTATTTTATTCTGTTGTGGAAATGCGGACTAAATACATTCGTTTTTATTTTCTTCCTCGTTGACGCAAAAGGGTAAAAATGAGGACAGTTGAAGTATTTCATAGGGACGTGTACAGTAAAGTTCTCATGTACCGGTACAGTGAAGTTCTTATGTACCGGTACAGCTTTGGCGTGCTGGCACAGTAAAGTTCTCATGTACCGGTACAGCTTTGGCGTGCTGGCACAGTAAAGTTCTCATGTACCGGTACAGCTTTGGCGTGCTGGCACAGTAAAGTTCTCATGTACCGGTACAGCTTTGGCGTGCTGGCACAGTAAAGTTCTCATGTACCGGTACAGCTTTGGCGTGCTGGCACAGTAAAGTTCTCATGTACCGGTACAGCTTTGGCGTGCTGGCACAGTAAAGTTCTCATGTACCGGTACAGCTTTGGCGTGCTGGCACAGTAAAGTTCTCATGTACCGGTACAGCTTTGGCGTGCTGGCACAGTAAAGTTCTCATGTACCGGTACAGCTTTGGCGTGCTGGCACAGTAAAGTTCTCATGTACCGGTACAGCTTTGGCGTGCTGGCACAGTAAAGTTCTCATGTACCGGTACAGCTTTGGCGTGCTGGCACAGTAAAGTTCTCATGTACCGGTACAGTGAAGTTCTTATGTACCGGCAAAGTACAGTTTTTGTGTACCGGAAAAGTACAGTTTTGGTGTACCGGCAAAGTACAGTTTTAGTCTGCCGGCAAAGTATAGTTTTGGTGTACTTGTGCAGTACAGTTTTGACCCACTGCTGTCTGTTCCGGGCATGCTGTCAGGGGCGACTTATCGTAATTTCTTTCTAAAGTATGGCTGTTGTCCTTTTCCAAAATGGCGTTAAGAGTTATCAGTGCACTGAAAATACCAGTAAGGAAAAATGTCATTTAAATTAGGATCAGATCAATTCCATCTGCTGTATCAAATAGTTCGGTTAGCTGTATTTACGAAGGGGTACGGAAAAATGGCAACGAAATAATGCCAAGTGAAAAAAAACGGAATAAATGGCAACGTCCGAAATACATTACACAGAAAGTTCTCTTGTTAAAATTTATTGTTAAGTCAGGTTGGCATGGGGTTTCCAACGGATGTTATGGTCGACGTCTCTGAGAAATTCCTCCACCGCTTCGGTCTCTTCTCTCCTAAACGCGTAGGTAATGCGTGGGAACGACATGTCAACGTTACCACGTGACGCACAGGGTCTGAACTACGGAAAACGCTTAAGGTATCCTTGATCAACGTTTTAATTTGAAACACTGCGCGTGAGAAATTGTTTTTTCTGATACAAGTAGTAGTTACGGACGGTAGATTTTGCACAATCTCTTCTGCTAAAAAGAGGCCGAAAAATACAAGAAAAACCTCGTCATTCATTGGTTTTTCCGTTTGCAGTTTCGTTTTACGGGTGGTTTCCGGCGTACATATAGTAAAAGAACGCATATATTTCAAATTGGACGCAACAATTTAAAAGATGTGGATTTTAAAATCTGACGCGTTCACAGACGACTATTGAGACAAGACTTATTAACTTCATGAATTTCGTTACATTGAACGGCCATTTCGACATCGAATTCTACATCACGAAATGAACGAACCCGAATTTGACAGATTCAAATGTATTATATATATGTTACAGTCAATGTTGGAAACCCGCCATTTCACGAAATGGCAAACCGTGTTGGGTAAATTTGCGTAATGCCTAAAATCTTTTGCTATTTCACGAAATAACCTAAAAGTTAGGTTCTTTCACGAAATTACCTAAATTTTCGGTTTGCCATTACGTGAAATGACAAACTGTTATCTATAACAAGAGAATAGCACAGGAATCAGAAAAACAGTAGTTTGAACTGTTTATTGATAAAATAGGGTAATACAGTCAATCCTACGAGACTGTTTCACACCACACGATGAACGATATGAATATCACATCACCGCATTGCAGAATTTCGTATCTGAAAATTAGAAAAAGGAAAATCTTTTAAACTTTAACCTACATTTGAGACAAAAACATGAATAAAAACGCAGAATTTTAATGACAGCTAGTATTTTTCTTAATTTTAAACTTCTCAATTCGGGGTAAACATTTGCCGCAAAATCCATTTCCTTGAGATTGTTTGTACTGTTATGCATTGTTGTCGAATACAATTGATCAATCAAAATGGATTATAAAAAGAGATGTGGCTTTATTGCAGTCAACTCTAAATGCCCCGATAACTGTGAATAGAGAGCGAGCACACAGACGGATTACCCTTTATGTAAAATACAACTAAAAAAACTTTTCTTTTAGGGGTGGGGGGGGGGGCAAAATATCCCAGGTGGGGGGAAGCTGAACAGGGGGCAGAATATCCCAGAGGGGGGCAAGAAAGCCTAGTCTAGCTTAAAATACAACTAAAAAAACTTATTTTAGGGGGAGGCAAAATATCCCAGGTGGGGTGGGGGAAGCTGAACAGGGGGCAGAATATCCCAGAGAGGGGCAAGATAGCTTTGTCTAGCTTCTCCCCAGGCTAGACTAGGTTTGCCCCCGGGGGGCAGCTATACAGGGGGCAAGATATACTGTTACACCGGAGGGCCAATATGGAGAAAGTTTCCTTGTTATGACCAATCCATCAACACGCTCAATTCCAGAGTTGGTGAAAGCAGACTTTTTAGGGTGCTCTTTTTCACAGTAGGTTAACGGCAAATCGGTGACTAGTTCCTGAGCACATCATCTTAACCCAGTTCCATGTGTTGTTCCGAATTTTATCCTAATAGCAATTAAATCCATCAAAAAGAGCACAAACACTTGTGTGCATTACCATGAATTACAATCAATATGATCGCGTTGAAAGCTTGTGATCAGTTGCAATCAATTGTAATGTATTATTTAAAGGAACAAACCAACTATGAATGTATTAATTGTAGTTGAAAACTGAAGTAATCTTATTGCAATTATAAAAGATAAAAGACAAAATATTTGTCACGATTGTAAGTATTTTCGAGCAAAAAAGTTTATTTCACAATTTTGCCTGATCTTGGTTTGCCAATTTGTGAAATAAAATGTAAGATTTTTAGGTAATTTCGTGAAATAACCTAACTTTTAGGTTATTTCGTGAAACGGCAAAAGGTCTTAGGCATTACACGAATTTACCCAGCGCGGTTTGCCATTTCGTAAAATGGCGGGTTTCCAACATTGACTGTAACATATATAAGAAACAGTGCCGGGGGTGGGGGAGCGGGAGTCCAAGAGGCAAATAGATAAATATAAGTTTTTATGAATGATTCGATTAAAAAAAAAGGAAGGGGGAGGAAGAAGAAAAACGAGAAGAAGAAGAAGAAGAAGAAGAAGAAAAAGAAGAAGAACCGTCGACCCTAGCAGTCTGCATTTGATGACTCAGCTTACGTATTAGGAGAAGAAGCTTACATGTTAGGAGGAGAAGAAGCTTACATTTTAGGAGGAGAAGAAGCTTACATTTTAGGAGGAGAAGAAGCTTACATGTTAAGAGGAGAAGAAGCTTACATTTTAGGAGGAGAAGAAGCTTACATTTTAGGAGGAGAAGAAGCTTACATGTTAGGAGGAGAAGCTTACATGTGAGGAGGAGGAGAAGAAGGTTACATGTTAAGAGGAGAAGAAGCTTACATGTTAGGAGGAGAAGCTTACATGTGAGGAGGAGGAGAAGAAGGTTACATGTTAAGAGGAGAAGAAGCTTACATGTTAAGAGGAGAAGAAGCTTACATGTTAAGAGGAGAAGAAGCTTACATGTTAGGAGGAGAAGAAGCTTACGTATTAGGAGAAGAAGCTTACATGTTGTTAGGAGAAGAAGCTTACATGTTGTTAGGAGAAGAAGCTTACATGTTAGGAGGAGAAGAAGCTTACGTATTAGGAGGAGAAGAAGCTTACGTATTAGGAGGAGAAGAAGCTTACATGTTAGGAGGAGAAGAAGCTTACGTATTAGGAGGAGAAGAAGCTTACGTATTAGGAGGAGAAGAAGCTTACATGTTAGGAGGAGAAGCTTACATGTTAGGAGGAGAAGCTTACATGTTAGGAGGAGTAGAAGCTTACATGTTAGGAGGAGAAGAAGCTTACATATTAGGAGGAGAAGAAGCTTACGTATTAGGAGGAGAAGAAGCTTACATGTTAGGAGGAGAAGAAGCTTACATGTTAGGAGGAGAAGCTTACGTATTAGGAGGAGAAGAAGCTTACATGTTAGGAGGAGAAGAAGCTTACGTATTAGGAGAAGAAGCTTACATGTTAGGAGGAGAAGAAGCTTACGTATTAAGAGGAGAAGAAGCTTACATGTGAGGAGGAGAAGAAGCTTACGTATTAGGAGGAGAAGAAGCTTACATGTTAGGAGGAGAAGAAGGTTGCATGTTAGGAGGAGAAGAAGCTTACATGTTAGGAGGAGAAGCTTACATGTTAGGAGGAGTAGAAGCTTACATGTTAGGAGGAGAAGAAGGTTACATGTTAGGAGGAGAAGAAGCTTACGTATTAGGAGGAGAAGAAGCTTACATGTTAGGAGGAGAAGAAGCTTACATGTTAGGAGGAGAAGAAGCTTACGTATTAGGAGGAGAAGAAGCTTACATGTTAGGAGGAGAAGAAGCTTACGTATTAGGAGGAGAAGAAGCTTACATGTTAGGAGAAGAAGCTTACATGTTAGGAGGAGAAGAAGCTTACGTATTAGGAGGAGAAGAAGCTTACATGTTAGGAGGAGAAGGACTTAGACGCGCACCACTGTGTCTATATCCGTATTGGCACCCGAACAATACTAACGAAACGCAGTGATGTTTACAATCGAGAGACGTCATTGTGACCTGATCACATAACATCCAGTATTTTCCAGTATTTTCTACGTGGAGAAAAATGTCTCTGAAAAGGTTGTTTTTTTAGAAAGTGAAAGATTCCGCATGTGCTTTAATTATGAGCTTTCAAGATTCCCATGGTCAGACAGGACGCAGCTGATCACCTGCAGCTGTTTTAAATAATGTATTTTAAAATTAAATCAGTACTCAATGCCATGTAGTCCATAACAATTTTTTTTTTTTTTTGGTTTAACGATCCTCGAGAAACCCTTTTTTTGTCAAGTTAAAAATTACAGTATACGGTTTGATATGAAAATAGCATGTTTTTTTCTGTCACACGCTGGTGACAGGTAAGTATTTGAAGTGAGGCAGGAAAGCACAGCACAGTTTGAATGTATCTCGATCTTGATTCATTGCTCAACGGTACATCAAACCTTGACAACACCACGTCCAGGTTCTAAATGTATAAAAATAGGAGTTTTTTTCGAGAGATTTGTAGTCAATGCGAAGTTCGGGGTGAGGGGGGGGGGGGTAGTTCCATTCGGTGTTCAACCACTTTTGGAGAAAAAATGGCATTGTATGTGCGTGTAAGTAATATCAGCGTGTTACATGGCATGTCAACATTTAAGTCTTCTCCGATAGTTTTAATTGGAATATTCCTAAACCTAGTTTCAAGCAATTCATGCAAGTCCCCAAGAATTCCAGACTGGCCAAATTGCAAGCCCGTAAATTGGTATAAGTTAAAAAAAAAAAACTACCAAATACTATAATTTTTAATTGTTTCAAAACAGCGTTTAGATTATTTCCTTGGTGTTGCTTTTCCATGACTTTTCTACATCACGCCGCTTTGCCTAAAATGGTCAAAAGGCAAGCGACTTATTTGTCAGATTATACCGGAAGCTACAAACGAGAAAAATACAGATAAAAAAGCGAATTGTTTTCCGTTCTTTATGAAAAGTGCATTTACATATTTTCTAACAAAAAAAAAAAAATTCAAAAGTGGCCAGTTAACCGGGAAAGTGCGAACATTTCACAAATGTGATGAAATCAGGGACATCTGAGGCATACTGAGTATGAAAAGTTAGCGTGAGAAAAATTATTATGACAGTAATTACAAGAAGAAACTTGAAATAAAAAGGTGCGTGCGTCAGGTTTGCGAGAAAAAAAATACCTAAGTGTGAATTCCAAAGTGTCTCGTTTTGTTTCTTGTGAGAGAAGAATTGTCGATTTTTAACACTTTTGAGATAAGACCAATTTGTCTATTTAATCATATACCGTGCGCTCGCCGCTGTATACATCACAGATGATTTCTGACTTTTTTTTACATCCTTTTTTTTTCTCTACCCATTTAGTTTATTTTATAATTTTTATAGAACAAACAAATGCGACCCTTTGCGAACTACCACGAGGCGACAAAATGCTTTTATTCACATTTGCGCACTTTGCAGCCAACAAAAAAAGATAAATAAATAAATTATAATAAAAAAACGAGTCATACCTTTTTGGAGCAAGCCCCTTTGTCTGTCTTTTGTTCTACTTGTTAATTAAAAATAAGTAATTTGTAGCATTTTCATCACCTCTTTATTTTCATTGTGTACATAACGCTTTTCGGAGAGAGAGAGAGAGAGAGAGAGAGAGAGAGAGAGAGGAAAAAAAAAGGATGAAAGAGAACTAGTATTCCATTACTCTTCGTGATAAAAAAATGCATTTTTTTTTCAGAAGCTTTGATAAAACTTGTTCTGCCTTTACCCTGATCATTGATGTTTTAAAAGGAACATCGGCAAAAAATGAAAGACTTGTGCGAATGATTGAAATAGATCCACGCATTAGTAGTACGGTTAAGATTTCTAAGCTGGGGCATTTCAATCTCAGCACAATGGGTTCGGCCATAGATCCATCCGTATTAATTCATCAGGGAAAAAAACCGCCAAGTCGCCAAGGGTTCCGTTCGCTTCAGGTCTGTAAAGGTCACGCAAAGGTCACACAACGGTCGCACAAAGGGTTACAGAAAACAATCACATCTTTAACGTATTTTCTCTAGGAAGTGGACGGGTCTGTTTAGCTACGTCACAGATGACGTCATAATGGAAGTCACAACTTGGATATAGTGATGGCTAATTTTCTGTTCATAGTCAGAGTGCATTCAATCCATATTTAACAAGATAATGCCTCCGAGAGTTCGAAGGTTCTCAATGATATTAAGATTTGACGTTATTGTATTTTACTGACTCCCCTCCCCCCCTCCCCCTTCCCCCCACCCATTCAGAAAGAGAGCAAAAAATAGCTTAAAATTAAAATTCAAAAGAACGGTTTTAAAAGGCTTTGTGACTAAGAATAAGTTTCAAATCAAACTGATAATTTTAAATGTTAAATGGTCACAGATTTTCCTGTTAAGTAATTGCCGCTTGGTCTTGGTAATGATATGAGAATTTGATCAGACCCTGGCCTTGTCGTTGCTGGTTAAGGACCTTGCCGTTTGTTGTAATTACAGCAACAGCAACAGCCTATTAATTATTTCCTCGTCTTTGCCAAAATATAAACAAAAAATTATATGTGCTTTTGAGATTGAGGCAGTGCTTTTTTTACCCCCTTCCCCCACCCCAACCCCCTCCAGTTGCAAATATAGCAAGAGGCCCGTGCAATAGATTTGTGCTCTTCTCGTTGATACGCATTAAGATGTGAAGTGATGGCCATTTGTTCATCAATACTTTGCATCAAAGAAAATAATAATAATAATTTCAAAAAAAAAAACGTGAGTTTGCCCATGAAGCTCTCATGATTGCAGTTCAGTTTATTTTCATGTTTCATTTACTTACATAAGAAAATTTTCACCAGTGTGGGCAAACGATCGCCGGGACATATAGGCTGGAGAGTATGTGATTTGTGCGAAAATGATCGTTGCCTGCTGATTGTACTCATCGGTGAACTTCGTAAGGTTCTTCTTCTTTTTCTTCTTCTTCTTGTTCTTCTTCAAGAATTAGCGTCGTGTTGAGTTCGTAGATTTTTCTGGAATGCGAGAGCTGTCCACAAAAAAAAAAAAAAAAACTGGAGTGTCGTGGAATGTCATCGAATGATAGGCGCTCGACCATCAGCCGGGCCCAGGCTCCTTGGACATTATTTGAACATGAGTAGGGGCCGTGGAGAACAGTGAATCTATGTCTTAAAAAAATGCAAATGGAAAAGAAACTGATGCATACTTTTCTGAACTGTATCAAAATGTAAGTGAAAATTATGGGGAAAGCGAGATGTTCAATCATCATTGTGTTTCTTTGCGTAATTAGTAAGTGACATTTGTCTGATTCAGCGGATGTCTGCCTGATTATAGCATTTATAACGCTCAGCCTAAAGAATATGACTTCTACAAAGGCCTACAGTAATTTTAGAATAAGAGGTATAGCAGACATTGGGGGCCATTAAGAAAGCAAGAGGTGAATGCGCTTGAAAGGAAAACCCGCAAATTACAATGGAAACAGCAATACTGGAGGCAGTGCTAAACAGCGCCATTATAAGGAGTGACGTCTGGCCTTTGTGTGAATAATTAATTGATCTGTAATCAATTGTACAAAGGATTAATATGTTATGTAAGAATATGCAAATATCACTGTTAAAAAAAATTGCCAGTCATTTTCAAGGCTGTTTTTTTTTTTTTTTTTTTTTTTTTTGGCTGGGGAGCAGTGGGGGTAGGGGGGGGGCTAACTTTCTCATGTATTAGGAGTTTAGTCTTACGTGTTATATGAGACTTTGTATTTGAGAAGATGGTGGGTTGTTCAGTGAGTCCCTTTTTAACCCAACCGACTTTGTCGGACTGAGTTAGTCGTGTCACATTTGGGGACTTGTCCCCCACCTGGCTATTACTTTTTTTGACGATTGACGAAAAACTGACAAAATGGCGGTACTTTTTGTGCCCGTTTTGATCCATTTTTAAAATGCTACTCCTCCTACAGTTTTACTCCAATCGTTTAGATGTTACGCAGGGATGTTCCCCAGGGGTTCGCCTACCAGGCTGGTATTTTTTATCGTGGGTCGTCAAAAACTGCCGAAATGGCGAAACTTCGAAGTTTGGCAAAAACTGGAATAAATGGTAGTAAATAATTGAATTGCCAAACTATTCCTTTCTCTCGGTCTTTTTCAAATAATAGTTGTAAAATTTTAATCGAAAGTTTCTTAGGTGCTTCTCCGCCTGGACTTTGCTTTTTTTTTTTTTTGCAAATGGCAAAAAAATGCCGAAATGGTGGAATTTTGAAAATTTTTGTAAAATTGTGTAAATGTCAGTAAATACGTGAATCGTTAAAACCCAACCTCACCAACATCCCTTATTGGGTAGCTTCCACCCGGGAAAACTCGTTTTTGTGTATTAAAATTATGAAAAAGTTACGTTCAGAGTTTTTCTCTTTCCTTGTTTCGTAACTCGGCTGGGTCATGTCCTTGGACAAACTTTTTTTTTTATTTATTGATTTAGAAACCTTTCCCCAGGAATGTTATTTTAAGCCCCTGCCCAATTCGCCTGATTTAGGATCATTTTCAACTAGGCTTACTAAAAACATGGTCTCTCAGTCCTGGGCTGAGCATCTAAAACCGTAAAAGAGGTGAACCGGTTAAAAGACGGAGATTAAAAAAGGATCAGTCGATAAAATGCCCTACAATTTTCGGAGTGAATATTGTAACCGTGAAGAGAGAAAAGGGCCGAAGTTATTCCCATAAAGGCCCGAAGTTGCTCTCGAAAAGGACCGAAGTTGTTCCCGAAAAGGGCGAAGTTGTTCCCGAAAAGGGCCGAAGTTGTTTCCGAAAAGGGCCGATGTTGTTCCCGAAAAGGATCGAAGTTGTTGCCGTCGTGCGGCTGCTTTCATGAAGACTATTCCCATCTTGGCAGGGGAATGAGCCGGGGTGTGACGGCCATTCTCTGTGACTTTCCTGTGACATTTCGGCTTCTCACTTATGACTCACAGCGCCGTGTCACGCGCCTCTTGTGACCAAGACTCAGCCAGGAGTTCTGGTTGATGAAATGGCTGAGTTATGGCTGAATCAGCATTACAGCCAATATCTGAAAGACCCCAAAAATAGAAGGGTGGTGACTCATGATTTTTTCTTTAACAAAAAACGGTCTAGTCATTCTGCTTAGTCATGCAGTCATATATAGGTATATAAATGAAATTAAGATATCTTAATTAGTATGTTTATGGATATGATCGGCGAGGGAGAAGTGGCATACAAAGGCAATATTTCTTACTCCATTTCGGTTGTCTGTCTGTCTGTCTGTCTGCCTGTCTGTCTGTCTGTCTGCCTGTCTCCCGGTGTGTCACGTGTTTGTGCTGACATGTACCAGCTAAAAATGAAGTTTATACTGAAACTTATATTTAAAGGCATATTCTCACTTGTTATCTTTGACCTCAATAAATGACAGCCCAGCCTTGATCAAGTCAATCAAGTTTTGACAGAATGGTATTGATCTACCCATCGACCTGTCACGGACGTCAAGGCCACAGTTTTTTTTTTCTTTTACCCCGCCCTTTTTGCTTAAGGCAGAATTGTAGCATAAGTGATAGCGGAAACAAGAAGCTTGTTGGCGAGAGACAGGTGACGAGAGATAGAAGTGTCCTCTGAAAACCTGCCCGCATCTCAGTGCACGGGCAAGCTGTGGTATATGCCGTATCCTTGCCAAACCCGCTATTACCAGAACCTTTGTAATCCCCCCCATCCCCCCCCCCCCCCGTTTTCTGTTCGTACTTTAAGTATGCTAACAATGCTTGCAAATGCCAACAAAATCGCCACGTAGCAGCTTATAAAAAAAACACACACACACATTTTAAATTGATTTTTTATTGCATTTGAATTTTTTTTACAGATCATAATTAGGTGATGTTTTTGGTGGTAATTATCGAGGTTGCCTGCTGATAAAAACAATGTTTGCATTGTGATGAGCACAGAAAAAGTGCCAGTGCAGAAAAGTCAATCACCGTAACTCGATATTGTTGAGGCGTAATGACAGGGTGGGAGGGAGTGGGAGGGGGTCCCTATGCACAAACTTACATGCTATCAAAGTTTTTTTTTTCCAACTCGGCTTTGTGTCCTGGCCAGGGTTGTGGGTTATACCTGCCGCGCATGCGTGTTGACTTTCATCAGCATTGCCTAGCAGCCAGGGTCCGGAATGTCAAGGTCACTGCCGTCCAGGCGTGTCCTAACGTTGCCTATTCATAGTTGAAGAGATAACAGAACGAGTTTTTTTTTTTTTTTCTTTGCTAAATTTACGGTCGAATGTGAAATATTGTGTGAAATTGTTAGATGACCCTGCTGAATACAATGTTGCGTTTGGTTATGTTAGTTTGATCAACTGATTGAACTTAAGCATTAAAAACATCTTTTAGAGGATCAGGGGCTGTAGAAGTCGTTGAATGTATGAACACATGCATGCTTTAAGTGAAAAATTCGCATCCCCTCCCAGGTTTTTAGCGTGAATGTCTGGAAATTTTGGTTGAATGTTTGGGGCATTGGAACCCATGTTTCCTACTTTTTTCAGCAATCGGCCAAAAATTGGCAGAAATATTGGCTAAAAACAAAAACAAAAAATCAGTAAAATCTTAACTCACACTAGAGAAATGGTCGTACTTAAAGTACTAGTTAAAAATAGTAGCCATTGTTAATTAACTGGCTGTTACTGTTTTTTGTAATTCGGACAAAAAATTGGCGAACATATTGGCAAAAAACCAATTCTTACCAAAATCGTAACTAACGCTGGGGATATCATCTTGCCTGCTAAAAATTTAGATGTAGAGAAGCGAACATTAGCACCTACCTTGCAATAGTTTTTTTTTTTCTCTGGGCACTTGGTATCATATGTGTTACCGTTGTGGGGGAGCAATTTTAAAGCCTCGGTCTATGGGTCCGGACAGATTGTGGGCCGGACGCATTGTGGGTCCGGACAGACTGGGCCCGGACGCATTGTGGGTCCGGACAGATTGTGGGCCCGGACGCATTGTGGGTCCGGACAGATTGTGGGCCCGGACGCATTGTGGGTCCGGACAGATTGTGGGCCTGGACGCATTGTGGTCCAGACAGACTGTGGACCCGGGTGCATTGTGGTCCAGACAGACTGTGGACCCGGGTGCATTGTGGGCCCGGACATATTGTGGGCCCGGACGCATTGTGGGTCCGGACAGACTGGGCCCGGACGCCTTGTGGGTCCGGACAGATTGTGGGCCCGGACGCATTGTGGTCCAGACAGACTGTGGACCTGGGTGCATTGTGGGCCAGGACAGATTGTGGGCCCGGACGCATTGTGGGTCCGGACAGACTGTGGGCCCGGACGCATTGTGGTCCAGACAGACTGTGGACCCGGGTGCATTGTGGGCCCGGACAGATTGTGGGCCCGGATGCATTGTGGGTCCGGACAGATTGTGGGCATTTGTCCATCAACACCAGCCGTCTGCCTGTTGCCCTAGCAGGGTCTTCGAAAGCATTTTATGGAACGATTTCAAATTTCATTAGATATCAGTTACGTAATCGCGGATAACAGATTAAAAAGCATTCTTCTGTATATAAGTAAATCTTGCAATTCAGTTACTGATGTGAAATATGTAATAGAAATAAATAAAGTTGCTAATCGCGGTAACTTGGTTTAGAGTTTTGATGTCGAAGTGAAGGAAATGCTCTGCCAAAAACAAAGCTATTACATCCGCGATTGGTCGAATCAAGCTGCGAAAAAGTTGTAGCTTCAGAAAGAACTGATTGTGTCATTCCCTGACATGTTGACCTGAGAGACGGCAATTTTCTGTGTCATTCCCTGACATGTTGACCTGAGAGACGGCAATTTTCTGTGTCATTCCCTGACATGTTGACCTGAGAGACGGCAATTTTCTGTGTCATTCCCTGACATGTTGACCTGAGAGACGGCAATTTTCTGTGTCATTCCCTGACATGTTGACCTGAGAGACGGCGATTTTCTGTGTCATTCCCTGACATGTTGACCTGAGAGACGGCGATTTTCTTTGTCATTCCCTGTCATGTTGACCTGAGAGACGGCGATTTTCTTTGTCATTCCCTGACATGTTGACCTGAGAGACGGTGATTTTCTGTGTCATTCCCTGACATGTTGACCTGAGAGACGGCAATTTTCTGTGTCATTCCCTGACATGTTGACCTGAGAGACGGCGATTTTCTGTGTCGTTCCCTGACATGTTGACCTGAGAGACAGCGATTTTCTGTGTCATTCCCTGATATGTTGACCTGAGAGACAGCGATTTTCTGTGTCATTCCCTGACATGTTGACCTGAGAGACGGCGATTTTCTGTGTCATTCCCTGACATGTTGACCTGAGAGACGGTGATTTTCTGTGTCATTCCCTGACATGTTGACCTGAGAGACGGCGATTTTCTGTGTCATTCCCTGATATGTTGACCTGAAAGACGGTGATTTTCTGTGTCATTCCCTGACATGTTGACCTGAGAGACGGCGATTTTCTGTGTCATTCCCTGATATGTTGACCTGAAAGACGGTGATTTTCTGTGTCATTCCCTGACATGTTGACCTGAGAGAGGGCAATTTTCTGTGTCATTCCCTGACATGTTGACCTGAGAGACGGCGATTTTCTGTGTCATTCCCTGACATGTTGACCTGAGAGACGGCGATTTTCTGTGTCATTCACTGACATGTTGACCTGAGAGACGGCGATTTTCTGTGTCATTCCCTGACATGTTGACCTGAGAGACGGCGATTTTCTGTGTCATTCCCTAACATGTTGACCTGAGAGACGGCGATTTTCTGCGTCATTCCCTGACATGTTGACCTGAGAGACGGTGATTTTCTGTGTCATTCCCTGACATGTTGACCTGAGAGACGGTGATTTTCTGTGTCGTTCCCTGAAATGTTGACCTGAGAGACGGCAATTTTCTGTGTCATTCCCTGACATGTTGACCTGAGAGACGGCAATTTTCTTTGTCATTCCCTGACATGTTGACCTGAGATACGGCAATTTTCTGTGTCATTCCCTGACATGTTGACCTGAGAGACGGTGATTTTCTGTGTCATTCCCTGACATGTTGACCTGAGAGACGGTGATTTTCTGTGTCGTTCCCTGACATGTTGACCTGAGAGACGGCAATTTTCTGTGTCATTCCCTGACATGTTGACCTGAGAGACGGCAATTTTCTTTGTCATTCCCTGACATGTTGACCTGAGATACGGCAATTTTCTGTGTCATTCCCTGACATGTTGACCTGAGAGACGGCAATTTTCTGTGTCATTCCCTGACATGTTGATCTGAGAGACGGTGATTTTCTGTGTCATTCCCTGACATGTTGACCTGAGAGACGGCGATTTTCTGTGTCATTCACTGACATGTTGACCTGAGAGACGGCGATTTTCTGTGTCATTCCCTGACATGTTGACCTGAGAGACGGCGATTTTTTACAGCAAAATGCCGCACAACATCATTATCCCGCATCAAGACCTGAGTGCAGCACATCAACACAGTTTTTACTTTGGCCTTTACGAAAAAAAAAAAAAGAAGAACAGCCGTTTGATGTTAATGAAGAGAGCTTTTTTTCCCTTGGGTCAGAATGACTTCGTTGGTGACAAATTGCCAGTGATTTAATAGCGCTTGTGGTGCTTCCGTCTCGCTTAGCCTGACACAATAACTTGTTCCCCGGGGTCGAGCTCGTGCACTGAAGTCACATTCGTTACGAAATTTGATTTTAATAGAAGACTTCAGAGTTAGTTTTTTTGGGATTGCTGGTCAGTCTCATGGGGGATGGTGGGGGGGGGGGATGGTGGGGGGGGGGGGGGTACTTTTGGCGTACAGATCACCCAGCAGTAAAAACTTCACGACTTGTTTTCCTCAAAAATCCGCTTCCCCGTATACAAATCTGTGCTCTCAGCGGCTTCACGCATCGCTGAGAACGTCATACGAAGGGATTTTAATTTATTTTATTTTATTTATTTAATTTATTTATTTCATAATTTGAATAAAACTGGCGTCCGAAATGAAATATATAATGGAAGAATGATTGTGTGAACTACAGTGGGTATGTGAACTCAGTGGGTATATGAACAACAGTGGGTGTATGAACTACAGTGGGTGTATGTACTACAGTGGTTGTGTGAACTGCAGTGGTTTCATGAACTGCAGTGGTTGCATGGACTACAGTGGGTGTGTGAACTATAGTGTGCTCATGAACTACAGTGTTGTGTGAACTGCAGTGAGTATATGAACTACAGTGGGTGTATGGACTACAGTGGGTGTGTGGACTACCGTGGGTGTAAGAACTACAGTGGGTGTAAAACTACAGTGGGTTTATGGACTACAGTGGGTATGTGAACTCAGTGGGTATATGAACTACAGTGTGTGTATTAACTACAGTGACTAAATTTCATTTCAATTATTTATTTTTTGTTGCCAAAAAAATTGCAGTCAGAATTTGATTGAAGCCCGACGTTACATATTTAAGAAAATATGGGCGGGTGAGTGTACGAGCTATGGATGGGCTGGTGTTCAAACTGAATTTCTCATAATTATGTCCACAAAGTAGATCTAAGCCCAGACTAGGAAGCTTACCCAGTATATTCATTTAAGTACAAAAGAATGTTTGGTAATTTATTCTCCGCAGGGAATCTATGTGATCGACCGCGTGTGTCTGTCGGTCTGTAGGTCGGTCTGTCATCAAGATCTTGTTAACACAATAACTTAAAAACTCCTGTAAGGATTTTAATGAAACTTGGTATGTAGCTTCTGTGGGAACAAACACAGATCGGTATTGTAAATGGGCCAGGGTCGCCCAAGGAAAATGGACCAGCTGAACTTGGAAAATTTCAGCTCTTGATTGACTATTGATGGCCGTGTTTAACTGATGGGGGGCCTGTGGGGAATATGTGGGCTATGCACACTGCTCTAGTTTGCACTAGGCGCCACTGCACATTTCTTATTTATTTATTCATTTATTTTTGGACAGTCATGTACATAAACCGGTGCTTTATTGTCATGCTTTGTTGTCATACTTTGTTGTCATGCTTTATTGCTATGCTTATTTTATACAATCTCATAAAGAAATAATAGCAATTAGAATATAACGTTTGAAGATTAGGGAAGTAGCTGCCACCATTCTTTTTTTTTTTTTCCTGTCTCCTGCATGTTTTGCGAAGGTCAAGAACCAAGCACACTAAATCCTACACACGTGTCCAGTTTTCACTTCAATCCAAAAATTACCTCGTGGCATCCGCTTTTTTGTGATCCCCGAATTTCTCGAGATCGGTGAGACCGAAATCAAACGTCACAAAATGTAGAGCTTGTCGTGCTCTTGTTTGAGACCAACCCAAACTCCAAGATGGCCGCCAAAAGGTAGTTTTGCAATAGCGCTTTTGCATTCATCTAAAATTTGTACCTTCTTCTTTGATTTATTTATTTATTTCTCTTTCATTAAGTACCGGTTGCTATTTCAGTGGAGCGTCTAATGTGCGGTTGTCGTCTCGTTGAAACCACTGGGAAGTTTTTCGGAAACAAAAAGGTCTGAAAATCGGCGAGGCACGAAAGAGCTTGGCTTGTCTACACTGTGCCAGTAAACTGTTCTGCAATAGATAACAGAGAATAACATGGAATCACGAACATCAGATAACGTATAATGGTAATTAAAAAAAAAGGCCAGGGTAATTATGGTCTTGTTTCGCGTCGCACAATGCTGGATTGTCAAATCCAAAATCATAGAAGGTATAAAGATTGGACACGCAGCTTACGGTCAATAAGGCCAGGGAAATTATGATAGTTTCGGGTCGCACAATGCTGGATGGTCAAATCCAAATCCAGTTTCGGTCAATGAGAAGTATTGATACTTGAAGCTTGTTCGTAGCTCTAAACAATAAAATCGAAAAGCTGAGAATACCCCCTGCCCTCTAAAAAAAATAAATAAAATAAATAAATAAAATAAATAAATAAAATAAATGAAGGAATAAGAGACGCAGTTATCTTAAGAATCTCAAAGTGTACTGGAACAGTCTAGTTTCTAAATTTCGTTGAATGTAATTGAAGTTTTGACTTTTGGTCCATTCGAGCGACTTCGCGAAAGCCAGTTCTGCTTCCTTTTATTGGGGGGGGGGGGGAGAGGGAAGAGGGGGGGGCGTGAAATTTTTGTGTCTGTGCAAATATCTGTGTTTGCGTGCAGCATCAGTTTTCATTGCAGTGGCATTTTTAAAGTTTGAGGCAGTTAATCTTCGCTCTTAGCGGTATTTCTTGATCATCTGTTGAAAAAAAAAATGCAAATAACGGGAATGTAAAAATTCACAGGAATTATGGCTAAAATGTTCCGGTATTGTTTCTTACATTGTACTCCACGCAGCGAATATTTTGGAATTATGGAATAATTTGGCTGGTTTTCAAAATCTGACGTGAACAGAAAAAATGATGGGACGGCTGGTTTTTAAAATTAATGTTAATAATATTTTAAAAGACGCCCTGTGCATATGCAGGCGTTGTAATATCTGGTAATATTACGAACCAGTTTAATACTCTGTGCTCTCAACTCCGCAACACGTAAGGTAGGGTGCAGTAGATAGTGTTATAGTGTTATCACACGTAGATAAGGGGGGTTTGATGGATAACGAGACATGGGCAGTATGCGAAAATGAGATATCTAGATTTTTTTTTTATTCTTAACGGTTGGTTTTGAAGTGCGGCTTTTACTAAAAGAACCACAAGTCATAAAACAATGACCGCTTTTATCCCCAATTCTATGGATCCAATGCAAGGTGGACACAATGTCCTTGTCGATCCTCATTTAATAAGCACGTTGACAAGTGCATGAATGTTTGCCTTGTTTTGCTAGATTTTGAGTTTTTCAATGAATCTTTTTCGCCATTTTCTAGTTTTCCCAGTTATAATTTCGTTTCCTTTTGCACGAGTCGTGTATAAACTTATTGACTATCTACATATCTTTTTTATTAAAATTTTATATAAATATGTTTATCTCGTGTTACTTTGAATGTAAACGGTTAATCGCATACTCAGGTAAAATCCATTCTATTATATTAAACTATACCGGATAATCGCATAAATCGGTTGAAAACGTGATTCTTGTCTAATCGGAATTTTTTTCTAGCCATTATTTTACTATTTCTTCCTTCTTTTTTTCCCTGTTGTTCACTGGGCGAGTGCTTCCTAATGTAGCCATGTAATCGGTAAACGGGACCACAAACACCAAACAAACAAACATATCAATTGAAATCACTTGCGAGAAAAGGGAAATTGACAGATGGACAACGTTTATATTTATAAATTTTACAAGTGGTAGGTTCAACATTTCTTCCAAAGGGTGGATAATTGCGCGTTTTCTTTCACTTCTTCTTTTTCTTCTTTTTCTTCTTTTTCTTCTTCTTCTTCTTTTTCTTCTTTTTCTTTTTCTTCTTCTTCTTCTTCTTCTTCTTCTTCTTCTTCTTCTTCTTCTTCTTCTAAAGGTTAATAAATTAAAAATAACTAAGTTAAAAAAAAAAAAAAAAACTGGGTTGACAGAAAATGAAGAAGTGCCCATATTTTTTATGTTCGATTTTTTCCTATTCAGTTAACAAAAAAAAAAAAAAGGTGTAAAACTATTCGTGCGTCCCATATGTTATCCAGACATTCTTGAAAACAAATAAATGATATGAAACAATGTTTTGACAGCATAAAAGTTTTGGACTTTCATGTTTCCAAATAATGTGCACTGTTACCATTCTTAAATCACGTCTTTTTAGATGAGACATAAAAGTTGTCAAATAAATTTCTTTATTTTATTTTTGTTATATAAAAAGTTTTAAAATTTACTATTTTATGAAGTATATTTGAATCTCCGCCCTTGCGTATTTCATAGTTGTTGAAACAAACGTACACAGAGCCCTTAAACAGCAGCGGTGATCATTAAAATCTCGGACGATTTCTCTTTATGATAATGAGCTCATTTCTTATTGGTTTAAATGGAATGCCCTATATAATTAGTACAGTTTTATAAGCGATAGCGGACTGGTATCTTGTCCTTCTAGCTTTCTGGCTACAGGCAGGAGTTCAAGTGTTCCGAATAACGAAATCTATTTTTTTATTTTGGACGGATTGGACTAAATAAATCGATATGGATGATCCAGAGTAAGCGAATCTCTTATTTTACTTCTGAATGTAGAAGGATTATATATCGTAAAAATTAAGGCAAAACTGTGTAAGCTTTAAATAGTTATAAAGAATGGTAATAAATTGGGGCATAAATTGCGGGCAAGGTTTTTTGTTTTATGCTGTCGACGTTTTGCGAAGGATTACTTTATCGTAGCTATTTCGAAACGTGTGTGCGAGTGCTGATGAAAGTGATATTTTACTGTCACATAAAACTGCCAACGCCAGGTTTGAAAAAAGAAAAGAAGAAGCGAACTGGCAGAGCGTTTTTGCGTCCTGTAGCAGCTGTTTCACTGTCCGGTACAAAATAACGACGTTATGACGAAATAAGGCGTTTCCGGTCAGTTCACTGTCACTAAAAACATAATTAAAAAAAAAAAAGAAAAAAGAAAAAAATAGATGCAAGAGATTTCATGGTTTGCTAAATCTACCAACTAAATGTACGAATTTAAGTCTAAAAATGAGTCTAACAAATCTAAGTCTAAGAACGCAATGTGGTTCACTTTCGCTGACAGTGTGCTGTTTCATGGGAAGGGACTGCAGTTTTATGCGTGACTGTAAAAGCGTGTAAGTGTTGTGTAAGTGTTCTTTATGGAACTTCAAGAAATTTCGGATCTGTCTGAAAATGTGAAGTATCTATGAGCAGTTTTGTGAGGAGTTAAAAAATGCGAGAAATTGTTGTTGTAGATGTTGTTATTGTTATTGTTGTTGTCGATGTTGTTGCTGTTGTTGTGGATGTGCCACATTTCCTCATATTATTTGGCACAATAAAAAATTGCAAAACTAGAAAAATTTGTGCAATTCAAATTCTAACCACAGCTCGAGTTTAAAAAGTGTATCACATTTAGATTGACAAAAGGTATTCTGTCAACGAAGCGTTTTTTTTTTTTGTTTTTTGTTTTTTGTTTTTTTTTTGTTTTTTTTTTTTCAAAATGCCACGTAGTTAAAATAATGGATTTTCTTTAAATTTGTGTAAATAACGTTAGTTTTACGTGGTTCGTGACAAGCCATTTGATTTTTCTCCACTGTGGTCTATTACTTTTTTATGATCAATAACAGTTTTATTTTAAAAAATCTTAAAAAAATAAGGATTTGCTGTGAGTTTTATTTTGAAATTTTGTACACCGTGGGCTTTTTTAACGACAACTACCCCAATGGTCTCCATAACCAACCCTAAGAAAATAAAAGAATAAAACGTTTAAATTTCCTTTCTTCTGTAGAAAATAAACTACAATTTAGCATGAAAGAATGGAATATTGTTTGAGTATTTCGATTTAAACATGAAGAAATTAAAAAGAAAAATAGAAATAGCAGTTGAAATTTTGGTAAATAATTAAAATATATTAATATAATTGAAATATTAATATATTATTAATATATATATATATATATATATATATATATATATATATATATATATATATATATATATATATATATATATATATATATATATTGATGGTTGACAGTCAGCGCAAGACGGGTCATGAGCATATACCTACTGAGCGTGACCTTGAGAAGAGGCGGGCGCGTGGCTCGGAGGTCAAGCTCCATGACAACAGGGGACAGCGCACGCTCGACACAATAGAGAACGGCATGAATCAGGCTGACCTCGACGACCTAAGCTGTGAGTCACTAGCATATTAATAAAAAAAAGCAGGCTTGTTTTTTATTATTATTATTATTATTATTATTATTATTATTATTATTATTATTATTATTATTATTATTATTTTTATTTTTATTTTTATTATTTATTTATTTATTTATTTATCTTTAAATATGGTGAAGTAAATCGTGTCCACTTAGATCTTGTGACCATTTTTACGGTTGGATGAATGAAGTGAAAATAGCTCGGGTGCGCGTTAAATTGCAGAGGGGGAAAGGGGGAGAGGGAGATGAGGGGGTTGGCGGGTAGAACGGTGTATCGCTAACAGTTGTTTTTGTAGCTGTTGGTTCGTTAGCTATTGTGAAACAAGTGCTAGCCTGAGAGTGATCTGTGGCAGACTGCAGTGAATGGCGCTGCAGTCTTTTGTCTCAGATGGTCAGTTTGCGCTAACAGCCTTGCATCCGTTGACTTCAGTAATGCCTGGGTGGCTTTGACAGTGACTTGCTTATTTCACACACCACGCCCTCTGGTGTTTTTTTTTTTTTTTTTTTTTTTTTTATTTATTTGCTACCCGTACATCTGGCGGTGTGCATTGGGAACAAATGGGAGGGGAGGGGGTGTGGAAAGTCCTTATCCTGTCCGTCTTTTCTTAAGTCCGTTTGTGTCTTTCGTTTGTTTTGATTTTCAATTTTAAGTTTGTTAAGGGAACACAACATAAAATATAGCACAAAGAATATGCAAAGATAAATTATAAACATTATGTTAGGTCCTTTAACATTATGCCAATGCGTTTAACATTCGGTTAGTGCTTTGTACACATTTTCTCAAAAAGGAACACTTTTACATCCTGTTTAAAAAGAATCCGTCTCTCTAACAAAGGAAATCATATGATGATTGCCACAGCTTGGTACTATACTGACAGACACTATCTGCAAGACTGGCCCTGTGATCAAACGTGCTGCCCCACTGGAGCAATCCTTCAAAGATCCCCAGATTCCCGTTCGTTTTGTCTAGCTGCAGTTCAATGATATACGCTGGTTGTAGCTGCTGCGTCAGGTAAATTTCTTGGAAGCAGGCTCGCTATTCCACTCTTTATCTGCTATCCCGTATCCAAATTATTCAACAATTCAACAATCTCGTCTAGAGGCTTCTGTTTCTACTTCCTCTGAACTGGTGCAGTTTTTGTGTATGATGCTGATGCTGGGGTAATCTTAAGAAAACACCCACTGCTTTCTGTTCCGTGCATGGCATAGGAGGCGAATAATCGGAATTTTTTTCTTTCTAACACTTGTTTCACTATTTTTTCATTCTTCCTTCTTTTTTTCCCCACTTATTTCTTTAACAAGTGCGTCCTAATATACCCATCCTAGTTGGTGAACAGGACGTTAAACACCAAACAAACAAACAAAAACTTTCCCCTGGTGCGCCCCAACCCCGGATCCTTCCCGTCTATAAATCCATCTCCCCTTTGATACAATCCGTCAGTTCCATGAGCAGTCTACCCATAGCATTTCTCTCTGACCAGTTTTCCATTGATACCATCCGAGCTGGTCTTTCGAAAGGCCACATAACCAGTAGTTTTCACCTGGTACTGCCTCAACAATTACCTTTCTCGTCTTTATCAGCGCTTGTGTAAATTCCGGGACGCACTTCATTTTAGTCTTTGAGTGTAGCAGTGTGTCTGGTCTATACTCGATAATACTGAATTCTTCGGGGGAAACGTAGTTTTTCTCTTAGATCAGCCAAAAGTGTCCAGTTGTTTGCCATCGCGAGTATACCGCTGTCTGACTCTTTTGATCTCAAATTATCGGGGACACCAACTTTCGCGTCGTTTGCCTTGATGAAGGTTATGAACTTGGCATGTTTTTGCTGGTGGATTTCCTCTGTCTTTCTCTAAGTCTGTCACTATAACTTCCGGGAACTGGTCATTGCGCTACTTATATTTTCCACCAGTTAATGCTCTGTTACGTGAACTAAGAATATGTTCTTGTGTTGCACGTCTTCCATAGAGCTCGCAAGCTGGCTCTTCGATCAATTTCCAGATGGCTAAATTACTTGGCGAAGGAGGGACATCATACACCGAAGCAATTGTAAACTTTAGGCAGTGGATTTCCGTTCGCCACATTTCGTTGAAGGAGAACTTCATGCTGCATGTCCTTTCCTATCGCATTCAATTTCCCTGTGACTGGAGGCTTTCGTCTTCCTTTCTTCTTCCTCTTAATTTCGAATTTCTGTTTGCAACATTTCACTCTTTTGCTTATCTGATGCATCACGCCAGCCCCGGTCACCGTCCCTACTATGCGGCTCTGTCTTAGTCCTGATTCAGCTTGGGAACTTGCCTCCCTTGGTTGCCATTTTCGTCCTGTTTTTATGTTCACCCCTGCTCCTTTGCCCTTCTCGTCGCGGTTGTCTCTTAAAATGCTTTGCGTGCCTTGGTCACTTTGTATTCCTCCACAAAGGAAGTAAATGGCAACTGTAGCATGTTTGCATTGCTGTACAGGTGGATGCTACTGCGACTTTTAGGTAAATTCAATCATTTCCGGAGGAAAGAACTGATTCTCTTCTCAATCTTTTCCACCGTTGTAAGTAGGAAGTCATAAACGCCTTTGTAAGCCTTGGTAGAACCCCATGCTGTAGCTTCCATGCTTTGTAGCTCCCAGACAATACACTTTTGTCCACGCACTTCAACCACTGCTCTGCCTGAAGTACTGTCTGATCTATACATGGCTTGTCACTTCCTGTGATACTGAACCATTTTTCTTCTACCGTCGGAATTGCATGGTCTTCCATCTTAAATGTGAACCGTTTTGGTTTTCCATTCTTAATGACCAAACTTCTTGACTTAGCTGGTTTGAATCACATTCGCCTCCAGGTGAATATTTCTACCAAGTCGTTAAGCATCCAACACCCTTGGTGAATTGTTCGCGTCATAACTGTCATGTCGTCCATAAATGCTGTCGTAGGTGGTTGTACAATTCCTGTGGCTGATACCGCACCTCTCGACTGAATTTCTGGGCTTTTCATTAGGAGATTGACAGCTGCAGCAAATACTCTGACCGATATTGTGCATCCAGTTATAATGCAAATCTCTAGATTTTCCAAATAGAAAAACGCAGCCTAAACATCGCGTAGGAGTCATTCGGCATATTTTTTTTATCTTCTGTGGGACGTGTTAGCGCTCAAGAGTAATTTTTACCAAGTTATGTCTCAGAGTTCCATATGCGTTTGTGAGATCCAGCCAGATAACTGTTGGTTCACCGCGGCTTGATTTGGCTTCACAAGTAATCTGGCTAATAACACTGGCGTGCTCGATGCACCAGGCTACGTCTGGAATTCCGCCTTTTTGCACTGAGGTGTCGATGTACTTGTTACTAAGAAGGTAGTTAGTCATTCGCTTTGCAAGGATCGACAGGAATAACTTCCCTCTACGTTCAATAGCGGAAGTGTATTTCTTCCAGTGTTAACCAAAACTTAGACACTTGTCCTTTTCGCCATATCACCCTAAATAGGTGCCACAGTTTCTTTTGTAGCTTCGGGCAGTTCGCCTATACTCTGTATGATACGCCGTTGGGCCCGGGAGATGACCCTTATCTCGCTTTACTCAGCGCTTCCTGGAATTCTTTGTGTTTAATCTTCAAATGGTTTAACCGTGTCCTCTGGTTTTATCAGAATGTCACTTTCTGGAAGGGTTTCCTTAAGGTATGTCTCAACGCCTTCCATAGGTTTTATGAGGTTTCCATTTCGCTTGTCTCCTAACATAGTAGAAATATAGCGGAAAGGGTTAGACGTAAAACGAGCGCGCTTATGTTGTCTTTTCCTTCTTTTTCCTTCTATGATTTTCGGCTCTGCGTAAAGAATTTAGTTTCCCCCTTGTTGTTTTTGTTAGCTCCGCTGTCGACACTATTTCTTCTTCAGGCGGATTGCTATAGACTCTGTTGAGATTTTTGATGTCTTTACGGAGCTCCACCATCAACTTCTTGATCATCTGGTGCACACTGTGGTGTTCTTCCAGGTGTGGTTCCTCCGACGTCTCACCAAGTTCACTTGCGGGAAGTGCATTTTTTTCTTGTAATATTTCAGTGTGCACTTCTTATTGCTTTTTCTGTAATAAAAAGATAACGTTATTTAGCCTTGTATTATGTAAAATAGGAATATATAAAGCAAATAAGATAAGGCACTGTAGTCGAAGTTAGTCTATCCTATAATAGATTAACTTAGATTAAACGCAATTCAACTTCTATCATTTTCTATATATTTCACTTAGACTGAGCCTTACGAGTCTATTCCGGAATAGACTCACTTTGTCCATAGTGCCTTATTTCAACGTGCATAGATTCTTAATTGCTTGTGGTATTCTTATTTTAAATAATAGAGTGTTAATTTATTGTTATAAGTGAATCAACGAAGCATCTACATCGAAGATTCACGAATTCTAACTTCATGCTCTCAAAATGTATTTGCCTGTTAGTTCAAGTTAAAATGAGACAAAATTTTAAGGGTAGTGTTTGTTTGCGCTAACTAACCTTATCCATGGTCAGAACACCAAGAAAATCTATATCAAACTTATATTAAAATTTCCTTCAGTGCAAAAGGAGCAGGTAGCAAATTCTTGCTTTGTCTTGTTACCAAATGGCACAAAACTTGGTTAAGAGACATTCATGGATCATTTTGTTATCTGAACTAGAGATGGGGTGTTGATAGCTGGATTGTGTGCTGATGTTATTGAGATACCATCTGCATTGGCATGTCTTTTCATGGACATGTCATTTGTTATGATTCAGTGTAGAAGATGGCGGAATTTTGCACAAGAGTATATCTGTTATAGCAAATATGCTGTTTCAGTATATCACAATATGTATTCGGTTGTAAATATTGCAGCGCACAGATTTGAGGATGCCAAGGCTATGCGCCGGCGCATGATCGCACACAATGCGGGTACTGGGCCACGTGACGCGGACTATGAGCCAAGTCAGAAGCTAGAGCGCCTGCCGCGCGCGATTGACCGCACTCCGCATGAGGTGGGCCCAATAAACTCTTAATTCGTTTTTTTTATTGGTTATCAGTGGTATTAGAAAAACAGTTTGGCTGTTTTATCCTTCTAAATTCACACGACATAGGTGCATAAAGTAAATAAAAGTTTGTAAGTACCTAGAGAATACTAAGTTTCAGTATTTGTGAATACTGTGTTTGGACACACTTCTCAGTTTATGAAAGGGTAAGGGTGATAAGGAAAATGTGGTTATGATAATTAAATAATATTTGTTTTAAAATGTCACGAAACTGTTATGACTCAGCATAATTTATAAGTGCCGATTTCGATTCGAAACAATTACAAGATAATTGTTTTAAAATGTCACGAAACTATCATGACTCAGCGTAGCTTATAGGCATCGATTTCAATTCGATATCCACCACTTTTTTTATATAAGTGACCGAACTACTCGACCGGACCGGAAACTAATTATTTGTGTTTTGATAAATTAGGAAGCAATAAAGTGGTTAGAAATTAAGTGGGAACATACATTAAAATATCCGGTCCATTTATTTTGTTTTCTTTATTTTGGCGAGTTTCGAGATATGCTTAGTATTTTATGAACTTGTACTGGCAATTGTTATATCTTTATAAATCACAGAATAGCTCTATGGCAAAACTTGGAAACGCCCAAATCTGAAGGTGATACAGCTATAACTAAGCACATGTCTGAAAGGTCTGCCTCGAGAATTCTTGGCATGCTGTTGTCAATTTGTTGTGTTTTTAATAGCCTCGGCTGAACAGCCACTCTCTGTGAAAGGCGATGCAGACGATAGTAAATCCGATTTTTATACAGTTTTTTTAATTGCATTGAAATCCTGAATAACTGAAAGATTTCTTGAATACTCGTCTGTACTGATTTCCAAGACGCCCGCTTACGTCATTTCAGAGTTGACTATTTGAGGCAGCTCTTTGATGAAGTCTAACTTAGTAAATTATACAACTTTTAAAAGAAATCAACTGTATCAACATTTCTAGACGCTGCTTATTTTATGATTTTAGAATATACACGGTTTTAACTAACCAGGATTTTAACTGGTAATATTGTTTTCTAGTCCCTGATTATTGCTATGCTTTGACACAATGTCACCCGGTAAGGATCGATCGTGTCGTTAAACAAATCATATAACTAACTTAATACTTCGTAAATTTCGTATTTAAAAGCATGTGAAAGGACAAAGAATAACAAATAAATAAAACGATTTTTTCTTTCACTTCAATAGATAGTTATTGCTCTTTATGCACCGAGAGAAGCTAGATTTAGTTGAGTAGACTGTAGTGGTATAGTAATTTTCTGAACACATCAGTCACGGGATGTTTTTTAATTATTTAATTTTTTTATTTATATTGTAATGGAATAGATATAAATAACAGTTATAAACTATGTCTTTATATGTGGTGACTATCAAATTTAAATTATGGTACATTATGTATTTAGTTTGTATGCAGTAGCACTAATCGCTGTCCTAGAGGTTATTTAGAAAAATAAAGGTTGCGAAATTTTTTGGATTGTAGCTCAGTTTTTTGGAACGGAACGTTTGTTAAGAGAGAAAGCTGATAGATACGAGTAACACTTTTTTACGGGGGAGGGGGGAGGCTATGTTATATTGTCAATGTGTTTCTGTTGGTTATTGCACCTGTGGCTGGTTATTGTGTATCTGGGTGGTTATTGTACATTTGGCTGGTTATTCTTGTCCTGTCACGGTTTTTATGGTGTTGACTGTTGCTTCCTTACAGTTATTCGTGGAGATGGACGAACTTGTTCTTGGGAGCAATGATATGTACGAATGGAAACAGAAAGCCAGGCAAGTGACTCCTTCCTAACAACGTCATTAAAAACCGATTTCCCCCATTCATGATTATTTCATAAGGAGCTACAAAGGGGCTATAAGCGGCAATCAATTTGTATTTATTTTGTCAAACCCGATTGTGTGATCCGCATGATTTGTCTTTGGTTGACATTAGTAAAATATGCCGGAAATTCATGTAAAGTAGTGAAATGGTGGTGCTCTTTGGTTGTGATTTTCCGGTTCGTGAAAGAATTAACTCCATGCTCATAAGCGTTCTTATCAGTTACTCAGTTAATCCTTCAATCTTGGTTGAGAGAAAAAAACATTTTCATTATCCGTATTAAGAAAAATTAAGAGCAAAGCCGTGGCTGCAGCAGTCTTGGGCAGGGACAGTGATGCCCTTGTTTTCGGACAAATATGATTGAAGTTAAGAGCAAAAGGCATGGTTGCAGCAATCTGGAACAGGGACAGTAATGTTCTTGTTTTCGGACAAGTTGCCCCATTAACATTTTTCTGAAAAGTTTCAAATTAATTTAAAGGGAATACAGTAGCTTTTAAAAATTCGTTTCTCAAGCTTATTTCGTGTCACCAGTCCATTTGTTAAAATTAATTTCTAATTTCATTTCATTTAACAGCGTAGTGTGGGGAAAGTACATGCTTATGAAGCTTTATCATATTGTTGTTTGACTGCTCACTTTAAAAGTCAAAATAGCAGGAAACATATCTGAGCTTCATTTTCTAAATTCCGTTTACTTGAACTTTATGTAAACGGTGTGGTTCTTCTACTTGAAAGTTCAACATCTCACGTAAGAGACAAACAGAGTGTTAACCAATTCATAAAGTAACATCCTTTTGAACATGGCCAATGTCCTTGGATATTTTCCATGTTTTTCAAGTGTTTTCGACACTTAGAAGCTCACCTTTTTTTAGATTTGTTGTCATTTAATTACCTTTTAAACATGTCATTATTTTTTTACTTTAATTGAGTTTAATAGATATCGTCGCAGTTCAGTGAAAAAGTCCATTGAAAAATCAACTGTAAACCGTATTTATTATATTTTTTATCTTAAATAATAATATGTTATTGATGTATAACAATCATTAAGAAATGTATTGAGTATGCGTTAAGTATATTTCACTTCTATTATTATGCAAACAGCAGGAATGTAATTGGTATATGAAGATGATTATACACATTGGGAATAATTAAAACGACAGTGTGTATAACGACATCACCGGTGTGAAAACATTTTTATTGCACATTTTAAAAAATCTCCCTACGATTTTTAGCGGCGAATTTGATCATAAACATATGATAATAGTGTAATTAGGTTTGCACCACATGCCCCATTGACCGACTAACATTTAGATTGAATAGACCCAGCGAATGTTGTAGGTGTCAATTTTATCAATATCATTTTCAGCTCCGTTTCTATGTATTACCCGTTGTTTAGTCCGGCGAAATAATAAGAAATGAGCATGACAGATTTCCCTTAATTTTCGGGTGCCAGCTTTTGAAACACGTGTTATTTATTCCTCGCAAATAAGACTGCTGAAAATTTACCAAGTTTTATAATGATATTGTATTTCTCACTTTTTGTGTCTGTATCTCCCTTTACATTTTATGGATTTATTATTAAAGTGATCTTTTGACTTTATCACAGTAGCTGACAAAGCAAAAGGGAAATTCATTTTTGCACATTATGCATCATTGTATTTATAAAAGCTTATGATGTGTTTCCCTTCTTTATTTGCTCCGCTTATATTAACATGTTATCACTGTTAGGGGAAGGTTCATTATTGTCAGAAAAGTAAATGTGTAATAACAATAGCATTGCTGTAGAAAGAGAAATATGGTATGATGTCTATAACGGGAGGACTGGAACCAAGATTATGTCGTTGATCCGATACGTCGTTTATCCGATAAATTTAAACAGGGAAAAGCACAACTGAGACCACAGAGTTATTCCTTTGCCAGCTATGTCGTTATTACCGATGTCAATTTGACAGTGTCCTAGTGCGGTAGTATGATCAACGCGGACAGTATTCCGAAGGTTGACCATTGTTAGACTTGCGTTCCAGGTGGATCAAGTTTGAAGAGAACGTGGAAGAGGGCGCAGAGCGCTGGGGCAAGCCTCACGTGGCTTCACTCTCTTTCCATAGCATGCTGGAACTAAGGAAGTGCCTGGAGGAAGGTATACACTATAATTAAAGCTTATGTCTTTCTCCCAGTCTCGAGTCCGTTCGTGTATTTATGTCCTTACGACTCCTTGTCATTCCCTTATTTCCCAGTTCGACATAGATGCATTTTTTTGTGTTGTTTATTGCTGTATTTAATGATGTAGTGAATTCTTGTTGTCTCTAGAATTCGGAAGTCTCCCAACACCCAAATCCCATTTTCTTACCATCGGTTACTTTGAATCTTGAATTAAATTTAACGGTCATGAAAATTACAAGATAATAAAGTTCCTCCGTACATAGCATGTGTTGTCGCCTTTATGGGCTGTTACTTTTTTTACAGTCGAGGCATTTTCATAGCTTTTACTGTAATATATCTGGCCGTGACATAGGATTGTAGTAGGAATGGAATCACGTCATGGATCACGTCTAGGAATGGAATAGTTCAGGTCGCGCCTTTTCGTTGTAAAGGATTGGTGTCACTACTTTCGTCCTCCCAAGCCCCACACACAACACGTTAGCCAAAGAAGAAAGTGAACCATGACAAAATAATTATAATAAGAAAATAATAATAATAATAAAAGTCTGAGAATTGAAAAGCACAGAGATAAAAATTAACAAAAGCAATCGATCATGACTAGAAAATCTGTCTCAATTGTTGTGATTATATGTTCTGTGTAGTAATTTACTCGATAGCATTGTACATAGTACAGACTCGCTTGTCAAGTTCTCAAATGAACAAGGAGTCAGTTCAGTACTTGTGCTATATAGCGAGTGAAAACTAAGCATTTCTGAGAAGTTAAAACAAAACAAAAATAAACAAACAAAATAAATCAATACAGAAAAATCATCTGCACTTTCAAATATTTTGTAGTATTCAAGTATTTTGAAATGATGTGGAAAGAGTGAAAATCCACTTTAGGACAGAGTAGGTTTCGTTGGAGATACTTTCTGTTCCTTTCACACCGCAGTGGTGTTAAAAACAATCGTATTTTTATTACGAGAATACTTGTGCTAGTCAAAAAAATATTTCATTCATAAGAAGCTTGGAATTGTACATTACCCTATAAAGCACATGAACAAAAAAATTTCGCAGAAAGCATATAAAGCATACGAAAAAAAATCTTACGAAAATTAACCTGGTTTTGAAAAGTTGAACACAAAAGTCAATTTTTTCAAAGAGAATGAAAGAGTGTCTCTAGACAAATTGTTTTATTTATTTACATGATCTTGTCAAAGAATTGATAATTCTTGACTCTCGAAGGATACGTTTAGATATCTCGTAGAAAGCATGTTATTTTTGTTCGAGGTGTCAGACAAACTTGATAGATGTAACTGTTTGATGGATCATTTTCTGCCGTTTAAAACAAAAGAATGATCTGTTCACCAGTATTTTTTTTTCACCCATTACATCCACTTATTGCAGACAAAGGGTTTTAATTAGATTGCTAAAGCGACCACAATCTAAATAGAGGTTATTCTTAAGGTTTTCAAATTTCCCGTTGCTTAATGTGAAAAAGTGTCAGAATTTTTTAAATTGAAATTTATGTATACGGGTGGTGTCATTATTTGAATATGTAAAAAAAAAGTTAAAACCAACCAAACAGAAAAGAGATATAAATAGCAAGTACAAACTTTAACTTATCACATAGGTAACTGTATTTTTACCCAGAATAGTCTACATTGATTGACATGAATATTTCCAAGTAAAGATTGTGAAAGAAACCTGGTTGCTGAATTTATGAGCTGCATCAGTTGTCTTCTGATATAAAAGGCCAAGTCACAGACTAAGACTTTGACGTTGATAGATTGAATTAAACGTGATGAAGTTGTTTGTACAACACAGCGTATCAATTCCTGTCTGATGCGCCTTTTTTGTATTCAAAGCACTGCCTATTTTAATCTATTTATGTGTTAATTTATAGGAACATTGTAGGCAGTAGGCTGTTTGCCCATTTCCCATAAATTTCAATATATTAACGAGCCTTTACGTACCTTCGTGGGATTAATGTGTGTTTGTAGTTACTGTAAAGAATAGATGTCCAAGTGTTTTCTTAAAGTTCGCATTTTATTGAAGCCCCACAATGCAATTGAGGCTTTGCTATAGAAAGAAGCAGCCGAAGTGTCATTTTCTAATTTTAAAGTTAATTTCAAATTGCAAGGATAACTAATGATAATCAATATTCAGTCACATTAAAGATATGCATTCAGATAATGTCAAGTTAGTTTAAGCACTTGCAATATGTGTTCCCTGATTCGTTGAGACGACAAATTCTTGTGCAATTCTAGTAGCCCCAAAATTAATACAAGAAAAGCATCGACATAGTAAGCAGTAATCCATTACGCGATACCATTATAGCTTATGGGTAAAGATTTATTGGCGCCCAATAGTAATAACTTTTCCCTTAGAAGTAACGTCAGAGCTGGTTGTAGGTTAAGTGTATTCATGTATTCACAGGAGTTAAATCAAGGCTTTACCTTGGACTTGTTTTCACCATTTTTACTGTCTTTAACAGCTTTGTGCTTTATATCAAGACCGGTTTATTTATGGTACACAGTTTGCAACTTTTCACTTTTATGATGAAACCCTCTTATCCTATTAATTATCTATGCCATGTTTGTCAGCCATGTCTTTTCTACCAGCTCTGTATTTTAAGGTCCAGTTTTGTTTTAAAAATGTAGTTCTGATCTGAAAGGTTAACTGCTCAATGAGATT
This sequence comes from Protula sp. h YS-2021, assembly GCA_949752745.1. NCBI lineage: Eukaryota > Metazoa > Annelida > Polychaeta > Sabellida > Serpulidae > Protula > Protula sp. h YS-2021. Next base: position 37,302,104 of record OX457030.1, on the reverse strand, counting down.
GCAAAATAGCATTGGATCAAAATCTACGAATACAACATCGTTAGGCACTCGAATTTCACGTGAGATGACATGAACAATATGTTCCGCTTTAATATCTTATTTCATGTAAATCATCCAGTTTTAGGCACGTATATTTTCATTCACTATGCATCGGCGCCATATTAGTGAAAACATTATAAATATATAGGTATACTGATCGCAGCCGTAGGTTTAGTTAGGCAGATGTAGGTAAGTGAACAAAGTGGGACTTAAGATCGGTCTTTGTAAGTGGATGTCGTTATTAGTGTGGTTGACTTTATTTTTTCAAGCTATTTTTCCCAGTGTTGACTGGTGCGAAGCTATCTCATTTATTATGCTGTTCACAAACATATTACACCAATTAATTTATTGATGTTTATTTATATCGAAAAAATATAGATAGAAAAAATCTTTTTTTTTCTATGGGAATTGATCAAAGATGTCACCTAAAGATAGTTAAATGGTTTACGATACTTTTTATACTTTATACATGTGTTTCAAGCTTTTGCAGACGTGACCGAAGCTAACGCAAACTACTAAGATTATGTAGTCACTTTCATTAATCACTTTTTGTAGTCAAGGTCATTATTCTTTATTGTGCGATTTATCACTAACAAGTTTTTACCCCGACAACGCTTCGTATCCCTATCCTCACGTTCGATGATTTAACACGTAAAGAAATCAAAAGACACGAATGCATCGTACACTGATGTTCCTGTGGCAATAATTTGATGAAAAGAAGTGTAGAACCACACCGGTTTTAAAAGATTTTATTTCGACAGGCAGACCATGTGTCACCTCAGCGTATAAATATAAGTAGTTAAATATTTTGTATTAACAGCTAAAAGTAGTTATGGTGCAAGAATTTATGTGGTTAAGTGATACATAGTAACATTCTCGCAACAAAAACAGTTTCTACAATCGTTCCTTTAGCAAATGCGTCTTAATGTAGCCATCCTATATGCTGTACGGGACGTTAACTATCAAAACAAACAAACAAAAATTGCCGCAGCCAAGTATTCCACAACTTAAATCGACCTAAAATATTTCTACATTAATTTGACATTTAAGATTGACACCACTTATTGGAAAAGAACGTGTTGCATGAGAGCTGAAAGAATGCTTATGTATCTATTGAATAATAGCGAACTGAGTTACCTAAATATTGGCCGAGTCGTATAAGGTAAGCCACAATGATAAAATGGCAAGCTGTCCTACAGAAGAAATGTTTAATTCACTGGTTATCGACTGGGTGTATACAGTCGACTGAAAAGAACAAAGAATTGCACTTCCTAATGGGTAACTTCACAGGGAAGTCTCCATACCAGTGTAGCCTTTGAATTTGAATATAATGAATTACAAACACATCTGTGTAGATGTACACACAAAAGGTGTTTAAAGATTCAAATGTGAATAAACTGGTTTAAAATAATGAACACTTCTGTTTTTGTCGCCGGTGTAGTTAAATTCTAGATTCTACTGTTTTTCCATGTTAAGTTTTGCTATATATTGGTGGAGGGCAAGTCGCCTTCCTTACTGGAGACATTGTTGAAGACAATGGAATTGTCATCTGATATTTTCGTCAGAGTTCCGCTCTATCTTGTTGTTTTGTATCATGCAAAAGTGAAAAATGGTTCGAAAAAGTGAGTTCATATTTTTTCGCAACCATTGAACCAATGGAAATCACATTTGCAACATAGATCGGTCTTGCAAATATTATTGGTCTGCTAACTTGTTGGCAGATTTGAAATTTAATGAGGTCACATGATCAAAGTTTTTACCATTATTATTTTTTTTCGATTCCTCGCATCTTCTCTTAAAGGTTACGATTTATGGTTTACATCTTATAGTAGCCTAATACCCCTTACTTTTAACTGGTTACAATGCGACTTTTTTATGAGAATACAATGTCGGAGTAGCGTCTTATGAGCATTTTAAATTTTTAGGAGAAAAACCTCTTTCTCGGTGCTTGGAAGCTCGTTTTTGACCCCGAGGGGAGGGGTGGGGGGGGGCCCAAGGTTTAACTCTCGCGTGGATCGACACATTTTTTATGCTTCCGGGGATGGAGCTTTGGGGTAGGGGAGGGGGTCCCATCCCTTGCATTACCCCTGTAGTAGTGTTCGTCCCTGACACACTGTTATCGTGTAGAACTGTATAAATGCAACAGCAAGCTGTGTGTGCATGAAGTTTTAGTAACACACGTTAGCACAATGGAGTTATGACAGTAAGCATAACTGAACAATACTACAGAATGGCATCATAGCATGATATACCAAAGACCATTTGTATGCACTATTACTTGATGTATCCTGTACTTAAGAATAGTTTGTATATCTAAAATGTTATACATTTTACACGCATTCCTTTAATTTTACTGGCCGGAACGTAATTGACCTCATACTCCACCTCTGTATTTGGAACGGCACAAATTTAATAAAGCGGTTACTCCATCTAGCTCCAGTGTAAAATTATCGCTACATGGTAGCGAAAAGCGGTCTAACTGAGTATTAATTACTTCATATGAAAAACCCCTAAATATTTTAATTTAAATAGATGACTGTCACTTGATTCGTGTCCAGTTTGGGACTGTTTTTGACCGCTTGATGGGAATTTATTAAGGCTTCGTCACTAATACCAAATACTGATGATTGTTTATATTCGTTAGAGGTGTGTCATATCAGGTGAGTAAACACTCTTTTTTCCTATTTATTGTTACGGATGTCTCATATCATGTGCGCAGTCACACCTACTTTCCTATTAATTGTTACGGATGTGTCATATCGGGTGGGAAGTCGCGTCTGCCCTCCTCTCCCCATTAATTGTTACGGATGTGTGGTATCAGGTGGGAAGTCACGTACACCTTCCTCTACCTTTGGAATGTTTTGCTTTGGGAGACAGGACTTTAATATATGAGAGCGCAGTGACTTATGTGTGATATCAGGTCGGAAGTCAAGTCTACCTTCCTCTGCCTATTGATTGTTATGAATGTGTCATATCAGATGGGAAGTCGTGTCTACATTCCTCTGACCATTGATCATTACGGATGTGTCATCTCAGGTGGGAAGTCACGTCTACCTTTCTTTGCTTATTGATTGTTACGGCTGTGTCATCTCAGGTGGGAAGTCACGTCAACCTTCCTCTACCTTTTGAGTGGTTTGCTTTGGGAGACAGAATTTCAATATCTGGGAGCACGGTGACAAATGTGTGATGTCAGGTGGGAAGTAACGTCTACCTTCTTTACCTATTAATCGCTATGGATGTGTGATATCAGGTGGGAAGTCACGTGTACCTTCTCTGCCTATTGATCATTATGGATATGTCATCAGGTGGGCAGCAAGTCTACCGCCCTCTATCTATCAATTGTTTTGTTTTGAGAAACATAATTAAATGGTGTAAAATTATTTGGGAGCGCGGTGACGTTAATTATCTTTCTTCTTCGTCTCTGAAAGAAAATAACGAAACGTCAAATAATCGCTCACATTTGTTTTTTTTTATGCGGATTGTTTTACAGATCTGCGTTTGATTTCAAGTAATGTTTATACAGTCAATTCATGTAAGAAAATCTTTCACAATGATATGTTGTCAATATAAGATTCGATAATTATACAGGAATCATCAGACGCCCATACTAGCGGCCTTAAAAATTCTTTTATGCATCAGATCGTTGCTTTACATGCAAATTACTTTCAATACAGCTTTTCTTTTAAGAAATTGTTATGAATTATACATAAAACATAAATGATATATCATAATATACGTTGCGTTAAATGCAGTATAGTTTTCCTGGCTTTTAACATGACTACTTTTTTGCTCTTTCGATTCATATATTTTATCCAAGGCAACTTAGTAGAACTTTGCGTCATTGTCATAATTGTTGGGATCTTATATACGTTTCGTGTTATTCCATTTCGATAATAACTATAAATAACCGTCAAAAAGATGAAAGGAAGTTTCTTTAAATTTTTTCTTTCACAAGTGAAAAATGACAATAAAATCCGACACCCACAGCATAAGTTCCGGATATTTATGGGTGTTACGAGAGTTCATATTGCTTATTACGCTTCAATATCTAATATTAATCTTGGGTATCAATTATGCAGTTTGACCCTTCATTTACTTTGAAATTCTTTTGACGATTTTCACCAAACAATCGGTTTTGAGGGCTGATTTCATTTCATACAGAATATCACAGCTTCTCACAAATTAACTCAATCAATTTTCATGATATATGAAGAAAATATTAAAGAACTTTTTGTCTTGATTTTGTCTAGTATTCTGTTCACAATTGAGAAAAGATCATCACATTTTTATGTCTATTTATCAATCAAATACTTCCCTAAAAAGTCCATTTTGCAACGCAGTTTTGGGGTGAAGTGTATTCAGTGTGTTCTGTCAATGGGCAACCTGTGAAAATATTGAGATATTTTTGTCACATTGATTTTCATCACACGTCCGCAAGTAAAATAATGCCCGAACTTTTTAGCAATTGTGCTCATTGTTGGTGGCTACAAAAGAAATCTGTGTATCGACGCTATCACTTCAGTTTTTTTTAGCAACTATTATGTTCTCGTCAATGATTTTTGCCATTTAGTCAGTCGTGTGTCAGGGTTGGAAGATATCAAAACCATTGATTAACAGGAAATGATGGAAAATTCTGGGACTTGTAGGATTCGCAATTTTTTTCCCACTTGTTTCTTTAACAAGTTCCTATCCATCCTAGTTGGTGAACGGGACGTTAAAGACCAAACAAATAAACAAACTGATAGAAATGACAAAAAATTCTGGAAGATGTATGCACCTCTTTAGGACTTACTCTTATTTTTCCGATATATATATATATATATATATATATATATATATATATATATATATATATATATATACAGCTGTATATAAAACACCGTATTATTTAAAATAAGAATTCTGAAGCAAATAAGAAACCAGATGTTTTTTTTTGGTAGGCTATTCCAGAAGACTACCGATAATTCAGATATAACAGAAATCAATAATGATTCATTTTTCTTATACCAAAGGGTGAAAATAAGTTATAAGTTGAAAATGTAAAGTTTTATCTTTTGGCGAAAAGAAAATCAAAATACTGGAAAATTTTAATTTCAGTTTAGCTGTTTATTAAAATGTTGGTAGTTCAGTTTTGAATAACCTATTGAAATTTAAAATCTTTAAAAAATTTTTTGTATTTTCAACTTTTTCATATTTTTTCTATTTGTAAGGCAAGAAAGTACGTTGTTTGCGTAGTTTGGAACATAAAATCATGAAATAATGAAAAAAAATCGATTTCTGTGACATTCGATCTATCGGTAGTCTATTCTGGAATAGACTACCAGAAAATATCTAATTTTTATTTGCTTCAGAATTCTTATTTTAAATAACACGGTGTTTCTATATAGATATATATATATAAACTGGTTGAATGAGCCAGTTAAGATTTTCATAAACATTAAGATCATAAACTCCTTACTTCACACCAGGTTGCTTAAGCTTGATACCTTGTCCTTATTCGGTGCAATATCAAGTCTCTGTTACAGCTTCTACAGAAAGTTTCATTACACACAAGGGTCAAAGCTTCGAATGGTAAAATGCTGCTTTGTTCACGCAAACACGAGGCTTTCTTGTAGAGCTTCAGAGAATTTTAGTACTTGAAGTGATCATTTTTTGCATATAGTTTTAACAAACAACTTTTTAAGTTCTGGTGTTAATGACTCATTGCTGCAGCCCTAGATACACCAGTTGATGAAAAAACGCGCAGCTGCTTGTAGCAATCAAAGTAAACGTCCGTTCAGCTTTAATGTGTGTGTTTTATGGTCGTTTCTATAAATAAACCAAATTCCGTCTTTTAATACTTGTGGGGTGGGCTCTTTATATTTGAACATTACGACAATGATTCCAAAGTAAATGGTAGGGTTTGTGTAACTGCTGGTAATGACCAGATTAGTAATCAGTCCTTTTAGAATAACAAGTCTTATTTTTAAACGTATTTTCAAAAACAAATAAGTTTCATAACGGGGTGAGCTGAGCTGTTATGTTTTTGTTTCCAGCCGACCCTTTCATATGTCGTGCGGGTTTCATAGCGGGGTGAGCTGAGCTGTTTTTTTTTTTTTCAATGACTTTCACAGTTTTACCGTGTGGTGTTTGTGTTTTGATAGTGTGTGTTTTGCGGTGCATCACACCCCCCAACTCCCGCGCGTCTTCACATTTTTTCCTTCTTTTGACCATCTGAAGCTTTTTTGTGCAAATGGCAACTTAATCAATATTTGTCGTTTTGATAAACTTGTATTTCATTGAAAAGGTTAACATTTTAAACTACACATGTATATATCTTGTACACACTAGACGCAGTGTGTGAATGATTCCTACAGCAAAAGGCGTCGCGCAGAAATCCTGCGGCCATCGTGACATTGTAAACACATATCACTAACACACGATTGAGGAGACAACATGGCCATTATGTTCACATGTCTTAAATTAACGTAAAAAATGGACCTTTCTGGACTCACATTTGGCACTGTATATCTATGAAAACAATCGTGTACGTTTTTAATCACTTCTTAAATATTTATGATGAAAAGAACGAAATGTTAATTTGTTATGTTTCGTTAGAAAAAGGTGAGCAAAACATAGTATTGATGCAAATTTATTTCTTTGGCGAAACCAGTGCTTAATTATTTAGTAAAAAAAGAAGGTTTTCCAAAGCCAATTCCATCGGTAACAGGTTTTTGGAAGGAATAGCTGAAAAACCTTCCTACATTATGGAAATTTCGCTTGTGAAAAAGGAGGCACTAAGACATGGCTCTCGCAAGATAGATTTTGCGAGGCGCAGGGGGGGGGGGGGGGGGGCGGGTGGCAAAACGAACACCACCGTGTACAAAACCAAGTTTTACTATTGTATCAAGTCGTAAATCACTAATAATTATAAAAGCGCTCAAAAAGTGGCGACGTCATCAGCTTTTTAAAAAAAAAAAAAATGATTTCTTCACAAATTTGGGCGTTATTAATATCTTGTGGGTATTAATTACTTGAGTGACGTGGCATTGTTGCATTGAAAATAATCACGTGATATTTTACTGAAAGGGCATTTGCGGATGAATTCCCCCTTTGTGAGACCGAAAATGCACACTCATCCTTGTCGTTACAGAATCACAAATAACACTTACGGCAGACGGGGAGAGGGGTTGGCGAATGGCGGGACGGTGGGGGGTGGGGGTGGGGGGAGGGTTTGCTCACGTCACACTTTGCGGGTATATTGCCAATTATTTAACTATTGTGTTAATTTATTCCAACATTTCTCCCTGCTTCTTTGATTACCATTTACGTAATATCATCTGGCAAACTAGCACATGTTATATCGGCAAAAAAAAAATGAAATAAATGCGAAGTTTCCGTTGAACTGCAGGGGGCGTTTGTACATTAACGTGATAGCAGTAATTAGAGATGTGACATCACACCTGCCTCCAAACTGATTGGTCTGACTTAATCTCGAGTAAAATTATTGAGTGATGTTTGGCAAGAAGCAAAGCTCAGAGTGATGATTTTTGCGGAATATGATTTTGATTTGGATGTATTAAGAATGTTGTTTGGACCTTATTATCTCCATGAAGAATGCTGTTTGGACCTCATTATTTCCCTGAAGAATGTTGTTTAAACCTCATTATCATCATGAAGAATGTTGATTGGACCTCATTATCTCCATGAAGAATGTTGTTTGGACTTTATTTTTTCCACGAAGAATGTTGATTAGACCTCATTATCTCCAGGAAGAATGTTGTTTTACCGCATTATCTCCATATTTATACGAATTAATAGTAATCTTGGGTTAAAATAAATATGACTGTTATTGTGCCATTGTGTAATTGTGCCATTTTCGTTGTTGTTTTTACCAAATTAAAGACAAACAAACAAAAGAAAATAATAATAACATCACAGAAAAAAGCATTCCTGACTGTATCGTGTGTAATATTAAAATGAAATGTTCTTGAGTGTTACTTGGGTTCTGCATTGACGCAAGATGTTGTGTCATTCCCATCTACAGTGCATACGTATGGAGTAAAAGTTAGCAGATGTTGACATATTTTAAGTCAGCTAAGTCAACACATGCTTTGTTACGTGACTTAAGTGGAATTTAATAATCGGGAATGGACCAATCAGATTCACAAGCCTTGTACCAATGGTTTATTTTGCGTGACGTTTGCTCACTCTCCGCGTTGATGGCTCGCGCAGGCGCCCTGCTGCTCGACCTGGACGAGAATGACCTGCAGTCGATCGTGAACCGCGTGGTGGACGAGATGATCGACAACGGTCAGCTGGATGCCGCTCACCGGGGCAAGATCATCGCCGCGCTGCTGCTGAGACACACGTGAGGCACTCGGCAATTTCCGGAATAATAATAATAATAATATATATATATATATATATATAGCTGAGACATACGTAAGGCACTCGGCAATTTCCGGAATATATATCTATATAGCAGAGACACACGTGACGTACTCGGCAATTTCCGGACTATATATATATATATATATAGCTGAGACACAAGTGAGGCACTCGGCAATTTCCGGGAATATATATATATATAGCTGAGACATATGTGAGGCACTCGGCAATTTCCGGAATATATATTTATATATATATAATATTTGGTTAAAATGTTATTCACATTCCTAAAGCTGATATCGAATCGAGAACTGTGTGATACAGGAACTGTTCCAGAGATGCAAAACACACAGGTAATTGAAGTAAAAATATTCGATTTTTACATCAGAATAATTCCTGTTAAAAAATTCAACCTGCAATACCTTAAACTGTATGTAATTTCCAGGTTTACTGGTGAAAACGGGGGCTTTCTCAAGCGTAACTCGCACGCTTATATAGGCCTGGTGGACTTGGAGGATGGTCACCCACCCGAGTAAGTCATTCATGTCACATTCATGTCGGTTGTTCCATAAAAATGCTGCTTTACAGATACGTGAAAGGAAAGGAAACGACAGCAATTGCCTATTATTATTATATAAGGTTCTCATTGGGCACTTTCTGCAGTGCCGTGTGTGCTGAGAAGTTGTCATAGCAACCCGCGCCAGGACTGCTGCACATTCGAATTGTAATTGAATAGCCCGTTTACCGACGTATACAGTATTAAGTTTTTGTGATTTTGCGGTTTATTTTAAACGTGAAACAACGACACAGTATTCAGTTAACCGGGTTATGCGATCAAACGCTATTCGATTAATCGATTTTTTTTTGCAGGGCGCAGAACTACATGATAACGGGAAAGAAGTACCGCTTCAGCGAGCCCTTCATGGGGTCGAGCTCAAAAGGCAACAAGCACGAGGCGAAGACGACCTTCGTGAACGGCACCAGCGAGCAGGGCTACGTGGTATGGTCCCTTATCTCACCCCGCCACCATTACAATACCGCGATAACGGGTGCGCGATAAACGTGTAAATGGTTGCTTTTGTTGCTCTTGTATTTTACTGTTGTTATTTAACGTGTTTATGTTGTTGTTTTGAAGGGTTTTTTTTTAAAGTATAACCACATGTACATATTGGAGTTATTTAAGGGACAAACTAACATCATTATTCTATGCCTTGTTCTAACGTTATTGTAAAGAGATAAGTCTAATTGAAACGAGAGAAAGATAAACAAACATGAAATCAATAAAAAGGTACTGCACGTTATACTGATAGCCCAGACAGTACCTACACTCATGGCTTTATGGGGTCCAAACAGAGTACTTGCAAACAAATACTGTTTGATATTAAAGCTGTATGCGCCTTGATTTCTTTTACATGCTACCGACAGGACTACTTTTCAGACGAGTGCTACGTGCAGGTTTGGCTTTCATTAAGCCCCGTTTGTTTCCTAGGATATAAGCGTTGTTGTTCAGCAGCCAACCTCCTGCATAGCGTTTTTGTCCAACAGCCAGCCTCCCGCATGGTGTCTCTGTTTATGCTGTGCCCATGCCTTTGTTTATTTATTTTTGTGTGGGAGTTTTTAGCTCTGTTGTGAATTTTTTTTTAAATTTGGCGCAAATGGCGTTAAACTATTGGCCAACTTGATATTATGGGCCGACTAACAGGCGACGACGGTCTGGATCGGCGACGGTCTGGATCAGCGACGGTCTGGATCGGCGACGTTCTGGATCGGCGACGGTCTGGATCGGCGACGTTCTGGATCGGCGACGGTCTGGATCGGAGACGGTCTGGATCGGCGACGTTCTGGATCGGCGACGGTGTGGATCGGAGACGGTGTGGATCGGAGACGGTCTGGATCGGAGACGGTCTAGATCGGCGACTTTCTTGATCGGCGACGGTCTGGATCGGAGACCGTTAGGATCGGCGACGGTCTGGATCGGCGACGTTCTGGATCGGAGACGGTCTGGATCGGAGACGGTCTGGATCGGAGACGGTCTGGATCGGCGACGTTCTGGATCGGCGACGGTCTGGATCGGAGACGGTCTGGATCGGCGACGGTCTGGATCGGCGACGTTCTGGATCGGCGACGGTCTGGATCGGAGACGGTCTGGATCGGAGACGGTCTGGATCGGAGACGGTCTAGATCGGCGACTTTCTTGATCGGCGACGGTCTGGATCGAAGACCGTTAGGATCGGCGACGGTCTGGATCGGCGACGTTCTGGATCGGAGACGGTCTGGATCGGAGACGGTCTGGATCGGAGACGGTCTGGATCGGCGACGTTCTGGATCGGCGACGGTCTGGATCGGAGACGGTCAGGATCGGCGACGGTCTGGATCGGCGACGGTCTGGATCGGCGACGTTCTGGATCGGCGACGGTCTGGATCGGAGACGGTCAGGATCGGCGACGGTCAGGATCGGAGGCGGTCTGGATCGGAGACGTTCTGGATCGGCGACAGTCTGGATCGGGGACGGTCTGGATCGGCGACGGTATGGATCGGCGACGGTCTGGATCGGCGACGGTCTGGATCGGCGACGGTCTGGATCGGAGACGGTCTGGATCGGAGACGTTCTGGATCGGCGACGGTCTGAATCGGCGACGGTCTGGATCGGCGACGGTCAGGATCGGCGACGTTCTGGATCGGCATTGTAGTTCGCAATCCATGTCAGCCTGCTTGCACTAATATTATGTAGAATTTTTGCGTTTTTGTATTGGAATATTTTTTTTTATATTTTCCATCATCCATCTCCGCATCACAACTTGTTTACAAAACGGAGCGATGGAAGACGTTGCAATAGGAGATGATTAGTTATGTTTCCGCCGTACAGATGAGCATTTTGTTTTTGCGTTCGTTGTTGACACTTGATTTTGTTAACACAATAACTCTCGAACGAAATTGGACAACGCATGACGACATAGCACGTCAAAACGTGACAGTGGCGTCATTACTGTAACTGCGAAACGAAACATAGGATCAGTTTCAAACGTGGTATTACAATGCATTGGGTGGGTCAGACAGTTTGGCGTATATAGCGCAACGGATGGCGTCATATGACGTCAAAACGTGTTGTGGCCACTTAACTTTATTTCACGACAACTCGGAACAGCTTCAAACTGGGTGCGATGATGTCTTGGGTTCAAACTGGGTGCGATGATGTCTTGGGTTCAAACTGGGTGCGATGATGTCTTGGGTTCAAACTGGGTGCGATGCTGTCTTGGGTTCAAACTGGGTGCGATGATGTCTTGGGTTCAAACTGGGTGCGATGCTGTCTTGGGTTCAAACTGGGTGCGATGATGTCTTGGGTTGGACGCATATTGGACAACGCTTGACGCCATATGTGGGACTGCTTGAGTGGGACCACCTTGGGTGGGACTGCTTGTTGCAAATATTTGAGGCATACTGGAAAATGCATGACGCCATGTGGCGTCCAAAAGTGATTGAAAATTCTCGCCTCACCCACTCGCTTCTGCTCTGAATTTTTGGGAAGGGGGGATGAATTCGATACCACCCAGATTGATTAGGGAGGGGGGTGGAGAGAGGACGGGTACGAATGGAAAGACGAACAGTGAAATGTATAAAACTCGTATCCCCCCTCCCCCTGCCCCGGCCTCTTCCTTCGGATGTGGGGCAGAGGTGTTACCGTAGATCGACTTTTGGGCAGGCGGTAGAAAAGGATAGGGGAGGGGGGTGCCGGGGGAAATATTTGTTTTTGTTTACAATAACAAAAAGGCATTGGCTGGCGAATAAATATATTTGTCTTGTTTGGGTACACTGATGTTGGTGCGCGCTGGCCGCTCTACTTCTTGATGTTGCCGTGGTATTGTTAAGTTTTTTGTTTTTTTTTGTTCCATTACCGGTACCCTCTATACAAGCATATATATGTGATATATTTCGTCTTATATATTTTCCCGTTGCTGATATTTCAGTGGCACAGTTAGCTTTCTATTTTTTTTTTTTTTTTTTTACAAATGTTGGAATGCATTGTACGCAGTTAATTCGCTAGCAGCTGAATGTTTTTTTTTTTTGCATTGCTTAGTAAGTACAGTCTGCAGAACACCCCTGTACCCCCTCCGCCCCCCTTCCCCTCCCATCATTTGCTCGTTATGTTGTCGGTATAAAGTATATTTCTTTAGCGTGATTACTTTGATTCCGGAGCGTTTTATCGTAATAAGTCGTACTAATTGTGACCACATTTTTTACACATGTTTTAAGAGGCTCTCGTTGACGCCGGTACCAGAGGATGACGTCTATGTAAGTGTTAATAAGACGCACATCTGCTCACAGCTCTGTTCAGAAATATGGAGACTTGTAGTCTTTGTCGGATAAACCAATCAAATGAGAGCATATTATTGAAACAAAGCGACAAATTTGTGATGAAATGAACGAATGAAGCTGCAGTTTTCGTCGAGCTCCTTGCGATGCTTCTTCATTTTTATTTATTTATTTATTTTTTTTTTGTTAGGTGGGGTAGGGGGGGGAGGAAAATTCTGTTCAAATTTTACGTTGAACCAGGTGGATTACGTTGATGCTTTGGCCTTTGGTTAGATTGAAACTCATCCGACCTTCACTCTGTAGAGCTGTAGAGTGGACAATCGGGAATGAGGGGGGGGGGGGGGGGGTAGGGGAGGAGATAACCAATCCGAACTGCACTCACCCGTGAAGTTGTACACCAGATGTAGTTGGCAATTTAGGATTTGCGAGGGGGCGGGGTTATTGCCCATTTGTCCCTGCCCTGAAATCATCTATAGGGGCGGGAGTTGGGGGGGGGGTGATAAAACCGAAGCCAAAATATTCATCACACACATTGTTGTTGAAAGTAATAAATAATAAAGTTATTTCTTATGCAATTGTCGCAAAACGCACTCAATTGTGACTTATGATCCAGAGGTGTAATGTTATCCGTAAGGTTGTGGGGGAGGGGGGGAGGGGGGAGGGGAGGGGGGTTAAAATCGAAAATTCTATTTTTCTGGGCCTGACCCCCTCCTTCACCTCCATCCGATTTTTTTGGACATTTTAATAACCATAGCGAAATCAACAAAGGATTGAAATTGTCCATTTTTCAAACAGAGCAGCTCCTAATGTTTTGGTTATTTTTTTATTTAGTTAATTATACAGCTAAATGAATATAAAGTATGGATAAATAATTCCTCCTGTACACCAAAGGGCGGCAGTGTGACTGCTGATTATTTGCCGGTAAACAAAGAACGTCTGTATTTCTGAACAACTGTTATCTGCTTTTCCAAAAACAGCCTTTTCTTTCTTTTTTTTTGTCGACTCTTACTTTGAAAAGTGAGGACTATCCACTTCTTTCTGGATCCGTCCCCACGTGACAGCTAATTTGTGCTTTCGTACTGTCCACTTGCGTCTTAGATTTGCCGTTATTTCCGAGCTCTCCCTCTGTGTGTAGTAAGACTCCACTCAGTCACATGTTCACACTGTAACAGCCGCATATAGATGTAGATATCATAGAGATATCATAGATATCATAGATATCATGTAGATATAGAGATATCATCGGGGCATTTCTTTGTCTTTCTCTCTCTGTCAGCACCCTCTTTTGCGTCTGTGTGGCAAGGGGAAGGGTAGAGAGGGGGCGGGTGGGAGGCCGGGGGAGGGGGGGAGCTCTGTGAATCGAAGCTGACCACAGCACCTGTGTGGCAAGGGGAAGGGTTGGGAAGGGTGGGGGCGGGGGTGGGGGTGGGGGAGGGGCGGGTGGGGTTATGTGACTCGAACCTGAGCGCACCTGTGTGGCAAGGGGAAGGACTGGGAGGGGGGAAGGGGGCGGGTGGGGCTCTGGGATTCGAATCTGACAAGTGTTGCACCGCATCTGTGTGGCAAGGGGAAGGGTTGGGGGGGGGGGGGGGTGGGGTTATGTGACTCGAAGCTGACAAGTGTTCCGGCGCACCTGTGTGGCGAGGGGAAGGGCTGGGGAGGGGGGGAGGGGTGAATCGAAGCTGACCACTGTTCGATCCTGTGTGATGGGCTAACTAACGCTCGCTTCGTCTGTCGATTTTCACGCGCAAACTTTACGGATCTGTACCATTTGATGATCTTTGCTATGTATTTCATAAACACGCCTATTATATGTCCCGACTAACGCATACTCCATGAACTCCGTGTGTTGAGCGCGCTTACCTGCTTATCAAAAGTAAATAAATAAAACAAAAACAAAGCAATAGTGTCGTTTGTAAGACGTTAGACAACACGTCATGACGTCGTATGTGCGCGAGTGTCACTTATAGGACGTTAGTCAGCACAACGCTGTGAAGTTATATGTTCGCCAGTGGCGTTTGTAGGACGTTAGTCAACACAACGTTATGACGTCATATGTGCTGCTTAATCTTTCGGAATTGAACAATGGAAGATTCTACTTGTGATTCTACTTCTTTGCTAATAAGTGAAACAATGTCACTTCTGATTTGTGTGGAAAGCAGTTTATAGCTTTGATGGTTAAAAAAACAAACAAACAAACAAACAAACAACATGATACTGTAGTAAATAGTTGTCTAGGAAAAAGGAAATGAACAGTTCCGTTATCACGGGACGGGACGCTGAATAAATTGCCGCTTAAATCAAGCCATGAACTTAGAAGATGATTGGCAGACCTACCCGGGCTCAGCTTCCCCTGTAGTTGTTTTTTTAAGGACATCGGAGTATGCAAAGTTTGGCAAAATGAATACATTGAACAGTTCACTGGTGAGCAACAGAATTGAAAGTCGTTGATAGAGGCAATTTTCAAGGAAATATTGGTTTTTATAGAAGAACTAATCTTGTGCATGAGAAATCTTGCTGAAGAGCAGGATGATTGATGGAGGTCAGGATTGACAAGTCGTTTGTTGACTCTATCAAGTCCTCGACAGACCTCGGTGAACTGGACTCTGTGTGGGTTCGTGTACACTGATGTTTTGGTGTCCTGACGTACCTCTGTTTCTTTCTGCTTCTAGCAATCGTAATATGTTCTTGTGCGTGGGTGATACAGCAGGCAAGGTGTCTTCGGTGTGGGCATTCAAACATTCCCGGGACATTTTGACCAGGTACATTGTTGCGACGCGAAACCACATGAGCTAATACGTGAGCAGTCCATCTTCCTCTCTTCTCGTTGAACTGGTACCCTGAGCATTACATCTACCTATTTTCTTGTTGAACTGATACCCTGAGCATTCCACCTACCTATCTTCTTGTTGAACTGGTACCCTGAGCATTACATCTACCTATCTTCTTTTTGAACTGGTACCCTGAGCATTCCATCTTCCTGACTTCTAGTATCAAAGTCCTGGATATATTCGGCTTCCACTGCGCTTTGCCCTTTTTCACCTCCATAAAACATGTTTAAAAACTGTAAATAATCTCATGATTTAAAAGCTTATTTGACAACTTCCTGCAACGAAAGCAAAATATTTTAAGCGGTAGGGTTGCAGTAATAGCTGCGTCAATCTAGTGTACGATTCTGCAATCTATTTGTGTGTTTGTCTGTGGTTTTACGAGATCTGTGACCACGTGACTGATGAGTGTTTTGTGGCCTTACGCTACATCGTGTCAGTGCACTCATCACGCTGTTATCCAGACATGTTTATTGCTTGGCCTTACGCTACATTGCCTCAGTTCACTCGTCACGCTGTTATCCAGGGATGTTTCTTGCTTGGCCTTAGTGCCCGGCAGCACCACCCAGAAGTTCCAAATTTTAACTTTTCTTTCAATTAAAAAATAGCAAAAAAAAAGACAAAAAAAAAACAAAAAAACTTTTCTTTCAATTTGGTATGCTGGTGCAGGGTTGACCATGTGAGTTTAATTTTCAGATTTTCATATCATATGATTTCGAGGATTCTACGAGGTCGTTACTTATTCATGGGCTAAAATCTTTAAAATTATGCGCAGTTTTGCCGTAGTTTGTTATTTTTTTTTGAGCTTTCAGCGACGTTTTGGGCGTTTCTGTGCCACGTCAAATGAGAAATAAAAAACAACGGCAAGTATAAATAAAAAATTCTTCCTTCTCGTTTTCCGCAAATTATCGAAGAAAATTGAAAGCAAAATCATTGCATATTCGAACCTGTCCGAACCTGTCATATCTGAACCTGTCTTATCCGAACGTGTCATATCCGAACCTGTCATATCTGAATCTGTCTTACCCGAACCTGCCTTATCCAAACCTTGCCATATGTTAATTGTTACCTTGCCTTCCAATTTTTTATAATTCATGAAAAAAAAATCAGTGCAGTCAAGGGCTTCGAAATGTTTGTATCCCCAGCAGTTTGAATGGGCTAGATTTGACTCTACGTGTAAAAAAAAGATGAGAGAATCAAGTATAAAAATATAAATAAATAAATAAATAAAAAGAAAATAATCGTAATAATGGGCCATTTTTAGACCCTGTCCAATAAACTGGTAACATTCATGTACAAAATGTCAAATTGCATGGCTCAAAAACTGAACGGAACCGATTGCGAACCGATTACGAACCGGTCGTGTTTGCGAATGCAGCGAACCGGTCGAAACCGGTTTATGGCAGAGCCCACTCTTTCTCTGAAAACATGAATTGTTCAAGCGACTCCTGTTATTACCCCGTCTGTTTCAAATACAAAGAAACGGTAAGGGCTGTTCGAATAATATCAAATTAACCGGTATGCGATTAACCAGTATGCGATTAACCGGTGTATGTGATTAACCGGTGTGCGATTAACCGATTTCCTCTGTAATATTTTTAGAGATATACAGCATGTATAACGCCATTAAAGCTTGTTGTGGGGCAATAAATCAAATAGCTTGTGACTCACAAAAAAAAAAAACAAACAAAACAATAATTAACGAGCTGTTTTGAAACCAAGCAGATTAAAAATAACATAAAAGGCTCACATAAAGCATTTAACCAGGAAATAGGTTAATGGCATGGCCTACTTTCATGCAGATGTCCGATAATTCATATCGTTACCCATAAAAAAGGTCCATTATAAAATTATACACGTATTTGTTTATCCATCTTATGTTGTGTGATAAACCGATTTCGTAGACATGTAAGGACACCATGAGTAAATCATCAGCTCTAGTTTATTAGCGGTTGTCATCAGTGAACAGTATTACTCTGTCAAGTGTCAGTGAACAATGTCGAGCTGTCAAGTGTCAGTGAACAATGTTGAGCTGTCAAGTGTCAGTGAACAATGTCGAGCTGTCAAGTGTCAGCTTTTTTTCTACAGTTCAGTCTTTCACTATAAAGATTATCACATCCCGTAACTGCACAAACAGGAAATCTGAATAGCATTAATTACGTTTAAATCGTTTAATAGAAATAGCACAAAAAGACACACGCTTTCTAATATTTAGCTTAGAGGTTGTGGGGTTTCTCTTCCCTTCTTTTTTTCCTTTTTTCCTTTTTTTCCTTTTTTTTGTTGGTGGGTGGGTGGGGGCGGGGGCGGGTATTTCTAGGATATGTACTTTGTTTTAAAATTGCGGTATTATTGATTGAGAAACTGTGAACACTTTCACAGCGCATCGAGGCCTTTCTGTTGTGAATACGTGCTCATCTAGGTCATTTTAGTGTGAGTGAAGCTCGAATTTTGTATTTTAACATCTTAGTTTTTGCCTTTCTTGCTGATTTCTATATAATTTAATGACATAAAATGAAACCAGTTTCTCTTATTGAGTTAGTTATTAGTTATTTATTTAGCTACAGACTAGAAATTATTGCGTGTCATTTTGCCATCAGGTACCGTGAGTTTTGTTTTACTTTATCTCAAGCACATGGTTATCACAGCAAGCATGTTATAAAAATACTTTGTGAGAATTAGAAGTTGTATAAGAATGAGTAGAAAGCAAAATCAATGAAAGGAATATGATTTGGGTGGGATGAGGAGGGCTGAGGGTGGGGGAGGGGTGAAGGGAGGGGAGGGGAGGGCAGGGGAGGGGTGAGGGTATGGGAAGGGGTGGGGCAGGCGCCGTGTCGCTAACACGTGACGGGGGTGTGGTTGTGTTGACAGAACCAAGGCCTGACTCTGGACGGCGAGATCAAAGTGAGGCACAAGTCGTCGCACGTCGAGCCCACGCTGGTAGACCTGGAGCTGATGAAGAAGATCCCGAAAGGCGCGCAGACGACCTCCGTGCTCGTGGGTCAGGTAAGAAGATCGCGAAAGGCGCGCAGAGGACCTCCGTGCTCGTGGGTCAGGTAAGAAGATCCCGAAAGGCGCGCAGACGACCTCCGTGCTCGTGGGTCAGGTAAGAAGATCCCGAAAGGCGCGCAGACGACCTCCGTGCTCGTGGGTCAGGTAAGAAGATCGCGAAAGGCGCGCAGACGACCTCCGTGCTCGTGGGCCAGGTAAGAAGATCGCGAAAGGCGCGCAGACGACCTCCGTGCTCGTGAGCAAGGTCAGCCCACTCCTAACATTTACTGCAGTGTTTTTCTCCCCTGTGCTGGCTTCTTATTCTTTTTTTTAGTCTCGCTGTGTCTTTCTGCCTGTGTCTGTCTGTCTGTCTGTCAGTCTCTCTCTCTCTGTCTGTCTGTCTGTCTCTCTCTCTCTCTCTCTCTCCATCTCTCTCTCTCTCTCTGTCTCTGTCCCCCATCTGTCCGCCTGTCCGTCTCTCCCTTCTATCGTCCCTCCCTCCCTCCCTCTGCATAAAATATACAGCATAAGGATAACTATATCGTGATATCTATTTCTTTTTTTTTTTTTGTCGTTGAATGGTCAGAGTTCATCTAGATAGTATGGCACGCAATTCATTCCGCTGTTCATTCCTCTGTTCAATTCGCTGTTCATTTCGCTGTTCATTCTCGGGTTAGGAGTCAACAACTTCACCATTTTCCTTTGTGCAGGTGGATTACTTGAAGAAGCCCACCATGGCATTCGTGCGTCTGAGCCACGGGCGTTACCTAGGCAACTTCACGCAGGTGCCGCTGCCAGTGCGCTTCATCTTCATCCTGATGGGACCGCCCAACGCCGCGCTCGACTACCGTGATGTGGGTCGCGCCATCTCCACGCTGATGAGCAACAAAGTGAGTATTTATTGCTACCGCCCCTCCCCTGTATACCCTGAACACAAGGAGATGTAAGTCACCGCCCCTCCCCTGTCTGCCCCACAAATAAGGAGATGTAAGTCACCGCTCCTCTCCTGTCTACCCCGGACACAAGGAGATGTAAGTCACCGCTCCTCTCCGGTGTAAGCCGAAATGTTGCTATCCAGGTGTGTCGTCATAGAGCTTCCGTTGTGATGCATTATTATTGACTCTGTATGTCTTGTAGAAATTCAACGAGATCGCGTTCGCTGCCCATGAGAGGAATGACCTGCTGGAGGGGCTCAATGACTTCCTGGACGACTCGCTGGTGCTGCCACCTGGCGAGCTGGACAAGAAGACGCTACTGCCCGTGCTCAGTATGGCCAAGGAGAAGGCCCAGCTGAGGAAGAGGAAGCGCAAAGAGAGGGAGCAAGGTACCCCAGTGCTGACTCTACTCCCCCCCATAAACCCCCTCCCCTACGCCCCCCCCCATCCCGGCCAAGGAGAAGGCCCAACTCAGGAAGAGGAAGCGCAAGGAGAGCGAGCAAGGTACCCCAGTGCTGACTCTACTCCCCCCCCATAAACCCCCTCCCCCTACGTCCCCCCCCCCCCACCCCGGCCAAGGAGAAGGCCCAGCTGAGGAAGAGGAAGCGCAAGGAGAGGGAGCAAGGTACCCTAGTGCCGGCACTCCACCCATCCCCCTCCTCCAAGCCCTCCTCCTCCTCCTACGCCCCCACCCCTGCCAGGGAGGAGAGCCAGGTACTGCTGCTGCTCGCGTTTGCCTTGGCCTGACTGTCAGTCAGTCAGATAAAAGAGTTTCTAAGTATAAGGATTTATCTTGTGTTGTTCGTTTTCTACGCTACA
Organism: Protula sp. h YS-2021; assembly: GCA_949752745.1. Lineage (NCBI taxonomy): Eukaryota > Metazoa > Annelida > Polychaeta > Sabellida > Serpulidae > Protula > Protula sp. h YS-2021. The sequence continues at coordinate 37,281,814 of OX457030.1, read as the reverse complement.
AATTATTCTAATTTTACATAATAGCATTGCGTCCATCAGCGCTTGATCGGGTGATGCAGTGCAAGCAGCAAACTTAGTATTTATTGATTTCTATTTGTAGCCGCGAGGACGAAGAGGCAGAGGCCGTGGAGGCGGAACAACCCCCAGACCCGCTTGCCCGCACGGGCCGTCCCTTTGGCGGCATGATCAAAGACATGAAAGGGCGCTTCCCGCAGTACTGGTCCGACATCAAAGACGGGCTCAATCTGCAGTGTCTCTCCGTCTTCTTCTTCATTTATTTTGCCGCTCTGTCGCCTGCCATTACCTTTGGTGGATTGTTAAGTAAGTATTGATCTCTGACTGATTGATTGAGGAATTGATTCACGGATCGATATAAATTGACTGAGGTGATATGCAGTCCCCAAATCAATATCTTCGTCACTCTAAAACAAATTGATTGATTGTTTGATTGATTAAGGGATTGTAAAAACTTATCAATTAATTGAATTAAAATACATATTAAAGCAGTTTTAAAAAAAAGTTGCGGTACATAAGCGGTGCATTGTTTACGATTAAGTCCACAAGCCTGTCTGATTAAGCAATTGTGCGGACATTGGTTAGATATTTAGCTCTCATCTCTGGGCTAGATCTCAAATAACAGTCCAGCCATCCGGTCAGCAAGGCTTATTGCACTCCTTAAGCTGCCTACCGGCGAAGGTTTGCTGGTATTCTGTGGTCAGACTTTGGTACAGGGTTGGGGTACATCCCACGTTAATACCGCTTGGGGATTTCTAACCCGGATGCATACTTTAAAATGTTTTCAAAATACTGTATTACACTAAAACTGAATTAAGTTACATGATGCTGGTAATGTTTTTTTTTTTTTTTTTTTTTTTTTTTTTTTGTCGTTTTTTTTTTTTTTATGTTTTAAGCTGAAGATATTAGACTTGAGGGGATTTTCAAGAACGTGAAAAAGAATAAATAAATAAATTAAAAACAAGTTGGATGTGAAAGTAAAGAGGTGCTGCGTTTGTTGTGTGTTAGGTGACAAGACGGACAAGTGGATAGGCGTGAGTGAGATGCTGGCGGGGGTCGCCTTCATGGGCGTCATCTTCCACATCTTCGCCGCCCAGCCGCTGCTTATTGTGGGCTTCACTGGCCCCCTGCTGGTCTTCGAGGAGGGCCTCTACCAGGTACGCTTTGTCACCTCCACCCCCCGGAACTCTCCTCGTCTTCGAGAGGGCCTCTACCAGGTACGCTTTGTCACCTCCATCCCCCGGAACTCCCTCCCCTCGTCTTCGAGGAGGGCCTCTACCAGGTACGCTTTGTCACCTCCATCCCCCGGAACTCTCCTCGTCTTCGAGGAGGGCCTCTACCAGGTACGCTTTGTCACCTCCATCCCCCGGAACTCTCCTCGTCTTCGAGGAGGGCCTCTACCAGGTACGCTTTGTCACCTCCATCCCCCGGAACTCTCCTCGTCTTCGAGGAGGGCCTCTACCAGGTACGCTTTGTCACCTCCATCCCCCGGAACTCTCCTCGTCTTCGAGGAGGGCCTCTACCAGGTACGCTTTGTCACCTCCACCCCCCGGAACTCTCCTCGTCTTCGAGGAGGGCCTCTACCAGGTACGCTTTGTCACCTCCATCCCCCGGAACTCTCCTCGTCTTCGAGGAGGGCCTCTACCAGGTACGCTTTGTCACCTCCACCCCCTGAAAACTCTCCTCGTCTTCGCGGAGGGCCTCTACCAGTTACGTACGCTACGTCATCTCCCCCCCCCCTCACCGTCTGCCCGAAGAGGGCCTGTACCAGGTACGCTACGCCATCTCCACCTCCCCCCTCCTCCCCCCTCCCCCCCCCCGGCCGTCTGCTCGTCTTTTAGGAGGGCCTCTACCAGGTACACTAAATCAACTCCCCCCCCCGACACTAAGTCGACTCCCCCCCCCCCCCCCCACGGCCGTCTGCTTGTTTTTGAGGAGGGCCTCTACAGGTACACTAATTCGACTCCCCACCCCCCCCCCCCCCCCCCCCCCTCGTGACTACTCAGATCGGCTGTTAATACAAGAGGTCAAACGTTCGAGATCTTCAGTTTCAGTGTGGTCTGAGATATTTATAGGCCAGGGCTGTTTCTTTTAGGATCTAATACAAGGTGCTTTTGGACATGGAATTGTGATGGAACACTTTTGGAATACATCTAACAGCTTAATTAAATGATATTGTCATTTTTGAATTTAAGCAAAACTGTCGTAACAAGTTGAGTTGGAGTGAAGCAAGGATTTCAACAAGCCACACTCGACACGCCATTCAGCATGCGCTGACGTCACCTATGGCTTTGTTTTCAGTTGAGCGGCACGGTGGGGCTGGAGTACATCTCGTTCCGCGTGTGGGTGGGCCTGTGGGTGGCCGTCATCATGAGTCTGGTCATCTGCTTTGAGGGCAGCTTCCTCGTGCGCTACTTCACGCGCTTCACCGAGGAGATCTTCGCCGCCCTCATCTCCCTCATCTTCATCATTGAAGTCTTCATCAAGCTCGCGTCGGTACGTGCCCCACTGCCCGACAATGCCACAGCCCACTATCCCACACCACATCCCACCACCCCACAATGCCACATCCCACTACCCCACGCCACATCACACCACCCCACAATGCCACATCCCATTACCCCACGCCACATCACACCACCCCACAATGCCACATCCCACTACCCCACGCCACATCACACCGCACCACAATGCCACATCTCATTACACCACTTCACATCCCACCACCCCACGCCACATCCCACCACCCAACGCCACATCCCACCACCCCACGCCACATCCCACCATCCCACAATGCCACATCCCACTACCCCACACCACATCACACCGACCCACAATGCCACATCTCATTACACCACTTCACATCCCACCACCCCACGCCACATCCCACCATCCCACAATGCCACAGCCCACTACGCCACGCCACAACCCATCCCACAATGCCACATCCCACTACGCCACGCCACATCCCACCACCCCACAATGCCACAGCCCACTACGCCACATCCCAGCAGACCACCGCTTCCCACCATACCTCAGCACGCCTCGTCCCACAACACCAGACAACACTTCCATCAAAACAGACAGCCGGACCAGACAACACCCCATCACAACACCTCACCACACCAGACAACACCCGATCACAACGCCTCACAACACCAGACAACACCCCATCACAACACAGCATGACAACTCACCACATTCCGGCCCCACTACACCAGAACACTCACTTCCGCATTTAAGCGAACCTCAGTTTGCATATACAATTGACTGATCATAATAACCAATTACAGAAAATGTATATTTATTGCAATTTCAAAGAGATATTTTTCTTGTGTGGAACCAATAAAAAAAAAAACCCGTTATAATTGCAGATATTTGATCGCCACCCGTTGAAGGAATCCTACGATGAATCTGGAGAGAAGAGTTCGGCAGAGAATAATGCCGCAGATAACGGATTTGGAATGGCTGCTACGCTTTCGCCTAATGATAACATGACGGGCACGTGGCTGGATAGCACTGCGTCATTTACAGGTTCAGTACATGTACAGTACTCAACTCTTGCTCATCTGATGCTACGGTGTAAACGCAGTAAAAACAAACAACAAAAAACAAAATCATGTGTTATGGCTTCCTCTGCACCTCCCCCCCCCCCCCCCCCCCACCGTCCTCATTTAAACTGTGGGGGTGACAAAAGGAGGAACAGGGAATTGGGGGTAGGAACAAAGAGGTTGTCTATGTAAATAGCCGCAAAATTTATCCAATATTTTACTACATTAAACGAAATAGCAACCCCAAATCCCAAATGTCTCCGTAATTTTCCAAAATATTGTTTAATTTTTTTTTCAACAAATCCAAATAGTTATTTATTATAATTTTTTTTTTGGGGGGGGGGCGGGGGGCGGGGGCGAGGGCGGGGGGTAGCAGCTGATCAGGAAGCATACAAAATGGCCGCTGTTTCGCTGAATGCATTTCACTGAGTTTAACAATATGACCGGTTAGTTGAAAGAAAGGAGCCACTCCCCCCCCTACCCCCACACAGCCCGCTACATGGCGTGGTCTGGCTGTTTTGAATGTAGTGGGTGCGATGTCTATCTTTCAGACCTTATGCCCAATGTCAGTTGGTACAATATGGACCCCCCTTCACCCCCCACCAACACCCCCCCCCCCCCACACACACACACCGATACATGCCGTGACGTGGCTATTTTGAATGTAGTGGATACAATGTCTCTCTTTCAGACCTTATGTCCAATGACAGCTGGTACAATATGTCCACTCTCTCCATGGGAGTAACACCCGGGGCGAAGGCTTCAGCAGAGTCAGGTTATAAGCTCTCATATTCATTCATTGAAAACAAAATTGTTCTTATTTCATGATATTATATGTGCCCGCTCATCAAAATAAACAAATCAGATTCATGCTTGACAAATAACACTTGCTCTGTATGAAATAATAATAAAGTTAAGTTTTTATTCTCCCCAGCTTCTAACAGACGCAGGGGCTATAGCAGTCGTTGAAAGTATGTGCGTATTTACGCTTTTAAATTGAAAAATTCGTGTCGTCTCCAGGGTTTTTAACCTGAATGTCTTGAGATTTTAGTTGATGGTAGCGGATATATGTACCTACCTGGCTATAACTTTTTTTTTTTTTGGCGATTCGCCAAAAAAATGGCGGAAATATTGACCAAAAGCCAAATTTCTTTAAAACTTTATCTCCTTCTAGGGTTTAGGTGGAAACGTTCTAAAATTGTGGTGGAAGGTAGGGTGCATAAGTGTCCACCTGGCTATTACTTTTTTTTTTTGGGGGGGGGCGATTCGCCAAAAATTGGCGAAAATATTGACGAAAAACCTTTTTTTGTACAATCTTAACTATTTCCAGTAAAAATATTCTTACTGCCTTGAAATTTTAAGTGAGAGTAGCAAGCGCTACTACCTATGTGGCTTTTACTATTTTTGGTGATTGACCAAAACTTGGCCGATAGTCTTGGCGAAAAAAAAATCAGTAAAATCGTAATTAACTGCTGAAAAATAATTTTACTGTCTTGAAATCTTAGATGAAGGTAGCAGGCGTTACTACCTACCTGGCTGTTACTTTTTTGGTCATTGGCCAAAAATTGGCGCAAAAAACTTGCGAAAAACCAAAAATTTAGTAAAACCTTAACCTATCTGGATATAACTTTTCTGTAATTCGCCAAAAACATCAATGAAAACGCAACTGGCTCAAGGTATAATATCTTGAAATTCTGATTAAAGATGGCAGGCTTTGGTATGCACCTGGCTATTACGTTTTTTTTTATTTGTGATTCGCCTAAAATTGGTGAAAATGTTAGCCAAAAACAATTATCATGAAAACGATATCTTCCTAGAATTTAAGTGAAAACATCTTAAAATTTTAATGGAAGGTAGTTGCATGTATGTCACTTGGCTATTACTTTTTTTAGTTTGGCGATTCGAAAAAAATGGCCGAAACACGTGGCTATCACTTTTTTGGCGATTCGCCAAAAAATTGGCGGATATATTGGCGATAAACTAATTTTCGATTAGAATCTTGACCGACGCCAGCCTTTCTCTCTTGAAATTGGGTTTCAGGTTATACTTATTTGTCATAAATGTTGACATTAGCATTCGTGAGCCGGGGCATTGTCCATGGACAATCTTGTTTTATATTATTTATTCATTCCAAGTTGCTTCTTTGAAGGGGGAGGGGGAGGGTAGGAGTGTTTTTTCTTTATTTATTTATCTGGTTGTTACTGATTTTAGAACTTTAATAAGTTAAATAATTTGATCATTTGCTTTAAAAAGTGAGTTGTTTGACATGTTTGCAGAAGAAGCGGTGCGAGACCAGCCTAACACTGCCCTATTATCGCTCATTCTCACAATGTCCACCTTTTTCATCGCCTACTTCCTGAAACATTTCAGAAACAGCAAGTTCCTTGGACGAACAGTGAGTAATCATGAACAAACCAGCGACAGATAAACAAAGCGACATTGTTGTCACCAGAATGACGTATTTCATTCCAAAATAAAAATTCTTTTGTCAGCAAGAGCAGAAGACTTAAAAACTCTTGGTTCCATTTACAGCTTCTGTAAATTGTGTTAAAACTTGTGTTTTAATTTTGATAAAAGTTCTGTATAAGCTGAAGAATTTAGCGGTATTTGCAAAAACGTGATCTGTGGTGTGTTTAGGCGCGGCGTGCTCTCGGTGATTTCGGCGTACCGATAGCCATCATTGTCATGCTGACTGTGGATATCCTCATCAAAGAGGCGTACACGGAGAAGCTGGATGTGCCCAACGGCTTAGTGCCCACGGACAAGGAGAAGCGGGGCTGGTTTATCAACCCCATGGGCATGGACGAGAAGCTGCCCATCTGGGCGTATTTCGCTGCCATTATCCCCGCCTTGTTGGCTGTCATTCTCATCTTTATGGAATCTATGATCACCAAGTAAGTCGGAAAACGGTGCTTGTTCTTTACATTATCCCCTCCCTCCCCCCCTCCTCTCCCTCCCTCTCTCCCTCCCTGCTCCTATCCTCCCCACCATCCCTCCGTCCCTCCGTCCCTCCGTCCCTCCCTCCAGCCATCCATCCCTCCCTCCCTCCCTCCCTCCCTCCCTCCCTCCCTCCCTCCCTCCCTCCCTCCCTCCCTCCCTCCCTCCCTCCCTCCCTCCCTCCCTCCCTCCCTCCCTGCCTCCCTCCCTCCCTCCCTCCCTCCCTCCCTCTCTCCCTCCCTCCGTCCCTCCCTCCATCGGTCCGTCCGTCCGTCCCTCCCTCCCTCCCGTCCCTCTCTCCCTCCCTCCGTCCCTCCCTCCATCCCTCCCTCATTCCCTCCCTCCCTCCCTCCCTCCCTCCCTCCCTCCTCCTATCCTTCGCACCATCCCTCCCTCCCTCCCTCTCTGTCCATATATACGAGCATTCTGTGGTAACAGACCGGCATAACGTTCTCTCGCTCTCTTTACTTTACTTTCTTGAAAATCTTTCTTACAGCGTAATTGTGGCGAAGAAACTAAAAACGTAACTGTCGCGTTGATCAAGTGTTAAAATTCTAAGTTGTTCAACCCGATGTAACACCGTAGCTATGAAGCGTTTGCTGAAGTTGTTCAACCCGATCTAACACAAAAGCTATGAGGCGTTTGCTTAAGTTGTAACACCAAAGCTATGAGGCGTTTGCTGATTTTCTACCCATAAGCTGACTGCTGTAGTTTCTATTTTTTTATTTGCCTGTATGTTTTAAGTCTTAGTGACACAGAAAGGGAATTGAGAGTCATGCCTTGTGACATGCATCGTTGAATTTGTTTTGACGTCAGGCTATGACGTCAGGCCGCTGCGGCGTGAAATTGTCGTTCACACAGCGCTGAAATCGTGTAGATGTAATCATGCAGAACACTGTGTGTGACGTAGGGTATGACGTATATGTGCTTAAAATATCTTAAAACGTGTCACGCTCTTACAGTAACCGATTACTATAACCCGTTCGCCGTTGAGGAGGGAGGGGGAAGGGGGTGTGAGACATCGGAAATGTTTTTTTTATATCAATGCACGTAAACGTCGGTTTTGCTTTCGTTTTACATCAACAGAAAACGTGTCCTGTTAGCCCTTGCTCAGAGTAATTTTATGTTCCTGTTTCCTTTATCCCGAGTTAGCAATGTTGAAGATATCACGTTAAGCAAAGGAGCCGCTGGAACAGATGGTCGTTGCAGACAGTGCGGTACAGTGCGACATGATTTTCTCTTACAGTCTGATTGTGAATAAGAAGTTACTGCCGGACAACAAGGGCCATGGATACCATTTCAGTATGTTTGTCATCGGGATATTCGGTGCAGTCGCGGGTATACTGGGCCTGCCATTCCTTACCGCGGCCACCGTCAGGTAATTAGCCACACCTCGCCCCTGACTGATAGCTAAAGCAGTCCATAGGGGGGGGGGCGTCCCCCGATGGCTAGTCACTCGGCAGTGCCTATGAGTATACTTTTTCTCACTGCAGCTACCGTTAGGTAACTAGGCACACCTCAGGGTTATCTAATGACTATACCTTTTACTCATTGCAGCTACCGTTAGGTAACTAGCCACACCCCAGCCTTAACTAACGACTATACCTTTCCTTATTGCAGCTACCGTTAGGTAACTAGTCACACCTGAAAAAATAAATTGATCTGTCCAAAATTGTCTTGACGTTCGGTTTGTTGGAGAAGATGCCAAATGCGAGATCGTATTTTCACGTCACACGTTTTCACATGTTGAAATGCACTTGAGACAAAAGTCGACGGTAAAGAAACATATGAAGCCGTTGCTCACAGCAGCAGTTGCCATGGATACGGTGCTTTGAGGGTGATAAACAATGGTCGTGTTTATGTGTAGGGGGTGTGAGTGTGTGTGTGTGTATGCGTGATTGGTGCTGATACACGAGTGCATTGTGGGTATTTTTTGACAGGTCGGTGACGCACGCGCAGCGGGGTGTGTGGGGAGGTGTTTGTGAGGGTGTGGGTCTAGGTGGAGGGGGGGGGGGGAGGGGAGGATGGGGGTGTTTGTGTGTATGCGTGATCGGGTCTAATACACGAGTGCATTGTGGGTATTTTTGACAGGTCGGTGACGCACGTGAACGCGTGTCAGGTGTGGGGCACGTCGCACGCGCCCGTGTGTGTGTGTCTGTGTGATCGGGGCTGATACACGAGTGCATTGTGGGTATTGTTGACAGGTCGGTGACGCACGTGAACGCGTGTCAGGTGTGGGGCACGTCGCACGCCCCCGCGAGAAGCCCAAGCTGGAGGAGGTCAAAGAGCAGCGTGTTACCGGCTTCTTTGTCCATCTCTGCATAGGTAAACAAACAGCATGTCTTCCTTCACCAGCCCCCTCTCCCACACCCCCTCCCTCTCCCACACACCCCACCCTCTCCCACACACCCCCTCTCCCACAACCCCTCCATCTCCCACACCCCCACCCTCTCCCACACCCCCACCCTCTCCCACACTCCCTCCCTCTCCCACACCCCCTCCCTCTCCCACACCCCCACCCTCACACACACCCTCCCCCCTGCCAACAACCCACTCCCCTCCCAACACACACCCCCTTCCAACACACACACCCCCTTCCAACACACACACCCCTCCCAACACACACCCCCTTCCAACACACACACACACACCCATCGTATCACATTTGCGTTATACTTATTACGCATCCTTCAATGAGTGCGCTTTGTGTCGTACCCCCCGCCCCTCCCACCCACAAACATACACACCCACCCCCACACCCATCGTGTCGCATTTCCCTCATACTTATAACACATCCTTCCATGAGTGTGCTCTGTGTCGCAGGTGTGTCGGTGCTCATGGGACCCATTTTACGTAAGATTCCACTTCCGGTGCTGTTCGGGGTTTTCCTGTATATGGGAGTGGCCTCTATGAGCGGCGTACAGCTTTTTGATCGTGTGGAATTGATGTTCAAACCTGTCAAATATCATCCTGATATTGGTTATGTCAAAAAGGTGAGCTTGTTTAATATCCTCAGACAGATTGTGGTGTGTAAAATGTCGCTATTTTGACCCAAGAAACACGCTGTGAAATAATGCGATTTTAGGACACCATAAACTGGTTTTAACGAATAGCATATAGGTCTTGAGTCTATTATTGTTGATTGTGTGAAACTATACAAAATATAAATGCTGGTCGAAAAGCAACTTTCTTTTTGGGAGCTTTGATTAACACGGAATCTCAGTGAATTGTGTAGATAGTCACAAATACCACGTCCTGTTGCAAATCCTTAACGTGTTCTTAATATTCATAAGAGCTAAAAAAGAAAATACAATATGATTGTTTGTTTGCTTTTAAATTCAATTTTTTTTTTTATATTTAATAATAGTTAAATGAAACCTTAAAGCTAATACGAGGTCGTTGTTATAAAACAGATGACCTCTGATGAGATCTATCTGTTATGTATATACACAGAGCGGATGGATATTGTAAAAGGTACTTCCGGTCTTTTATGAGTATTATTTCCCCCCATTGGGTCTGCGGAGTAAAAAGGTATTATACACAACAGACCGAATCGCCGAGGAGGTCGGCTGTTGAACAGCAACGATACAGAATACGCGGTGGACATTTTGTTGACGGTTTGTGTTGCAGGTGCGCACGTGGAGAATGCACCTGTACACATTCATCCAAATCATCTGCCTGGGCGTGCTGTGGGTGGTGAAATCGACACAGGCTGCCCTCGGCTTTCCGTTCATCCTCATCCTGCTCGTGCCCCTGCGTCGGTTCTTCCTCACCAGAATATACACGGAGCAAGAACTCAACGAGGTACGCCACCGGCCCAACCTTCTCTTTTCTTACTTAAATCTATTTAAATCTAAATGTAAATTTAAATCTTTCTGATCTCTCTAAACTTATTTAACTGATTAAGCGCTGCTTGGTTTAGCTTGAGCAAGTGAATGTCGTTAAAAAAAATTAGTCCCACTTTCACATTTGCTGCTGGACTTTGGGGACTTCAGAATGTATACTTTTAAAAATTGTAAGCTCTGATTGGCCAACAGAAGTTAGCTTTGTAGCTGGGGTTTGTACCGTTTGTATCAGTTGCTCATTTGTGTCAAGTCGATGTTGAATATCCAAGGACATGATGCCTGCTGTGTTGCAGTTGGACGCGGATGACATGAAGCCCACAGACGGTGCGCTCGAGTACGACTCGGACGAAGACGACGATATCTACAGGGAGGCCCACATGCCCAATTAGCCATTTCCTCTTCTCCCCGCCCACCCGTGGCCTAGACGCGGGCGCCTTATAATTTATACGTCTCAACAGCGCTAATCTGACATTGTGCATTTATTAAACGACGCGAAAAGAGTGCATGCGTACACACGGTGGGACTACTTTGTACAGAAGTCACCTCCTGAGTGCACAGAAAGTATTCGTACGCACCATATTCTTACGTGTACATGTTTACATCTCGTCGAGGGGAAGTCGAGGTGCGCGCTCGTCACCTTCCGTGGAATGGTGCCCAGACTTCGGGATACGGTCGAGTCGAAGGTTTCCTCTAGCCAAACTCGGCGTCATAAAAAAGAAGGCACTTCCTGGTTTATGAATATCTCACAAAAAAAAAATGGATTGCATTTTATTATTTTGTATCTGTCTCGGAAAATCTGTTCATAGATTTTCTATGTAAAATTTAACGCGCTTGACAAATTCTGTATCTGTTTATGTTTGTTTTTTCTTTCGTAATAATGGACCTGCATTTTGTGCATAAAACTGAGAAAAGATTATTTTTTTTTTTCTTGAAAACATGTGGTGTGAAACTGCGTGTCTGAAGCCGATCGCTATTTATTGGGCAATGATTGACGATGGTACTGTGAATTCCAAGACAGTAACCTGCACCCTGTTAAAATGTTGAAAAATTGTTGTTTCTCACAGGGAATCTGCGTATTCAGGGAAATAATACCCAAGAGAATGTATGGTCACTGATTTTTCTTTTAATTCAGTGTCGATTGATAATTTAATGAACAATCTTAAAGAGCTTGACAAATTTTACAAATGAACTTTACCCTTTTGTGAAGAAGTCTTCAAAAAAAATTTTTTTGGCATACGTCACGAGTGGCGTGTCAGCATGACACGTGACCATACGTCACGAGTGGTGTGTCGGCATGACACGTGACCATACGTCACGAGTGGCGTGTCGGCATGACACGTGACCATACGTCACGAGTGGCGTGTGAGCATGACACGTGACCATACGTCACGAGTGGTGTGTCGGCATGACACGTGACCATACGTCACGAGTGGCGTGTCAGCATGACACGTGACCATACGTCACGAGTGGCGTGTCGGCATGACACGTGACCATTCGTCGCGAGTGGCGTGTCAGCATGACACGTGACCATACGTCACGAGTGGCGTGTCAGGATGACACGTGACCATACGTCACGAGTGGCGTGTCGGCATGACACGTGACCATACGTCACGAGTGGTGTAGCAGGATGACACGTGACCATACGTCACGAGTGGCGTGTCAGGATGACACGTGACCATACGTCACGAGTGGCGTGTCGGCATGACACGTGACCATACGTCACGAGTGGTGTGTCAGGATGACACGTGACCATACGTCACGAGTGGCGTGTCAGGATGACACGTGACCATACGTCACGAGTGGCGTGTCAGGATGACACGTGACCATACGTCACGAGTGGCGTGTCACCATGACACCATGACCATACGATACGTCACGAGTGACGGCATAGGGAGCAGTGCAGCGTGCCAGATCGTGTCAGTATGGCACGCGATGTGTCAGCATGACACATAATGTATCTGCTTGACACGTGCTGTGTCAGCGTGACACGTGATGTGCTATGAGTCATGAAGAATATAGTCTACGCAATGATGCTACGCAATGTTTTCGCCACACATGTGCTTATCTGTACACATGTGCTTATCTGTACAGGTTGTATGTTAGAAATGTCCACACTGGGCAGTCGGTCCTTACCTGCGTGACCAGTCAATGTTTACATCTTTCTCAGATTTATTTCTCATACAGTTTTATCGATCACATTAAGATCACGTCTCTGGCAGATCTCTTTGTTCGTAATCTTTCTTATATTTTGGCGTTGGGCGTTTGTAAATACATCTCCAGTATGTCTCAATTTCCTTGCGATGTCGATTGGATAATTCTTTTATATTGTCTTAAAGAGGTCCTAACGGCTCTCCAAATTGACACAAACATTTTACATTAAAAGTTTATTGATTGAGAAAAGTCGACTCATAATTGTGACAGTTATTAATTACAACTTAAACTCATCTTGGAAAAATTACCTGGTAGTTACCCAGTGCCATTTGAAGTTTCCCCTCCCCCATTGGTATTTTTCTTGTAATAATTACCTGGTAGTTACCCAGTGCCATTTGAAGTTTCCCCTCTCCCATTGGTATTTTTCCTTTAATAAATACCTTTTAGTTACCCGGTGTCTTTGAAGTTTTCCCTCCCCCATTGGTATGTTTCCTGTAATAAATACCTTTTAGTTACCCAGTGCCATTTGAAGTTTCCCCTCCCCCATTGGTATTTTTCCTTTAATAAATACCTTTTAGTTACCCGGTGTCTTTGAAGTTTTCCCTCCCCCATTGGTATGTTTCCTGTAATAAATACCTTTTAGTCACACGGTGTCATTTGAAGTTTTCCCTTCCCCATTGGTATTTTTTTCGGCTTGGCGCTGTGTTTTCAGACAGTACCGGTGGATATATTCAGTTCAAGAACCAACATATATATGTGATCCTGTATTATAATTGTGTAACAAAGTACATAAAAAAACAACAAAAAGTCGGTAACTTGTGCAATGTTGATGGTGGTCATGTATATTTCAGTTTTAGAGCCTTTTCTTGTGAATAAGCATTGTTATGTAAGATAACATCTTGTGAAAACTTCGAATTTCTCAAATATCATTATATTGTACTAAGTGTGTTATTTTGATTCAGTAATGACATGGCAAGTTTTTCATTCAAGAGAAATACTCAGCTTTCAAGTTCACGCCCTCTAGAGCTTAATTTCTTTCTTCTTTTTTTTTTTTTTTATTTTTTTTTTTTATTTATTTTTCTGTCAAGAAGTATGTTTGAAGAGGTCCCAGGGAAAACTTTGAGATTTGATACATGGTGATCTAGAAACGTCACAGCAAAGCCAATGCTGAGCGAGTCCCCTCCCCCCTTCCCCACCTCCCCCACTACCCTGGCGCAGTGTTGCCACATCATCCTTTTTTTTGAAAGGGTTATGTTTTTTTGTTTGTTTTTTTTTTTTTTTAAAAAGCCCAATATTATCTTTTTTTATCCTTAAATACGTTTCTTATACTTTTTAAAAAATTTTCATCCTTTTTTACTTTTTTTCGCTTTTCATCCTTTTTCATTTTAATATTTTTTCATGTTTGTCTAATAAATTGAAAAAAAATTCAGGAACGAAGTTTTTTTCAACAAAACTAGGCCGAATTTTGCTACACATAGCGAAATGGCACTCACTTGCAATGGGTCAAAGTATCAAAAATACTTTGACCTCATTTTGACCTTGACCTTGAAAGTAATAAAAATTTGCGGATTTCACATCTTATCACCCTCTATCTCTGTGCCAAATTTTATCGTCCTATATCGTCAAATAGCGTAGGAGGAGTTTTCTGGAAACCTGCGAGACAGAAAAACAGAAACCAAAAAAGGGGGGGGGGGGGGGGGAATAAACAGCCAGAATTCTTAGAAAAGCATACCCATTTGCAAACTGTTTGCAAGTGGGAATGATGGAAAAAAGAGCGAGACAGCCCTTTTGGTAATATTCAGGATAATTTAGAAGTGCGATCAGGTATGCAAATATTTTAATCGCTGTGAAAGCGGGCATTTCAATAAGTAAAAACTACAAAAAATGATGCAATATGATTAAAATTAATGTTTTCTCGCTTTTCAGCAAAATGTGAATTATCCATTTTTCAAATTTTTTTCCCCAAATTTATCCTTTTTTATCCTTTTTATCTTTTTTTTCTTGATGACTCAGTGCCAACACTGCTGGCGCCGATGTTTACACCCCCCTTCCCGACTACCCTCACTCCGTTGCTGAGCTACCCCCTTCCCCCAGTCCCCTCACGCTGTTGCTGGCACCCCCCTTCCCGACTACCCTCACTCCGTTGCTGAGCTACCCCCCCCCCCTCCCCCACTCCCCTCACGCTGTTGCTGACACCCCCTTCCCGACTACCCTCACTCCGTTGCTGAGCTACCCCCCCCCCCTCCCCCAGTCCCCTCACGCTGTTGCTGGCACCCCCCTTCCCGACTACCCTCACTCCGTTGCTGACCTACCCCCCCTCCCCTCCCCCAGTCCCCTCACGCTGTTGCTGGCACCCCCCTTCCCGACTACCCTCACTCCGTTGCTGAGCTACCCCCCCCCCCTCCCCTCCCCCAGTCCCCTCACGCTGTTGCTGGCACCCCCACTTCCCTTACGCTCCACTCCCCTCAAGCCTTTGCTTACACACCCCCACCCCCACTCCCCTCATGCTGTTGCTGACACCCCTGCTCCCCTCACGCCCCACTCCCCTCAAGCCAAAACCAGGCATGCATTGTGGGCGTTTGTGATAGCACCGTGCATTGCTGGGCGTTTGTGAGAGCGTCATGCGTTGCTGGGCGTTTATGTATGTATACAAGCTGATCACACACACCATCGCTATTCTTCCTCTCCCCGAACTTCTCCCTTTCCGAATACAATTTTGAAAGGGGGGTTCTTTCAGAATTGTACTACGCATTTGTTTAAAAAAGGGGTATTATTTCTAGCTTAGCACTCCGCGTTTAGATATTGTTTAAAAAGTTATGGATACGCAGTGTAGCCAGTCGGTACCTGATTGTCCCCCTACTATCGCCGGGGACCAACACAGCTGGGCCTGTTCATTTTTTCATTTATCTACTGATTTATTTATTTTTGGCAAACCATGTTAAATTCCCATAGTTTCAGTAGTTGTAGGTTGTTTGTTTGTTTGTTTGTTTTGTTTGTTTGTTTGTTTTTTGTTTTTTGTTTTTTTGTTGTTTTTTTTGCTGTTTTTTTTTTTGTTTTTTGTTTTTTTTTTGCTGAGCCGAGAAAAAGTTTTGCATATCATGTTTCCACGTTAAATTGAAATATCTGTGATTCTTTTGACGGGCATTTTTTTGTGGTAAAGTAATTTTTTTGTTGTTGAAATCTCCGGCTAATGCTTTTGGACTGCATGCGCCTGCTACTTCTTGTCTGTCTTTGTTCGAGCGCGTAATTTTATATTCTGTCTGAAATGTGTGTATTTATTCAATCGTGAAGCCGAACTCTGTTGTGCTTACACAGGCTCGGGGTTTCTCTTAAAATAGTACAGTGGGAATTTTTTTGCAGTTTAATCTCATAAAGAATTAGAAGTGGAGTGTAATGGGAGGACAGCTAGCCGGAGTGTCCCTGGACGCTCGTCTTGTGATATGGTGTATATGTAACTAGATTATGTGTATATAATTTTTATCTTGCCTTATTGTTGTGCAGCAGTTAGCGGACTGCTGCTGTTCCAAGTTATTATGTAGTTTGATATTGAAAGTAATTATGAAGCCACCCGTTTCATGAGGCTGTACTAGCGCATCACGCACCAACGCATTATTTCCGGCGTAGGAAGTCGGCGCTTCCACACTCGTGTTGGATTGTGTTTTTTTGCTTGATTAAACTGTGATCGGGATCAATTGTTTTAAAGGACTTACACCATAGATAATATAGAATAAA
The DNA here is from genome assembly GCA_949752745.1 of Protula sp. h YS-2021. NCBI lineage: Eukaryota > Metazoa > Annelida > Polychaeta > Sabellida > Serpulidae > Protula > Protula sp. h YS-2021. The sequence continues at coordinate 37,265,583 of OX457030.1, read as the reverse complement.
GAAATCAATCCATGCTGTTGTTGTTTTATTTTTGTTTTACTGGCACTTGTAAACTTCGTTTGCAACTGGGTATAAGTTTGTAGTTTTCCTGAAAGTTTCTGAATTTTGTTTTCCTTTCTTACCGTTGGTATGTTTTGCAGGAAACTCCTCCTACACTATTTGACGAAGACAAAATTTGGTACACGTATAGAGGATGGTAAGGTCTCGGTGAATCTGCATTTTTTTTTATTTCAACGGTCAAGGCCAAATTGAGGTGAAAGTTATTTTTTTCAACAACATAGTTCCAGAAAACCCCTTGCGTTTGAGTCAGCATAGCTTCATGTTTGTTACACCTATATAGACAATCGTAAGTTCGCGGTGAAACCAAGTATATTTGACCTCGACCTCAAATGTCAAGGTCAAAGTGAGGTCAAAATATTTTTCAAATGCCTGTTTATCACGAAAACTGACCATAAGCGCTCAAATCTCAGTTTGAATACATAAACGTATTCGGCACGGGGTAACCCTTCATGCGGAATATTGACCTTGATGTCCAAAGGTCACGTGACCTCGTCTACCCTTAGGCTTAAACAAGGTTACATAAGAGGTACCTCGGTGACCTTGGCCATCTCGGAGACGGTCAAGGTCAGAGATCGGAAATCGAACATTATCTCGAAAACTGTTAGAGAGTAGAGAGAGAGAGAGAGAGCGAGATTTTGAGCTCATTTTCGACCATTTGGGCCTAAAGAACGTTACACAACGTACACAAGACGTGCCTCGGTGATGACCTTGGTCAAGGTCAAAAAGCAGAAGTTGGACCTCATGTTCGAGCTTTCCATCATATACGTTGCAATATATAACGTAAAATTTGAAGGTTGATTATTTTGGCAAATTTTACGAACACTTTGGTCAGTATTTCAAAAAGACTGTTTTATCTCAGAAACGCTTAGAATTACGGCGTTCTGGACCTCACAGAACAATTATTATCAATTTTGATCTTTTATCAATTTGCCGAATTTGGCCATATTTAAAAAAAATGGATTTTCTCAGAAAATACATGAGAGACGATAACTTTGGATCTTACTTTTGAACTCTCCATAGGACACCCTTTAGTGTAAAATGTAAAAATTTAACTGTTGTGTAGTTTGGCAATTTGACGAAATTAGCAAAAGTTGATTTATATTGGTAACTGCAAGGGAGACGATGATTTGGATCTCACTATTCAACTCCCCACAATACACGTTATAATACAAACGAGCAACTTTAATGTTGTTTAGTTTGGAAAGTTTAAAAGGCCATCTTGATCAAAATTTGAAACAGTGATTTACCCTAGGAACGGTAAGAGATACCGCACTTTGGACATCAGTTTCGAACTCTGTACAGTACAACTATTAACGTAATAAATTGTTTATTTTGATCAATTTCTCCAATTTGGTTAATTCGGCCAAATTTTTTCCGGGAGGGGGGAGAACGGTGTCTACTGGAAGCTATCGGAGAGACAGCGATTTGGAACTCATTTTCGGACTTCCCCTGGTACAACCTTTAATGTAAGATAAAAAGTTTTCATCTGGATCAATTTAGTCAAATTGGCCAATTTTGCCAAGTTTCGCAAAGAAAGTTTATTTTCGGGAAATGTACCACAGGCAGTGATTTGAACCTCATTTTCTAATTCTGTATCCTACATCTTGTGATATAAATTCAAAATCTGTAAATAGTTTGGCAAATTTGGCAAAATTAACAATTTGGTGACAATTTTAATCAGTGAGTCTTCACGGAAAGAGTTACGTCGCTTTGGAACTCTTTTTTTTTTTGCTTCATCACGGTAAAACTGGTAATATAACTTATGTTTTTCTGGATCAATTTCGCCAAATTGGTTACTTTTGAAAAATTTTCAAAAACGTTAATCTCGGAAACTCGTACACGTAATATAAAACATAAAATATGAATGTTGTGCAGTTATGCATATTTGGTCAAGCTCAGTTTTATCTTGAAAATTTTCGCCAAATTGCCAGATTGGACCATATTTCGGGAAAACTTGTTTATCTCGTTACCTTTAAGAGCAAAGGCGATTTTACCTCATCTTAGTCTCCATCGTACACGTTTTGATATAAAATATAAAGTATGAGGATTCCTAAATGTGGCAAATCTGGATGAATTGTCGAATTTAGTTAAATTTTTAAAAAGTTACTGTTGATATAATGTGTAAATTTTGATCGTGACAAATTTCGCGACATTGGCTAATTTGGTGAAGGGTCTGAAAAATGGTTTATCTCGAAAAATGCAAGAGAAACGGTATGCGTACAATTTGTCAATTTGTCCAATTTGTAAGTTGCTTAATTATTAATTTTTAAATCAAAAAGATGTCAGTGCTTGTTGAGATTATTATATTAATCTCATTATTCTACTGCTGTGAGCAAATGATCAGTGAGTGATGCCTAACTAAACTGTTGCTGCACTCAAAATCACACGGCTCATATTTTATTTTGATGGGATTTTGGTGCGATTTTTGGTGATGTTTGTTATTGTTAAATATCAATGCCTTGCATTTTGTTGTTTTTTATTCTCTTGTTCTGGGGTAGGGAGGAATGGGTTGGTTGGTAGTTCAGAACAAATAAATGTGCATCATTGCACATGCTTAAAAATATGCATGTTTTTAACAAAGACTTGGCTGTTTGTTAGAAACTATAAAGCGTAGTCCTCTTAAATTTTAGGAGGCGAATAAAGGTTTACAATGTTATAAAGTAATATATTTTACAATATATATATATATATATATATATATATATATATATATATATATATATATATATATATATATATATAAATATATATATATATATATATATATATATATATATATATATATATATATATATATATATATTGCAGCTGTGTAACCTTGTGTTAGTTTTTTTAAATTGGACAAAATCTCAACTATGTCTTACATTGATAAAATACATGCATCATATATCAAGATTAACGTTGTTCAGTTAGAAATTTCTCTGGAACTATAAGGATAAGCCTGTTGAACCTCTTCACTGTAAAATAATCAGTACTTCAGATTTTTTTTAGTAATTTTTAAAGTAATAATAAATGTATAACAAATTGGTATCAGATTTGACACCAGTTTTTCAATGGTAACTACCCTTGCAATTGAAGTAACCAATATTCTGTAATTAAAATGGTGGGAGACTCTAACCAGCTTTACCTATTTACATCTTTGATTTTTAGCTGTTGATACAAATAATCGCCTTTTCTTCTTCTAATCTCTATTATGAGTAACTGTATTTGGTGCAAAAGACGAAATGGATCGTCGAAAACTGAATAATGAACTTGTGGAATATATAATTGGAAGCCAATAGGATTTACATTTGTTGTGTTATACATTTTTCCGTCAGGCAGCGTAAAGCTGCAGTCTAGGCCCCTATAACCCCACCGGATATCCTGAAGCTGAATAAGAAGGGCACCAAACGATTTGTTCTTCAAAATTTCTGTTGCTGGATGAAGTTAGATGTCAAAAGGAAACTATGCACTGGAGATTAGATGAAGCATATGGTTTGGCTGTCACAGAGCTAGCAAATCAGAAAAACAGATTTTTCCTAAAAGTGTAATGGCAAACAATGTCAGAGCCAGTTGGTAATTTGTTAGTTACTTTCAAGAACAAATTGTTCATTAATTTGAAGGGCAGTTAACGATATGTTCCTTGAGGAAATCCAGACAATTAACAAAATGAACAGATGCTGCTTAACAGATCTACATATTATATTAATGCAATCTCGTTAGAAATCCTGAAGAAAATATATTTCTTAAAAATCTACACAGCGGCTAACTAGTGAGATTTTCATGTGGTTGGCTGGCAAAATAGGAACATATTTTACATTTAAATTCGTCTGTTGCTTTTTATAGTTTTTAATATTGCTGCTCCATGGAGGGATAAAAAGATATATTGGAGACATAGTTTCCATTCTGAAGTACCTTAAAAAGGAGAGACAGAAAGTCAAAAGCAGAGATCTGACTGATTGGTGGCAGTTTGCATGTTGCTGCCTAGAGAAAAAACATAAAATTATATTGAGTAACAAACATTTACAAAGAATACCTGTGTTTTATATGTTCTTTATACAATTTCCAGTGAAATGAAAAAAGCTCATATTTGGCTCACCAGTTGCTTTCCTTTTAAAGCTTACAGAATATTTTTTATCATTGGGCGTTGTTATAAAATCAATAACCTCTGGTAAATTTATTTGTTATGCATAAACAGAGGACGGATGGATATTTTAAAAAGCAGTCCCTCACGTTATGAAGGCTTTTTTTCGTGGAATTTCCAGTGGGTCTGTAGAGTACACAGATGCTATACACAAATAGCCGAAACCGCCGTAGAGGTTGACTGTTGGACAACAACGTATCATTTTGTGCTTTTCGTACGTGTTCTATACCTTGAGCGGAACATCGCCCCACATTTCTTTCAAAGATATTACTCAGTTATTAAACATTATTTAAGGCTGTACATTGTGGCTTTTCTATATTAACAGAATATCAGCACCTTTACAGGCTTAAATATATGATTTTTGAATTGAACAATTTTTTTTCAAGTGCCTGTCTATTGTTGACATTTAGCGGTTACGTACTTACTGCATATGGTAAAAGTCAAGTGGCCTGTCAATCAAAACAAACCACTGACCCACTTCGAGAAAATGGGAAGTGGGTTACCGAAAATCTTTGGCGAGTAATAACGCTATGCATCTGTTTTCCTTACCCAAGCTTAGAACAGTAGTAACATGAAGTGTACTCTCTGTATTAGACATCTTAAGAATTGTGACGGTGAATAACTTGAAGAAAATTCCTGACATTCTAAATATGCCATATGAATATTCATGAGTGGGTTGGCTTACGAAGTTCTAATATTTATGTCGGAACTGGTATCCTCCATCTTGTTTACTGGTAGAGAAATGTTGTTTTTAGTGGAAAAGTCATAAATAAATCTGCAGACACGGCTACGATAAAGAAAACACCAATTTATGGATACTTCTTCTATCATTACCCAGGTGAACAGAGATGACGAGCCATTGTCCATTTCACCATCACCGGAAAAGAGTAAGTGTCTTGTAACTGCCTGGGAATTCAAGTCTTCAGAATATTGTTTATTCCGAATCGCCCGCTCGCATACGTGGTTTAATGCCACTTGCAAAGCCTTCACTTTAAGTATCTTATTTGGGGACTGGTAGCACCAACGATTTTCTATCACTGTCTTTCTAAACAGCGATTTCCTAAATTTAAATAGAACACAGCTCCAAGTCGGCCCTTCCTTATCACCTCTTAGTATTTTTCTCTGTCAGTGCTTCAGAGTTTCTCATGAGCTATAAAAACACTTCTAACATCCTAGTGGGGCAAAATGTGACAAACATGGAGCTCCTTGGCTATTGCGCTTTTCTCGACACCTTGGCACAACTACTAGAAATAGTATGAGAATGAAGTAATTATCTGTTTGTCATTTACGGAAGAGCGATATATAGTGACCACTGTTTTGGAAATGAGACATTTTTATGCACACATTTTGGGATATAATTTTTTTTATGTTCAAAGGCGAAACTTGGAATATGCAAGTTCATGGTTTCGAGTGTGCATGCTCAGTAGAGGAATAAGCCAGATCACACCTCGGGTGTTTCGAATAAAATGCATAAGAATTTTGAATGTCGAGTGCGAGGTCACCGGGTAAAAATGAAGGAAATGTTTAAAAAATGTAGAAGAAATATCGCAAAAACAGCTTATACTTGGAAGATTAAAGAAATTGAAACTTCAAACTATTTATTAAAACTTTTAATGAATTTTTAATATAGTTTACGGGTTGTTATAAACCCAGTTGCTCTTTGGTGCAAGAGAAATTTGACATATAAGCGAAATCTCTCTATTATTTCTTTCATTTTTTACCCGGTTATTTTGATTCGAAACGCAGAATTTTGGCGCATTTTATTGGGAACGCCCAAAGTGTGATTTATCTTATCTAGTAGGATTCCGTTGATAGTAAACAGGAGGAAACAAATATGGAAAATGCATCAATTTTTCTCAGAAATGACTCGTATATATGGTGTAAAAACTTTATTGGAATGTAGGATAAAAAGTAATCATGACCCTGTTGTAGCGGGTTTCTTACACACGTAGCGCTAATAAGAGTGCTATATCTGTTTCAAGGTGATTTTGATGCATTTCTCCATTGATTTCTATGCTTCTGTCTTTATCCGAAAAAAAGAAACTGCAGTCCTGGTTTTTCGAAAATCTCGTAGGCGACACTTTGATTCACCTGATTCATTTATTGGGCAATTATTAGTCCCCCGCCGCCGCGAAACGGGAGACTGGAGGATTCAGGTCCGTGCATTGACGCCTTTTTTTATCTCCGTAACCACTGAAGCGATTCAATTGTTCTCTTGCACATGCAAAGACTATATAGTGGATCTGTGCAATGAGGGGTTATTTTGAGATTTTCGCAAAAATGGGGAAAATGGAAAGGCGTTAAAATTTCACCATATTGATTTATACAATGGATGCTTGTCGGCGCCATGTAGCCGTAACTGTTCAAGCTAATCAATTGTTGTTTTGCACCTAGAAAAGAGTAAATAATAGAGCTCTTCAAAATAAAAAAAAACAAAACTAACAGATTGTTTGTAATTTTCACAAAAGTATGAAAATTGGAAAATCTAAAAATACCCTATGGACTTGTGTTTATGATCGCAGTCATTTACCATTAAAATTAATCTAGCAAGGTTTGTACCAACTCAATAGTTTCTGACAAAACTAGCTTTGATATGTTTCTGCCTTCATATATTTGTATTGAAATCCTGTGATTGCACGCCTGGGAGAGGGGGGACTTAGTCAGTTGTACTGACATACGTGTCACATTTTAATGAAGAAAGTGGGGGATTTTTTATGTTTTTTTGTTTTGTTTTTTGTGTTGTCAAAGTATTTGGATTTATATCTGTTCTATGTCCATATTACTGTGCTATTTTCACATTGTTTCCCTCGTTTAATGTTCATGTGGCTATTGGTCGTCCATGAATCTGGAAGTGGTTGAATGTCAAAGCGTAAACCTACAATATATAAATTTATCGCAGTTGACCTTCAGAATTTGGCTCGATCTGGGGGCCCGAATCCTGGCCCACCTTACTTCGTGCTTTTATTGGTTGGCAACACCGAGATTATGAAAAGCACGGCGCTGTGATTTTGCCTACAGTGGGAAATTATTTTAAGTCCCAGTTTATTCCCCACAGGGGTGGGGTGGGTGAGATATATGCGATCGCCCCTGTGTAGGTCTGTCATCAACAGCTTGTTAACACGAGAACTTGAAAACTGCTGCAATGATTTTAATGAAACTTGGTGTGTAGATTCTATGGGAATAAACACAGATCGGTCCTGTAAATGGGCCAGGTTCGTCAAAAAACTGGACTGGAAAATTTCAGCTCTTGATTGATTATTGATGGCCGTGTTTAACTGATGGGGTGGCTGTGGGGAATATGTGGGCTATGCACACTGCTCTAGTTAAACGTTAAGTTTGCCATTCTCACCGCCGTGGTACGAAAACTTACTAGCCTCCATACTGATAATTCATCTCGTGTGATAGTCGATATATAATTCATCTCGTGTGATAGTCGATATATAAATGTCCTATCATAGTAAATAAGTGCATGTCATTTTTATTTTGTCCAAGGCTCAATTTCAAGACCACACTAAGCGCCATCTTCATCCGCAATTTCTTGTTTAGCACAAAATCAGCTTGACCGATCTTCAGCAGGTTGTGGAGACTATTTAATCAACCATTTCAAAATTACACTCAGAATTGATTTTGGCATCGATAGGAAAATTCAAAATTCCACCGTCTTGGATTTTCCACCCAAAATTTATTGAGAACACTAGAACTCAGACAACTTAACGGGTCGTCACCGAATTTTAGACATGAGTTAACCATCGGAAAAATAATGCCAGGACCTGGTATTTTGTTGAATAAGAAAATGAAAATGGTCACTGGCCGTCATCTTGGATTTTCATCCGCCATATCTTGTCTTCACGATAAAACAAAGCCTACTTGACCAATATCAAGAATTTAAAAAAAAAAAAAAAAACACGTTTGACTAATAATCACGAGATCGTGGGTTCAAGCTGGAAGGCGATTTTTTTCTTTGTCTCCGTTTATCAGATAAAAAGGCAATATTTGTAGCTCTGCCACCCATAGACGCAGTGGTTTGCGTTGTCGCCTGCGAAGTGGTTGTGAGTCCCACTCGGTTTGTACTTCGTAGGTTTTACAGACCGTGTTATAGTTGTGCCTCTCACATAGGCATGTTAAGGTCCATACTACACTATTTTTTTATCTTTCTTTTCTACCCTCCCTCCCTTCCCAGGTCCCATGTAGGTCTTCAGTGGAGTTGTAGTATTTTGGTTTTCAGTTCGGCAAAAACTGGATAAAATGAACGGATAAATTTTAAGAAAAACACAAAAATGCTGTTCGTGCCACAGAGCTTGTTCGATTACTTTTGATGGCAGTTTTGTTTGCCCATGAAACCTATCAAATCTAAATTTTGTCAAAGTTGGTTGGATTCTCCTTTCAGCTTTGTATTGTCTTCGCTTTAACGGCTGGACAGTGTCCACAGACATTCTTGTTGCTTGTGTTTTGCGATTGTTAACGCCGCTGTCTTGCAAGTTTTAACATAAACAAACTGTCGTTCAAACCACCTGCTGTCCCCACCCCTTCTTTGAGTGGCAAATAGCTTTTGGGAGCTGTGGTCCAAGCTGAACTGTATCGATCAAAATAAAAATGCTTGATGTTCGGCTTATTATATTAACCTATATTAAGGTTTCGGCGAGCTTTGGCTACAGTCGGGAATCGATTCAATTATCAAGCAATTTATAAAACTGTCCGTAATCAACATTAATGGACCACAAAAACATTCGAGTGTTTGATTACCGATTTGTAGAACAGTTTGTGTTGTATTAAAACACGAATTCGTAATCCTGTAGGTTTGCCAGGTTATAGATTATTACTTAAAATAGTCGCGAAGGAGATCTGGAAACCTGAAACTTAACACACTGTAAAACGAGAAATGGTGAAGAAGTCTTATTTTCCAAACGGTGTGCCTTGTATACAGTGTAGAGTTCATCTCGGATTCCCCTGACCCCCCCCCCCCTTCCCCCCGGCACACACACACACACCGCACGTTGCATGGCAAGGGTCACTAGATCGGTTTTATATATCACGTGTGATGTGGGATCCCGTGAAGGATTATTCAATTATTTTGTTCGTCAAATACGTCAATAGCAAATTTGGTTTGAAACAGAACTCTGTATAGATTCTATCAAGTCATCGGTTGGCTGTAAAGTCACTGTGTGAAGGAACAGCACAGCAATGCGCTCAGGTGACCACCCCAAACCTGAACTCCCGACATAAACTGTCACCATAACAACGCAAATTGACACTTACAGTAACGAAAACACGTGTCATTGTGAAGTAGGTGTAGACACCTGCATTCTGACGAAAAATCACAGTTTTTGGTTATCCCGAAATGCGTGAAAAATCCAGAAAAGATCTTACTGAAGCCGTTTTTTTTTCGGCACTGGCTTCAACCTTAATTTGGCCTTAGGTTGCATACTGCTTTCATTCCTGCCTGCTTTTTTTTTTTTCGATGATAATTTCGTTGTACTGGTGATTGCAACGTGATCTTAACATGCTGTCATCTTCATTTTATCGGTGAAATCTTCGTAGTGTAAATCAGTGTAATTAATATCAAACACAACAACAGGCTTTGACACCGTATGACCTAGAAGGCGAGATTAATGCTCTGAAGAAGTCAAGTCGCTAGTACCCAAATACGATCCCGCAACACACGAAGATGAGATGTACTGTCGGCTTCTCCATATGAAGGATAAATTGTTGTTATCTTCACCTGAGTGGGATTATCAGAAACAATCCTTCATGCTCTTGACATAATTCGATTAACAAGAGAACGCACAGCGTATCATAAATACGGCATACGAAAGCATAGTTGTGCATTTAACATGTAACGCTGAAATAATCAAGTGAATAAATGCAATACTCTACATATATGTCGGGTTGTGGTATAGCTGGCCTGAAACAACGAAAGAGTATCATCAACAATTTGGTGACTTAGCGCACGGTAAAAAAAAAGTTGTTAGATTAATCAATGGATATTTGGCATTTCGACTGATGCCATAAAGGGGAGCTAACAGAATGGATACTCAAACTAATGGGTTCGCATTGTTTTCAAGGCCTGGCTTTGAAATCAAGGATCCGTCGTCGAAGGCGAAGTATGGCTCCTACTTGTCGTACGACGACGAAGTGCCAGTAAAACAAAGGCGTAGAAAATCTAAAAATAGTCACAGCAAACGTAAGTGCAATGTGTCATGGACGCAAGGAGACGTGTCTGGTAGATATGCTTGGCTGTTAAAGAGAGGTGTGATGTTAAAATCACAATAATTATTCTTCATTCGTGCTGCAAGTTGAAACGTGGATGATCGGTTGATTAGGGAGCATTGAGGTCTGGGTGTACTGGCTGTTCTAGTTATAACCATTGCACATGTATCTGTCGTACCCTGCGGCATCAGCCCTTCATTTTCCACGCAATTTCTCTTCCCTTTCGGTGACACAGTTTACACACAATAATATGTATAAAACAATGCCAAATTCAGGAATGATTTGAATTTCGATTTAAATAAAAATCGGATCACAGTCAAAAATTAATCTTAATTTTTAACTGCATGTATTTCATTAAGAAACTGTATTTCACAGGTAAGACGACGGTGAAAAAGCCCCGGAGCCGAGGCATCTTAAGTTCCCTTTTGTGTTGTTTTGGACAACAAAACAGTAGCAGTAACCAAAGCAATGCCGCACCAACACCACAAGTGCCTAGCAGCGACCATAGTGATCAAAATGGTGTCACCAAGGTAATCCTGCAACAATGTTCTTGGGTTAGTCTTGCTCGCCTGCCTGTGTTGTAACCACTGGGCATTATTGCTTCTTCCTGTGCTAGTGTGCTCGTGATTTTTTTTTTTTTTTTTTTTTTTGTTCAATTTTACGCAGTTACCGGAAGTGCTGTTGCTATTTTTCGAACATTTTAAAGAAATTAAGCGCTAAAATAATTTAGCGGGAACTTTGACGTCATTAACTCGCCCGCTCCTCGTGGACAACATCAAGAGTATTCCTCTGTCTTGCCGATGCCATCGTGCTGTGCTTCCCTTTAGTGAGTGGGTCGCTTTGCTTGGGTTTTGACTTTCTCGCAGTCGCCGGTCGCGCTTCGTACTTGTGTATTGTAAATAAAATCGCGTACTTGAGTCTGTAAAATTGCTTCTGAATGTCACGTCTAATAAATGCCCTACTTGTCCGTCATTTTTTCAGTTCAAAATAAAAAGTGAAAGCTCTGTTTTGTGAGAAGTGCTTTTTTTTTTTTATTTCAGGCATCGCAAAAGTATCTGTTACCGCCGGTGCGACATCAGGATACGACAAAGAAATGCGTGGTGATTGACCTTGACGAAACTCTAGTTCACAGCTCTTTTAAAGTAAGACCACTCGATATGTTTCGCATTTGCAAATTTAACCCCCCCCCCCCCCAAAAAAAAAAAAACAAAAAAAAAAAAAACAAAAACAAAAGAAAAAAACGGGACCCCTGTATTTTACTATTAAATAACTGTAAAACACAAGTAAACAGTTCATGTTTAACTTTGATTAAGTATGCCTGAATATGCTTATCTCTGGGAAGGCTGTGCACACTTGGTATATCAGACTTATTCTAACTGTTGGGATTTAGTTGTCTTGAGTGTCATCGAGAAGTGTTCTCACGAGGCTCTAACCTCACATGCAGTGTTCTGAAAAATTGTTTTTCTTTCAATCACTTGGCAGCCCATCAGTAATGCAGATTTTATCGTTCCGGTGGAGATCGACGGGACAATACACCAAGTGTATGTGCTCAAGCGTCCCTATGTGGATGAGTTTCTTCAGAAGATGGGCGAATTGTTCGAATGTGTGCTTTTTACGGCCAGTCTAGCCAAGGTTAGTTTTCTGGAAACCGGCTGTTTTTATGTGTTGAAATATTAAGAGAATTCTGCAAAATTTGAATATAAAATATTGGTTAGTTTTTGGAAACCAAATGTTTTATGTGTTAAAATATAAGATAATTGTGTAAAATTTGGATATGAAGTATTGTGAGAAGTTTCATTGTATTTGCACGTGAGGATTTCAGAAATGTTTTTAAGAACAAGCATATTTTCAGAACTATGGGGTGTATCGGAAGAAAAAATTACGACAAAAATGACCCTCCATTCAACCCAATTATCCAATATACAACTCGAAAAACTGATATTGCACCTGCACGGAAGTAATTTACAGCGCTGAACGATGAAATACGTAGTTCGGGAAGTTACTCCAGGAAGGTGTGAATAACTGAAAAGAAAAAGGGACAAAACATAGGCCAATGGCCAAAAAAAAAAAAAAAAAAAACGTGCAAAACATTACGGTTTCATTTTGGCTGTCTTGGTAGTGCAAAATGGATATAGCGTATGGTGTGCTGTTCTGGACCACATATGCCCCGGTGACTCTCAGTTTGGCGGTCAGTCACATTTGAGGCAGAGTGACGAGATAGGTCTAGTTTGGCTGTCACATTTGAGGCACAGGTCTAGTTTGTGTGTCGCATTTGAGGCACAGGTCTAGTTTGGTTGTCACATTTGAGGTAGAGTGACGAGAGAGGTCTAGTTTGGCTGTCACATTTGAGGTAGAGTGACGAGACACAGAGCTTTTTATTTGCTTGTGCACACAGTACGCGGACCCGGTAGCTGACCTGCTCGACAAATGGGACGTCTTCCGCTGCCGGCTGTTCAGGGAATCGTGTGTCTTTCACCGCGGCAATTACGTTAAGGTGAGTCACATGACGGGTGGGATGATTGTGACGCAAAAGCAGTATGTCCACCAGACAAAACGTCAATCTCTCTAAAAGAAGAGAAAAAGAAAAAAGAAGGAATCGTGTTCATATGCGTAGTAATCATCAGATGCAATAGAATCGTGGGTCTGTCACCGAGGCAGTTACACTTAGGTAAGCCACAGGAATTAGGTGACATTCAACATGGTTGTAATGAAAAAGGACGACTTTCACCAAACAAGCGTAATTCTATGCAAAAGAAGAAAGAAAAAAAAAAGGGAATCGTGTCCACATGAGGGAGTAGCCATCATATGTTTCAACTGAACGCTAACGAGACTTGTGTTTGATGTGTGTTGATATTTTGGCAGGACTTGAGTCGGTTGGGCCGAGATCTGGAGCAAGTGATCATTGTAGATAATTCTCCTGCATCTTACATCTTCCACCCAGACAATGCCGTGAGTATACACCCCTCTCCCCCCCTCCCCCCCCTCCCCCCCTCCTCCATGGAGTAGAATAAATATTAAGGAAACCTGTGAAGCAGCATCTTGTTGCTCAGCTTGGCTTACGGTTCCTTAATCTGTTATGTCATCATCTCCATAGCAGAATGTCAGTGTTATTTATGGCAAAGAATATATGTATTAGAGTTAATGTGATTGGTCGGCAAATTTACATATACGTTAAATGTCTAAGCTTGTGTTGGCTAAAGCAATGGTGAAGCCTAAAATCCGATTGTCGAAGGCACGAATTGAGCGATTTGCTGTGAGTCACGTGTTTGTGCATTGTTTACACAGGTTCCAGTGACGTCATGGTTCGACGACATGGCAGACACGGAGTTGCTTGACCTGCTGCCTTTCTTTGAATCCGTTGCTACTGTGGACAATATCTACTCGGTGTTGCGCAACGCCAACTCGCCCGTCAATCACAACCACAATTTAATATATTCGCGGAGCCCGGACTCTGATGATGAAGAAATGCTGCAGAATCAGACATAACCACATGGCCTGGGCTGTCGTGGTTATACTTGTTCTGTGGTTGTTTTGTTTTTTTTTTTTCGTTTATTTTTCTACTGTTATTGTTAATACTGTTTAGCAAATTGAACAACCTCTGTCATTATCCTCGCCGCCGCTGCGATATATACAGACTGTAGTGCACATCGATTGTTTATTACATGTATGCCGGGGCCAAAAATGACAAAAATTAGCACGTATTTAAATTGGCAAGCAGAAGATTTTAGCGTATGAATGTATGAGTGTTAAGGAGAAAAAATGTTTATAACGTGTAGACAGAAGGGCAATTCATGGCTCAGGTTTTTTGAGTGTCCCCATCTCAGTGCTGGACAACAGACCTGTATATTCTGTAGCAACGAAATGCCATTTTTATCTAGAATTTTACTGACAAAGTGGCAACATCGCTGCGGTGCTGTTCTTGGGTGTGTCTCGTCGAATAATTCCTATAATTTTTGAAAAATTGTTTCTCACTTGCATTTGTGCATTAGTGTTGTTACACTAAAAGGTGCGGGAAATTTGACCATGCGTGTTTTCCTAGCATGTATCAGCATGCTGTCCTGGCCTCTGTCAGCATGCGGTCCTGGCATCTGTCAGCAGGCTGTCCAAAATTTGTCAGCATGCTGTCCAGGCATCTGTCAGCATGCTGTCCTGGCATTTTTCACTATGCTGACCTGGCATTTGTCAGCATGCGGTCCTGGCATCTGTCAGCATGCTGTCCTAGCGTCTGTCAGTATGCTGTCCTAGCATCCGTCAGCATGCTGTTCTAACAAACGTCAGCATGCTGTCCTAGCGTCTGTCAGCATGCTGTCCTGGCATCTGTCACCATGAGGTCCTGGCATCTGTCAGCATGCTGTCCTGGCATTTTTCACTATGTTGACCTGGCATCTGTCAGCATGCTGTCCTGGCGTCTGTCAGTATGCTATCCTAGCATCCGTCAGCATGCTGTTCTAACATACGTCAGCATGCTGTCCTGGCATCTGTCACCATGCGGTAGTGGCATCTGTCAGTATGCGGTCCTAGCATATGACAGCATGCTGTCCTGTCATTTTTCAGTATGCTGTTCTGGCATCTGTCAGCATCCTATCCTAACGTCTGTCATCATGCTGTCCTATCTTCTGTCAGCATGCTGTCGTGGCATGTATCAGCATGCTGTCCTAGCATCCGTCAGCATGCTGTCCTAGCATCTGTCAGCATGCTGTCCTGGCGTCTGGCAGCATGTTGTGCTTACATCCGTCAGCATGCTGTCCTAGCATCCGTCAGCATGCTGTCCTAGCATCCATCAGCATGCTGTCCTAGCATCCGTCAGCATGCTGTCCTAGCATCCATCAGCATGCTGTCCTAGCATCCGTCAGCATGCTGTCCTAGCATCCATCAGCATGCTGTCCTAGCATCCGTCAGCATGCTGTCCTAGCATCCGTCAGCATGCTGTCCTAGCATCCATCAGCATGCTGTCCTAGCATCCGTCAGCATGCTGTCCTAGCATCCATCAGCATGCTGTCCTAGCATCCGTCAGCATGCTGTCCTAGGGTCTGTCGGGGGAATTCGTCCTTCTTGTGCTGGTGTCACTATTTATTGTGTGAATGAAGTAAGTAAACTTAAAGCTGCAGCTATTACGAAACGGGCACTGTTCTGGACTTCAGCGCACTGTTCTGTGACGAGATATGTTAAGGGAGATCAGAGATGGCCATGGCACGTTCAGAAAAATAACTTGTGACTCTATAAGAAGACCTGCAATTGTTTATCAATAAATCGCTTCTTCGCTCACCGCTCCCCCCCCCCGCCAGCACCACCCCTGAAAAATTTCTCGGTGTCATGCCCGCATCGCTTGTTTATCATTGAATCGCCTCTCCCTACCCCCCCCCCCTCACCCCCCCACCCCGGATGGAGTTGTGTTCATGTCTGTATCGCTGATTTTTATGAATGAATCGCTTCTCCATTCTTTCCTCCCTCCCCCCTCCTCCCCCCCGAGGACCGTGCCGTGCTTGTTTTGCCTGTGGGCTAGTTCGTTTACCCCCACCGTTGAGTGCTGCCGTTTTGGATACTTACACCTTTTGTGGATTCTCACTGGTATTACCTCGAGTGATTTGGCAGTTTTGTATATTCAGTTCTTCCTGTTTGGTTTCCTGAATCGATATCGGCACAGCGTACTCCTATAATTCTACAAAGATTGAGTTCCTACAGTCAAGTTTTAAGTTTTAGGATAAGTAGAGAGAGACACTTTAATCTGTTTGGTTCAAATTCCGAAAGTAGCCAATGATAGTTGCGCACATTGTCCAAAGAAGCTCTTGATTTACTTACGAAAATTGTTCTCGAGATGCCATAATTCAGTTGGAAGGGCTTTTGTGGGCCGTAGCGAGACATGTTAGTTCTTTTTCTACTGAGCACCTTTTCTTTTGTCTAAAGTAGTGGCTTTAGATGTGCTGGGCTATTGTCCGTAGGCAACTTTATTTTTATTTACTTCAAATTGAAGTGAAACTTGAAGTCTTTATCATCTTAAAAGTATAAATTTACAATGACGACTACAGTAGAAAAAAGCTTGTCTCGCACCCAGTTGGAGACCTTAAGTAGTAAATATACATTTATTGAAGACGGTGCTGGTTTATGTGCGCATGCGCAATTAGTGTATGCAGTGACGTATGTTGTTATGCTATGGGAAGCCCGTGCGGTGCTTTCGTATCGCGCCCATTGTATTGCTCTACCTCCTAACCTCTGTCAAGGCTTTTTTGTTTGTTTGTTTGTTTGTTTTTTTTTTGTTTTTTTGTGTTTTTTTGGCAAGGCGTGATTCTAGAAATTTCCCCTCACTAGGTGACCGATATAGACAAGATGTTAAATATTTTGTAGAAGATAGAGTTAATTCTGAAAAAAAGTACAGGTGAATTTCTACGGTTATATCGTAAGCTTCCAGATCTGAAGTTTGGCTTGAGGAATTCACCCGTATTGTTTGTCTTGTTAAGAAATTGTAGAAACTTGGATGGGCTTCGTGGCGGTGTGAAGCTTAACGTTGGCAGTATATTCCTTCAGCGGCTTTTCCTGTCATTTCGTTAGATAAACACTGGGACAAAAAAAAGTGTGATAACAGGAACTGAAAGAACGTATTGCCGAACATTTTACGATAGCTGTTGTATCTATGCAAGCGTTGAAGATTCAAATAATTATAATAATATCAGTGTGCAAGTGTTCCTTTGTACGCGTATGTCTCAATTTGTCTAAAGTTAACAAGGGTTAACTCGAGATTTTATATGGCGATTGATTATGTACATTTGGATATTCAGTCAGTGGTTTTTTTTTTTTCAGTTTAATATCACAGAATCATAAACAAGGTGCTGTCATCGATAACGTGACGCCATTTTGTGAATGGGCGTTTGGAGTGAGTGCCTCTTGGTGACCTTTTTTCAGACTCGTCTGGTCCAAACACTGCGGTGGAATTTCTCAACCTTGACCTGGTCAACCTTGACCCAGGCTTCGCCTGGTATTCCACAGCTTAGCAGGAGAACCACTGGTGGCCCTGGGTTGGCGAATGCACCTTTATCTCTGCGCAAATGTGCTTCATGACCAGATGCTTAAAATCACGTTATTTCGGAAACGCATTTTTAAAAAGTCACATTCTTGTTAGAATGGATGAAACGAAAAGGGGTCCGGGTCGTCTGAACCGGTCTAAAACCCCTGTGAACGACCAATGGTCCTGTTGCGCTTTGGCAATAAACGGGTTTTGGATTTTACCTGTAGTTACTGCAAATAATCATAGCATTTATAAATTCAAAATTATTATTTTTCGAGAAAAAAAAGTGACTTTCAGATCTGTTTTCTGCTCTCAACTTTCATATTTGTGTGTTTCTGCTGGGAAAACTACATGCCATTCGTGCTTTGTCGCACGCATTTCGTCCCAGAAAACTGAATATTGATAGTTAAATGATGGTTAATGTTTAAGCTGGTAGCAGTGTCCCCAAACATTCTTGTTCTGTATAAATGATATCAAAACAAGAAACCTGCATAAAATAGGGGAGATAACCGAAATGTAAGACGCTACCAGGTATATCAGTTGTTATGAGCCTGAAAAAAAGAACAGTAAATGCCCATCGGGTTTTAATTTGCGAGGTTTGTTATTCGATCAGCCGCCGTGTTCACAAAAGTAATCTCTACAATTTGTGTCAGTGAGCAAAAAGGAAAAAAAGACAGGAAAAAAAAAGCTTTCGAAAATTGACAAATCCGCTCACAACTGGGGGTAATATTTAGAAGGATTGGGTGAAGAATTGGTGTATTGGTTTTCGCTTAACTGCAGCTTTTGTGAATACGGCAGCGAGCGTCCAAATTTGTCTAGTATACGCTGCTGATTATATAAAAACTTTCGACGTTTTCTATGATATGTAAATAAACTTGTTTATTTTAACACATGTGAATCCACATATATAGTGGAGCACATGACACTAACCAAATAAGATTTTTTATTTGCATTTTTTTTGCTGCACGAAGACATTGTTTCCAAGCACGCTATGTGATACTGTGACTGTGTGTCATTGATTCGCCATCGCTTCTCTATATCGGCATTAACCAACTACTGTACGGACAGGGAGCGTGATGTAGCGCATGGTGTCGGCAATATCCCACATCTATACGGGCGGGGGGTGTGATGTAACGCATGGTATCGGCAATATTCCACATCTGTACGGACAGGGGGTGTGATGTAACGCATGGTGTGGGCATTAACCCACTACTGTACGGATAGGGAGCGCGATGGAACACATAGTGTCGGCAATATCCCACATCTGTACGGACAGGGAGCGTAATGTAGCGTATGATGTCGACAATAAAGCACATCTGTACGGACAGGGGGTGTGATGTAACGCATGGTGTCGGCAATATCCCACATCTGTACGGACAGGGAGCGTAATGTAGCGTACGATGTCGACAATAACCCACATCTGTACGGACAGGAAGCGTGATGTAACTTACGATGTCGGCAATAACCCACATATGTACGGACAGGGAGCGTAATGTAGCGTATGATGTCGGCACTAACCCACATCTGTACGGACAGGGAGCGTAATGTAGCGTATGATGTCGGCATTAACCCACATCTGTACGGACAGGGAGCGTGATATAGCGTATGATGTCGGCATTAACCCACATCTGTACGGACAGGGAGCGTGATATAGCGTATGATGTCGGCATTAACCCACATCTGTACGGACAGGGAGCGTGATGTAGCGTACGATGTCGACAATAACCCACATCTGTACGGACAGGGAGCGTGATGTAGCATATTATGTCTGCAATAACTCATATCTGTCCCCTCCTCTGAAAAGAATAATGAAATAAAGGAGTTTGAAAACCGTGCAGAAAAAAAATAAACAAATACATACGCACACCCACGAAGCCACGCTTCAGATAAGTGCATACAAATTGAGATTGATTTCATAGAATTTGTGGTGTGTAAAATGTAGCGCCAAACTTCGTTTAAAGTGTGATGGGACAGAGTGACGATATTGCCGGGATGTCTTTACTTGGGTGCTTATATACGTGTAGCAGTGTTAGACTAAGTCTCCGTCGGCCATATTGTGAGTGTGTGTGTGTGTGCATTGACAGCGCGATGATGTTCATCAATTTATGATGCGTGAAAAAAAGAGAAAAAAAACAATGTATCTCCTGAAGTGTCCGTCACGTGACTGATCCACGTGTGATCACGAGGTCTGTGATTTTTTTTCCGGCCTTGGCCGTCTTTTCCTTGGGGCGTGTGTGTGTGTGTGTGGGGGGGGGGGGGGATTGGGGAGGGGGAGTGGGTGGTAGAGGCGCAGTTCCTTCAGTGTTAATTCCAGTTACTTGCACATCTTGGAAAGCAGCATTAAGTATCGGAAAATTACGTTTGACGTTTTCGTTACCTTGTCCTTTTCATCCACAGTCACGGTATTATAATTTGATAAAAAGTGTGGCCTTCTAAATAACGACTGCGTTGCCTTTGAAGTTTCTTGGGACTGTCAAAAACCTTGGGTATTCTATCACTTAGTCCCTTATTTCACTGTATACTGAAACCAAAGTCGGCAAAGATTAAAATCTGAGATTACTGGAATAAAACAGTAAAAGGCTGTGACCTCAGGAAGGTGGTGAAGTGATCACGCTAGTCCGGAGACATGACACGCGTTGTTTGATAAAACCCCGTCAATAAACAATTGCTTGTCAGTTTATGCGATTTACCGAATCCTTGGAAGTAATTTTTCTGAAGAAACTAATGGAAGCAGATGTGATATGCTTTTGGGGTTTCATTTTAAAAAAATCGTTTCAAAGGAATGAACTAAGAAAGGAATGAAGTTGTTTATCAGTGAGGGCACTTTTTGGGGGCAGAAATTTAACCATTACGTGGGAATCGAAGGTGTTATCAATAAGTGCTTTGTTGAAGTACGTAATCGGGTGATGTATAGTGGAGTATCAAATCTTTATTTTATTAAGAGTATCAAATCTTTATTTTATTACAAGGAAAGAATAAATGTAGAGAGTTGGTTGTTGGGTACAGCTCAGGTGCAGAGCCCGGGATTAGAAGCTTCTGTGGACACTGTAGGGATACCGGAGCTTTCCAAATAAGGAGTCGATGTGGGAAGGAGGGGATGGGGAACTGGGTCTCAGTTGGAATTTGACATTGGTCAGAGGGGCTAAATATTATTTATACGCACATTGCAGTGGCAAGGGCTGCTATTCATTCAAAGCGAAATGTTTCCACTGGGACAGAATGTTCCGATTCCCTGAAGTTCTCGCGGAAGTTTCCAAGTCAGCGGTTCTGCACAGATGCTGTGACCTGCGCCAACATCCGCCTCGCAAGCCTGTTGTATTGTCGCGCGCTAGTTAATACATAATCTGCCCCTTGCTTCACAAATATGTGTATCTGTTCTAATGTGTGGCAGAGAGTTGTATTGCGATTAGATTTAAAACGAGATTTATAAACAGAAATCAAAATATTCACCCATTTCAAAGCCATGGCATTGACGTCATCAGATGTGTGAACTGTATTGTCGGCGTTATTTGGTATATTATTTGGTATATTCTGTCATCTATACTTTTAGAATGTTTGTCACATGGAAATCTATAAAGACTTCTTTTATTTCTTTCTGACTCTAGTGTTTCTGATGTGTGTATGTCGTTAACAAGTTGAAACTGGGAAGGTATCTTCCATACCTCAGTTCTGCCATGTCATGACCAATCAGCTGCCTGCTTGGCCACAGTGATCTAGTGTTTCTGAATATCTTTACCAAGCAGCTACTGAGCTGGCAAAATATGCTGCGACGGGGTTAACCATTTTATGATATGGTGATGGTTGTGTTCCGTGTAACACACGTGTGGGACAGAGCCACACGTGTTGGGTAGAACCACATATGTGGGACAGAACCACACGTGTGAGACAGAACCACACGTGTTGGACCCAATAGTTTTGATTACCGTCGCCACAAGTACACTGCACATTGAATGGGAAACAAAAATGCGTTGCTGGTCCACCAGTTGCCTTGTATATGTAAGTAAAAGAAGTGAGATATTAAAGATGTGGGATTTAGAAACTAAGGGAGATATCATCTTTGACCAATGTTTTGTTTTTCTGTCGGTGTTGCGTACTTGTATCTTTGTAATTCAAACACGTGATCTGTTTCTGTACTTAGTATGGTCTCCAGATACGGCGTTGCGTCACTGGGCTTAGAGCGGGAATAGTAAGAGAGGCGGGTGTGATATCATTAAAGGAACTCCTTCATAGTGGTGTTCTTCACGTATTCATGATTGAACTATTTACGAGAATAATTTGTGTTATTTATTTTATGCTAAGTGCATCGGCGTGCATTGACAGCCTTTTCGGTTGTAAGAATTGATTTTATGAAAAATGTAATCATGTATTCTGTAACGTGCGTGTCTGTGTTACACTTTCTGAAACAAAAAGGTCCTAAAATGCTGAAAAGTATGTTGAAACAAGGAGTTGCCAAGTGCATAAACCATGTTATTGTGTATATGTTAAGTTGTTAAGTCATGGCTGAAAAGTTGCGCTTCTTTGTCAGTTATGCTTATAGACGAGTTAACTGTACGGGATTACACTCCTACGCGAGCTAACCTGCTCGGAGAGTGCATTTTGTAAGCGAAGCTGCTCAGAGAGTAAACTCTACGCGAGCCAACCTGCTCGGAGAGTGCATTTTATAAGCGAATCGGCGGAGAGAGAGTAAACTCTACGCGAGCTTACCTGCTCGGAGAGTGAATATTATAAGCGAAGCTTCTCGGAGAGTAAACTCTACGCGAGCTAACCTGCTCGGAGAGTAAATTCTGTAAGCGAGGCTGCTCGGAGAGTAAACTCTACGCGAGCCAACCTCAGTGCATATCATGTGAGTTTATGACTGGAGTATTGTGTCAGCGCGTAGTTTGTATGCCTGTGTGGTGTGTCCTTTGTCAGCCTGGCCGTCTGCCTGGCGCCGAAGAGAGAAAATGTCACTAGTTGTAGTAATACTGTATCTCTAAAGTTTCCTTGGTTTTATTTTATGCCATTTTAAACTCAGAAATCGGCCTGAAAACGTTTTAATTCCTAGAAACATTGCGTGCTTCGTTTTGCAGCCACAGTCTATTGACTTTCATTGACGTCTCACTTGGAGTGGCTGGATAAATCCGGTATAAATTACGTCACCGGGCATTGGCCGTTTGGCACTGTGATGTATCGTCATGGAATGTGCAACACTCTTTCACCCCAGCAAGTGTGAAACCAAATTAATTTTCAATGCGTGGTTAGGCTGTACTGCATTATAATATTGTTTAATATGTAGTCTTCCCGCGGTCTTGAAAAATCCTAGAAGCTCCTGAAACTTTGTGAAAGATTCCTAGAAAGTCCTAGAAATTGAGCATGTAGTTAATTAAAATTATAACACGCACCGAGTGACAAGGCATTCCATATAGAGGAGCGATGAGTAAATTTTACGTTATGTAACCGGGTGCGAAAGTTCGCTGGCCACATTCATTCGAACGTCATAGGTTTAAACGGACTTGGAGATCCGTCTCAAAAATATCACAGAATATCGTGGAAATTTCTCAGAAAGTCGTGGAATTTTACCTCAAAAAGTCTTTTAAAGTCCTGGAATATTTTTGAGCGCGGGAAACCTGTATATAATGTATAAAAAGACAACGTGGATTAATCAGTGTGGGGTTGCCTAATCCATTCTCGAATTGAGACATTTTGGAAGTGTGACGTCATAGAATGTGATGTACTGTCCAGGCTGTGCAATGTGTGCAATGTGCAACGTAGTGTGCAATCAGTTGGTCATAAATACTGCGGTATATGTTCAGATTACGGTTGAAACGAGTGAAATTTGTACAGGAACGTTACATTTGTTTTTTTATTCGCGTCAAGTTTTTCACCGTGCACTGACATGTTATTTTTTTTGTATATTGGTATCAGTGTAAATAGTCAAGTGTAAAAAAAAACTAATATGAAGCTAAATGCTTGAGAATATTTTACAAAAAAAATAATAAATAAAAAATAAAAATGAGAGTAACATTTTCCATGCGATATTTATATATTTCATGTGAATCTGCCCAAGCCATATCTTTATAGAACAGATCCCATTATTCAATTGTGGTTTTAATTAAGTCACATTCTGGTGAAAGATAGCAACATTTTGGGAAAATAATTAGCGTATACATCTAGAACGCACTGTCCGACGTATCGCTAATGTGCGCAGCTGAGGTGTCCGTAGAGTTCTGATTACTTGAACTTAACCACACCATAAGTATTTCAATTTCCGAACATGAAATGCACAGACTTGGAAATATTTTAAGTGGGTCCTGTGATTAAGATAAGAACTTGTAAACTAGGCCCTTTCGGGCCAAGCGACGCGGTAGATCCGCCTTGTTCGGTTGAAAGTGGAGGTTAGATTCATGTGTTGTCGCAGTTTACGTACATCCACCGATCTTGCGATTCTACAATCAATAGATGCAACTGCAGATCTAATAGGGTGAACCCAATCTTGCTTCATTTATTTGGCCATATTTTCAACTATTAACTCCACTTCAGACTTTCATAAGCCTTAAGATTTACATATTTCACTTTATTTTTTGGCAGCTGTAAAGGCAGCTGTAAAGGAATCCGTGCTATTTGAGGCTTTGAAACTTCAATGAATCATTTTAAGTTCGATATGAGCATTTGGTCTCCATAAGAATTTTATATTTTAGCCATTGGACAAAAGGTGGTAAAATCACTAAACTTTCACAGATGAATTTTCACAAGCTCAATAGTTGTGCGACCAAATATCGACAGACCAATACTTTCTTTGGTGATATAATTACTATTGTTTTCAATTTCCACTAAGTTACATTGACATGCATGTTCTTTTATTTATGAACAGGCAAATATAAAGGATGGCAGTGAAAAGGAAAACAGTTATGAAGTTTGATAATTCTTTATAATTTTTCACAGCCACAAATCCCGTTAAATAAAAGCAATGAAACAAAAGCAATTACAGAAATTTGAAGGCTATCCAGAATTCTTGTATTTGTTTTCTTTCTGATTTCAAAACTATCATCAATAATTTTAGATTGCACGAACAGGGAATCATTCTCCCACCATGTCATTTTCACGCAATTGTGATGTTTCCATGCATTTAATATTTCTAATTAAATGACTCAGTACTAACAATTCATTTTTATGTCCGTTTAGTGGTTGCGGCAGGCATTAACACTTCTTCTGAGTTCCAAGGTTTTTGCGTGATTTGCAAACCATGCAAGATTAATCTTAAAGTAGAAGTCCAAAGTATCAACGTCCGTATTAAGCAAAATTCTACAGAAATTTGAAAGGGAAGGGCATTTTATTTCTGCTGAAATGTAAGACTTAACACATAGCTGATGTTACGCATTTTACTTACGGTATTCAAAGTTCCTTCTTACTCCTCCCTTCTTTTTATTTTACTCAAAATTGCCACCTCAACACATATGTTATTTTCAACAGCAACATATATGTCTGACCGACTTAGGACAATAAGAATACCACGTGGTCAAGAGGGAACTACAGGGAAATACGTCTCGAAGTGAAAAGTAATATGATCCGAACCCATAGGGTGAGGTCACTGTGTACTTTTGATTGAGGGGTGTTTTTCTCTGTACTTCCCTCTTGACCATGTAGTATACCTATCTTATCATGTGGTTTGGATTACTTTTGTGCCGTTTAGGCTCATTTTGAAATCAATAAAAATTATACGGGCCGAACACAATGGGCTAGGATGTAATATATAAGAAATACTGAACTGTTCGTTTCCCTATTATTTCTTTAAGTACGGCAATCTAACCACATAATAAAATACTTTCTTCCTCCAATAATTGCACCCTGTTACTGTTATTCAACGCCTTCAGCTGTTTCGAAAATAGCTAATTCGAACCGGAAGTACACGTCAAATACCAAAAAAAAAGAAAAACAAACATGGCGAATATTGAAAGAGAAATTCAGAAATTGTTAAACTTTGACCAGCTGTAAGTTATGGAAAGGAGAGATAGCTATTTTATTTAAAAAGAATGCAGTGTATTTTTACTCTCAAACGCTTAAATGTAATGGACGAATGTACGCAAGCGAACTGTTTTAAGCAAATATAACTGCGCATTTTCAGTTTCATTTTCGAAAATTTGTTCGTTATTTTTGAAAAATTCTTCGTCCGTATTGACTTTCAATTGTCACACCTCCTGTATACCAATGAATAAAACATCATTAAGTTGCCAAAGTTCTTGGTGCATGCCATAAGTGCATGGAGCGCCAAGTAACTTCCGCGTTTTTTCATGTATTCATACGAGTAGTTCCAGCTCGATTGGCTCCCAGTCAGCTCTGACTTGTATAACATCGCATATCTCTCTGTCAGAGCTACGAAGCCTTCCATTGTTCCACTAATAGGGGTCAGCTTCATGTGTTCTGAGGCACGAATCCTGCATACCAGCCCCTATTATTCAAACATTTCCAGAAAGTTCATGTCCAATAGACCCTTTTTGTAAAACAGGCACAATTTTTAGTGAGCTGTTTATCGTTTATTTGTTCATAAAAGTGCAGAAAAGTTAGCTTTCGCATCCACCTGTCAAATGTTTGTTAACATTCCGACCTTTAAATGTCACATAATGAAAGTCAGATGACCAAAAATTGAAATAAAGGGGTCATAGTTTATTTGTAAAATATACACAAAAATAATTGATAAATGCAGAGTTATGTATAATTTATTTTTTTTTGTATACCCGCACTATTTGACGTTGTATTTTTTAAGTTCTTTTTGAAATATCAATTCCAAAGTTTTTGGTGGATAATTGCAAAAATTATTGTTTTTCTTTCACGTAATAAAGTATGATCCCTGTATACAAACAAATGTCAATTATTGCGGGAGAAATGTGGTTATTTCCGTCTTATTTTCTTTTAAAGAAAGCGTAACACAGAAGTTGTATATCATTACTGTTGTACTTTGAGGGCCTTAAATAAATGCCAGTAAAGACTTATAGGTGGTTGAATCGCGCATAAAGTAGCCACAGGGGTGCCTCAGAGCGAGCGCAGTTGACTTGCGTATCGTTATATAGCGAGGCTTTGAAGCGGTGCCCGGAAACTTTGTAGAGTACCGCTTCTTGGAGCTACAGCTCGATACAACACTAGAGCCCGTCATGCGCTGCTAAGCCAACTCTACTTTCGGATTCTTCCGATGGAAGTGTCGTTTCGGCTACATTTTTCTGTTCAGTTTTAAAGATATGATAAGGGAAACATCAAAATTATGATTTTCTTTCAGATTACTAGTCCCAGGTGACTCCCACCTATAGAGAGGAGATCCTAGTCCGGGTAGAAGAGTGGTGATGGACTAGGGTCACTCGGGACTATCAACTTACACACTTTCGAATTTTACAAGCCATAATATGATCTTTTAAAAACTATTTTACATATTATTTCACTCCTTTAATACAAATTTGTGTATATGTTTCTTACAGTTTTTTTTTATCCTTTCTTGACAACCTTTGTGTGTGTGGTTGTTTTGAAACTTGTCGGGTAATCCACACAGCTTGTATTTTTAGACCAGCCGACTACTTCAATGGAGGGGACGTCCGTCGTCTCTATGTATGTCTGTTAACTTTAGATTAATACCGCTTCTTCTCCCAGAATTTTGATCGGACTCCAATTTTGTACAATTGTTCTCTAGTTAAGCCTCTCGAAAAATTTACCTTTTTTTAGATGCACCAAAAATTGGCTAAATGGGGAGCATTTAAAATTTTTGGGCTGCCAATTTTCAAAATGCTCTTTCTCCCACAATTTTGATCAGATTTTCTTAAAATTTTGTGCGAATATTCTCTAGGTAGGGCTTTGTTTAAAAATAAGTTTTTTGGCAATCCGCCAAAAATTTGCCAAATGGGGGGGGGGGGGGGGGCGGGGGGCATTTTTTTTTTTTATTTTTGGCATCAAATTTTCAAAATGCTTCTTTCACAATCTTGATTGAATTCGTTTCCAATTTTGCGTTATTGTTCTCTAGGTGGGTCTGTTTTGAAAATTTACTTTGTCATTAATTTCGTTTTTTTTTTTTTTCATTATTTCTGCCCTCTCTCCCCTTCGCGTGTCCCAGGTAGATCGTCATTGGAGTTATAAGATTTTGGTTTTCATTTTCAGCAAAAACTCGACAAAATAAAGGATAGCTTTAAGAGAAACATAAAAAAATGTCATTCGTTTCGCAGATCCTGTCCGATTACTTCTGGTAGCAATTTTACCCAAGAGGTCTTCTACCAAATCTACATTTTGTAAACTGGTTGGTTTCTCCTTTCATCTTTGCCTTCACTTTTGTGGCTGGGCACAGTGTCCACGGACATCATTGTTGTTTTCTTCCATCATACTGTTGATTTTGTTCACTGACTCATGTATCGCTATTTGCACGGTGCATCTTTCGTCAACCTATCCTGTAGCATCTGTAGTGCAAAATCACTGCCAAATATTTAAAATCGATGTTTTGTTTGTAAGAGATCTGTTACCGGACCCCAGATGAGCGCTTCCGGGCTTTCACTGCAGCTAGCCGTAGAACAATACTTCCTTCTGCCAATAATTGCAGTGTATTGCTGGTGTTCATAGCTTTGAGCTGTCCAGAAAATAGCAAATTCGAACCGGAAGTAGACGTAAAAAGAACAACAGGGTGAACATTGAAAAGAGAAATTCACAAATTGTTTAACTTTGAGCAGCTTAAGTTATGACGTGGAGAGATGGCGGTTTTATCAGCCCTCACCCGAGATTGGCAGAGTGCGATTCCTGTTGCCATGTCCGCCCGTAAACAATTGCCTACCCTCCCTTATCAGACCATCTTTTCCATCAAGTTTTCACCCTGCAGATTTTTAACTTTACACAATGAAGGAATACATACTGCAGTGTGCAAAGTCCATCAGGATCGGCAAAAATTGTCGAAATGGGAGCACTTTGAAAATAGCTGAAAATGTATATCGACTCCCATACGGGGTAATTTGTCCGCGCCTGTTTGCCGTTAGCTTTCTCCCTTCAGTTTTGTAACTTTAATAGTTGAAAAAATATATATATATATATATACTGCAGTTGTGCGTCGTCCAGGTTTTATCAGGTTTGAACAAAAATTATCGAAAATCAGGTACATTACAATGTGGCTGAATATTTTACTCAGAATGTAAGGTGGCTGGTCTTTCAATCTGCCTGGCATTTGCAGCCACATTGCACGGTGACCGATTTCATAGTCTGACTGTTAATGTATGCGTATTAGAGGCTGCTTGCATGTGTGTGGAATTGATGATTTTTTACAGGGAGAAGCCGGTTAGACAACATTTGAAGAATGTCTACGGTACCCTGGCCATCAGTATGCTTGTTGCCACTGTCGGGGCCTACGTGCATCTGTACGTCTTCCAAGCTGTGAGTATACGTGGTATTCAGGAGAAAATTCTAACGTTATATCCCGATCAGTTACCGAGATAGGTTCGTTCATGGGATCTGATGAGATATCGGCCTGTCTCGTCATACCTATTATTCTGGGAGGATTTGTCAATTCTGGTTCGTCCGTCTGTCGACATTTGCCGGTACTAGTTTTCAAAAGCTACTGGACGTGCGGTTTTTGAAATTTAAACAGTGGAGGTATACATACAACTGGAAAATACGCAACATAGCTTTTTATAACGATTGAAAAATTGTAGATTTCAATGTTCAAGCGACATTTGAAACAGTAAATGTACGTGTGTTGCAACTACATGTAATTGTGTGTTTCAGGGCGGACTTTTGGCTGCGTTGGGGTCCCTGGGTGTACTCGTGTTACTTGGTAAGTAGTTGCGGTTTATAGACGTGGCCAAGGCGAAAAGGTTTATGCCGCGGGGTATAACGCCGTGTATGTTGAATTTTGCCCCCCCCCCCATCCAGTAAAGGGGAAAAATTTGTTTCTGTGTATGTGTGTGTGTGTTGTAAACATTTGGATGTGTTAAAAAGACAGCCCTTGAACGACAAGTCGGATCAGCTTCAAACCTTATAGCATTATGCGTTGGGTGAGTCCACTATGTGGGAGTTTGTTTAACACTTAACAACGCGTGACGTCATAGCACGTCAGAATGTGGCAGTCGCCTCATTACTTATTCTTCCTAATTGGTGATCAATGATTCTATAAATGAAATATCATTTGACATATTACTTTCTTCTTCCGACTCTCTTCCTTTTCTCCCATGAAGGCAATTTGCTTCTTCCATATTTCTTCCCGTGGAAGAACTGCCGCGTGCGGGGCTGCATTTTTGATAGAGTGGATCTGCTCTGTTGCACAGGGATAACCCCTCACACCCCGGAGAACCAGGCCAAGCGGCTGGGCTACATGGCCGGATTCGCCTTCTTGACCGGTCTGGGACTGGGGCCCCTCATGGACCTCGTCATTGCCATCAACCCGAGGTACGGGCAAAATATCGGTTTGTTTACGGGCAGTATTAAATGTTACCACAGGACAATGTCAAGAGTACAAAGTCAACAGTAGTGTCAGCAGTACGATGTCAAGAGTACAATGCCAACAATACAGTGTCAACAGTACAGTGTCATCAGTACAGAGTCAACACTACAGTGTCAACACTACATTGTCAATAAACTATATATTGAATACCAGCATAGTAAAACAATTAGTTTATCTGGGGATTTAGATCTGATTATTTCTACATTTTAAAGGGGGGAGGGGAGTGGGGGGGGGGGGGGTTAGGGTGGAGTGAGAAGATGTGAATATTTGTGGTGAGGGATATCGTCGCGGACTGATGTTTTTTTGCTTGCTCGTTTCAGCATCATCCCCACTGCCTTCATTGGGGAGGGGGGGGAGTGGATGAAAAAGACGTCACTGAATATTTATGGTGAGGGATATCGTCGCGGATTGATGTTTTTTTTTTTTTTTGCTTGCTCGTTTCAGCATCATCCCCACTGCCTTCATGGCAACGTCCGTGATTTTTGTGTGCTTCAGCCTGGCGGCGTTGCTAAGCAACGACAGGAAGTTCCTTTATTTGGGAGGTAAGTGTGTCAGTCTTAGTTGTTACCATGTAGGGTTGATCTTAATTAGGGAGGGGGGCGGTGGGTGGGGGAGGGGAGCTTGTTGCTTCTCGTGTTCACACCTGACATCTACAGGAAGACAGCAAAAAAAAAAAAAAAATACAAAAGAACCGATTGTCTACATGAAACAGTAATAATGTTTGTTGAAAATATGTATATTATTACATTTGGGGATGCTCAATCGCCAAAGTTTATTGAATTCGTGCTATTCGTTAATGTGTTGCCGTGTTGTAATGATGGTCCAGAGTTAACCCATGCTGGGTTGTTGACCAGTTTGTACTGTTGTTTATTCAAGAAGCAGGTGATTAAGATAGCTCGAGGTCATATCGATTTGAACTCTGAGAGTGCTGTACTGGGATAAAATTTGATTTCGTGCAACGGAAGTGGGCCCCAGTTTCAAAAACTGCTGTTTGATATTGTTTGGCCTGGAACATCACCTAAATATAAAAGTATAGTTTTATTGAACAAAGTGCAATATAGATTTAATCAAATGACCGCAAGCCGCCCCCCCCCCTATTCAAAAAAGAAAAAAGAAAAAAAAAGCGGAAAATGAACAGGAAGTAAGTGTGCGTTCTGTCCCAATCTGTGGGCGATCTTTCTGTGATCGTGCTATCCCTGGTCTCTCTGCCCCAATTTGTGGACGATTTTTCTGTGATCTTGCTATCCCTGGACTCTGCCCAAATTTGTGGACGATCTGTGATCGTGCTAGCCCTGGACGTTCTGTCCCAATTTGTGGACGATCTATGATCGTGCTATCCCTGGACTCTGCCCAAATTTGTGGACGATCTGTGATCGTGCTAGCCCTGGACGTTCTGTCCCAATTTGTGGACGATCTTTCTGTGATTGTGCTGTCCCTGGGCGCTCTGTCCCAATATGTGGATGATCTGTGATCGTCCTATCCCTGCACTCTGCCCCAATTTGTGGACGATCTGTGATCGTTCTCTCCTTGGACGCTTTGTCCCAATTTATGGACGATCTTTGTGTGATCGTGCTGTCCCTGGGCGTTCTGTCACAATTTGTGGACGATCTGTGATCGTGCTAGCCCTGGGCGCTCTGTCCCAATTTGTGGACGATCTTTCTGTGATTGTGCTGTCCCTGGACGCTCTGTCCCAATTTGTGGACGATCTTTCTGTGATTGTGCTGTCCCTGGGCGCTCTGTCCCAATATGTGGATGATCTGTGATCGTCCTATCCCTGCACTCTGCCCCAATTTGTGGACGATCTGTGATCGTTCTCTCCTTGGACGCTTTGTCCCAATTTATGGACGATCTTTGTGTGATCGTGCTGTCCCTGGGCGTTCTGTCACAATTTGTGGACGATCTGTGATCGTGCTAGCCCTGGGCGCTCTGTCCCAATTTGTGGGCGATCTATGATCGTTCTCTCCCTGGACGCTTTGTCCCAATTTATGGACGATCTTTGTGTGATCGTGCTAGCGCTGGACTCTCTGTCCCAATTTGTGGACGATTTTTCTGTGATTGTGGTAGCCCTGGACTCTGCCCCAATTTGTGGACGATCTTTCTGTGAACGTGCTAGACCTGGACGCTCTGTCAAATTGTGGGCGATCTGTGATTGATTTGCGGGTATTTGACACGACGCAGTGTGTTGTCATTACGTGATCGTACACATCGTTCAGTTTTAATTGTGCTCTCGTATGGTTAATCAGATCGAGGACATTTGCATAATGACCAATAGGTGCATACCCTCTCGTGTGACGTCATTACTTGAACCCCCTCTCGGACTTACACACATTGTGTCAGTTGCATTCGACCATACGGCAGTAGCGTTGAGCGTGTGGGAAGAAACCTAACGTCCGTCATGTTTTCTTCAAGAAATTTAGAGCCACAAAGGTTTGTGAAAAATTACTTCAGTTTGCATGAATATACTGGTGTGTTTAGCAAAACTGATTAGTGCTGATAAATACTTTAAAATTTGCGGGTGATATTTAGGAAATTATCGTGTCAACCCACCTCAGTGTCAAGGTGATATTGTCTTGTGCTTTAGGGTCTGAAGTTTCTTTATATTAGTCAGGGTTCGCGTTGGCGGGGTTTTTGTCCACTTTGTGGGCATTTTTACGAAATGACTCACTTTTTCGGAACCCGCCGAGTTTTTCTGGACCCACCTGACTCACACTTTCCTTTTTTTTTACTCACTTTCCTGAGAACCCAGCGCGAACCCTGTACGAGTGCAGGCACACCGAACACTGCCTTCTCCTCCTTCGGTTATGGATCAGCCCTAACCGTATTTGCTGGAAACTTTTCTGAAGTGGTGCCAATTCCAGCTTGTGCTTTTAAACCCAGCCGACTTTGTCGGACCGAGTTAGTCGTATCACTCTAGGGGGCTTGAACGTATGTGCGTATGTGAAACTTTTTCTTTAAAATGCTGCTCCAGTCGTTTTGATATTGCGCAGGAATGTTCCCTGGGTGGTCCCCCACCTAGGTATTACTTTTTGACTGACGAAAAACTGACAAAATGGCGGCAATTTTTGTGCCCGTTTTGACCCATTTTTAAAATGCTACTCCTACAGCTTTTACAGCAATCGTTTAGATGTTACGCAGGGATATTCCCCAGGGCTTCGCCTATCAGGCTTTTATTTTTTCGCGGTTCGCCAAAAACTGCCGAAATGGCGGAACTTTGAAGTTTGGCAAAAACTGGAATAAATGGTAGTAAATAACTGAATTGTCACACCATTCATTTCTCTCATTCTTTTTCAAATAGTAATAAATTTTTAATCGAAAGTTTCTTAGGTGCTTCTGCACCTGGAGTTTACCGAAATGGTGGAATTTTAACAATTTTGTAAAATTGTGTAAATGTCCGTAAATACGTGAATCGTCAAAACCCAACCTCTCCAACATCCCTTTTTGGGTAGCTTTCAAATTCGAATTAAATGCATTTTACAGACTTCATTTTTTAGCCTAACAGTATTCGTTTCAGAGTTTTTTCTCTTTCCTTGTTTGGTAATTCGGCTGGGTCATGTCCTTGGACATGCTTGTTCTTGGCCTTCCGACTCCATCGAGCATGTTTGGTCACAGCAGTGCACCATATAACGTGCACCCGTATCCCATCCACCAACATTTGGCCAAATGCTGGCAGAGGCGGACAACAATTTTTTATTGCGAGTGAACTGCAAGAAATGGCTAATTAACCCTAACTGCAGTCACGTGAAGTACTTGATTAAGGCCTTGTGAAACATACGGAATGCTACGCGGCCGTCCGGTGCTTCAGTAACTCCGATCGGGAAAGACTTAGTAACCCTTGTGTCTGCGGACTGGCGTGGGTAAAGATAAACGTGCACCAGTCCATGTTACTAGGTTCGGAAAGTCGCTTGTTGGACGACGGAGAAAAAATGAATAAAGCGGAAAATTACCAGCCTCATTTGAAACTATTCATCTTGGGGTCATTCAGTGCTCTTGCACATCGTGACGTTTTAATTACACTCCCATATATTGATTAAATCGGAAGTCATTTGCACAATGATCAATAGCTGTATACCCTCTCGTGTTACGTCATTACTTGAACCCCCCCTCTCGGACTTGCGCGCATTTCACAAAGTGCATTTGACTATGAGACAGTCACATTCAACATGTGCGGGAAAGTTCAAGTCTATCCGTCTTTCGGGGAATATTTGGTCAGTAAGGTTAGTAAAATATTATTTTATTTTGCATTTTTGTATTGGTGCGCTTGGCAAAGTGGACTATTGCTGATCAGTGCATTGAAATTATGTGGGCGATATTGTGTTATTTATATCATGGTGAGCCCGCAGTACTGGCCAAGGTGTGATCATCGTTGGTCAACGTCTGGCGTCGGTTTGTATTAGTGTATATGCAACGAAAATTTACTTCTGCTCCAGCAGTTTTTGGCCAGTCATCTATTTCTTGGAAACTTAGAATTGGCGCGTGAACTCAGGCGAGGCACGATTCAGGGCTTGTTTTTTTTTCGTTTGTAGTTTTATATAGGAAATGATATAATAGTGGATTATGTTCAATCAAATGAAACAATACCTCGAACATTTTTTGGGACCCCCCCCCTCGACATTATCTAACGCTACTGTGACATGCGCCAGCCTCGCTTACCTGGAGGGACATGGTGTGACTGTACGTCTGTTCGTGCTACACGCCTTTTTTATGGACAAGATCTTAATCTATAAAGATACTTAGTACGAGTTAGAGACACTAGACCCTCATGCACTCAATGTATGGCCCGGTGATAAAAATGTATAGAAAGTGGCCTTGTTGGAAAGGGGCTACACGGTCATAAAAAGCTAAAAAATATTACAGAAATGTGCAAACGTTTAAGAAAAAAATAAATAGAAGACAGGCCCGTTGAGAGATTATAAGGATGACTGGAGAATGCAATGAATGCATGGCCTCTGGTGTATCTGACTCTTATTATAAAGAAAAATACAGAAATGCTTAAGAATATAATATTGGGGCCACAGGCCTATTAATAGATACTCACTGTGGGGCCCTTAGTGGTCGCATGCCGGCTCGCCTGTATCAGACTGGTAGTACCTGTCCTGTATCTGGGTGGCAGTAACTGCGGACCCATCCTCTATCTGACTGGTAGTGCCTGCGGACCTATCTTGTGTCTGGCTGGTAGTACCTGCGGACTTATCTTGTGTATGACTGGTAGTACCTCCGGACCTGTCCTGTCTGACTGGTTAATGCTTGCGGACCTATCCTGTATCTGGGTGGTAGCGCCTGCGGACCTATCCTGTATCTGGGTGGTAGCACCTGCGGACCTGCCCTGGATCTGACTGGTAGTACCTGCGGTTTGATTTGAGAGGACTAAACAAATAGCTCAAGTTGTTGAACTGTTCAAAATTCACGCTCTCTTGCAGGTAAAGATCAGCTTGGAAAGAAATTTGATTTTAATTCTCCAATTAGTGAGTGTGAAATTTTTGTGAAAGTTTTGGTGACTTCTACAGCAGCATGTTTTGGTTTTTGTTCGCAGGCATCCTGTTCTCGGGATTATCATGGATGCTGATGCTCGGCCTTCTCAACATTTTCTTCAGATCAACTCTTATTTATCAGGTAAATGAGCTGCGTGTAAGTGCGGTTGGTAGATAAATTGGCTTGGGAATGTAACGCGACCTTGCTGTAGAGAGGAAATATTTTGTTTTGGTGTGTGAATGTATGTGTCTTTAGTACGTGTATATGTATGTGTGTATGTTGTGGGCACGTGTATGTAGCACGTGTATATGTGTGTGCATGTTTTGGGTACGTGTATGTAGTACGTGTGTATGTTGTGGGCACGTGTATGTAGTACGTGTATATGTGTGTGCGTATGTCGTGAGCACGTGTATGTAGTACGTGTATATGTATGTGCGTATGTTATCGACACATGTATGTAGTACGTGTATATGTATGTGCGTATGTTATCGACACATGTATGTAGTACGTGTATGTGTATGTGCGTATGTTATCGACACGTGTATGTAGTACGTGTGTGAGCTCCTATGTTTGGACACGTGTATGTAGTACGTGCATATGTATGTGCGTATGTTATCGACACGTGTATATAGCACGTATATGTGTCTGCGTGTATTGTGGACACGTGTAGGTAGTACGTGTATATGTATGTGCGTATGTTAACGACACGTGTATG
This sequence comes from Protula sp. h YS-2021, assembly GCA_949752745.1. NCBI lineage: Eukaryota > Metazoa > Annelida > Polychaeta > Sabellida > Serpulidae > Protula > Protula sp. h YS-2021. The sequence continues at coordinate 37,229,579 of OX457030.1, read as the reverse complement.
TAGTACGTGTATATGTATGTGCGTATGTTATCGACACGTGTATGTAGTACGTATGTGAGCGCCTATGTTTGGACACGTGTATGTAGTACGTGCATATGTATGTGCGTATGTTATCGACACGTGTATATAGCACGTATGTGTCTGCGTGTATTGTGGACACGTGTAGGTAGTACGTGTATATGAATGTGCGTATGTTATCGACACGTGTATGTAGTGCGTGCATATGTATGCGCGTATGTTATCGACACGTGTATGTAGTACGTGTGTGAACGCCTATGTTTGGACACGTGTAGGTAGTACGTGTATATGTATGTGCGTATGTTATCGACACCTGTATGTAGTACTTGTATGTGTGTACGTATATTGTGGACACAACTTTAACCACTCTTGCCGAGTAAAGGTCAAATGGCATATTGAGGCTGCATTAGTTTTAATGCACTTTCTGCGTTGTAAATATTGATCTGAAGCTACTACTGTTCTGCTGAGGTAACTTTCTGGCCCTGCTTCGTCACGCTGTTCTTGTGGTCACTGCGTTTGCAGCAGTTTTTTTGACCAAGTGCAGCACCGTTATATATTTGTGGTTTGTGGCAGGTTGAGCTGTACGTGGGCCTTGCAGTCATGTGTGGATTCGTGCTTTATGACACCCAGCTCATTGTGGAGAAGCGTCGCCTTGGCAACGACGATTACATCTGGTGAGTTTCATTTTCACTTCGCATTTTGTTTTTGCTGGTTGAGACGATTGTGTGTTTATACTCCAGCAGGCTGCCGGTTGAGCAGGGCATGTGAATGCCAAGTTATCGGGTGACTGCTCGACGTCAAGTCTTGAGGCTTGCTGTTTTTTTTGTTTTTTTATTATTATTTTTTTTTTTTATGTAAATTAAGTTCGGAGCGGGGGACTACAGTATTCGGTCCGTCTGTCTGGCGACACTTGAAGCACAAATTTGTGCGCGCGATATCTCAGCTGCTATTTAACCCTTGCTTTTGATTGTTGCCACAGTGAAAATATATATATTGAAGTTGTGTGAAGTCGCATTATTGTTCGATTCGACCATAGTTCGTGGCGGGGGACATTCATTATTTTATTTTATTGTATTTTTTTTTTTGAAAATTGAGAACTGTGTTTAACAAAGGAAGAGTTGTGCGACGTTCGGTTATTGTACGTTTTCAGACTGGCCGACTTCGTCTGGCTGGTCTTAACACATCAGGGGAGCGGGCGGGGGCATCCGTCGTCTGTGTGTACGTGTCTATGTATGTACATATCTAATTTTTTACTTAAAACTCTTCTTCTCCTTCAATTTTGATTGGATTCCTTTCAGATTTTGTGCGAATGTTCTCTAGATGGTCTGTCTTGAAAACTTCTCCAAAAATTGGCCAAATAGCTCCAATTTGAATTTTTGTTTTTTTGTTTTTTTTAGAAATTTTTCAAAATGCTTCTCCCACATTTTGACAAGATTCCTTTCAAGCTTAGTAGGAATGTTGTGTGGGTAGTTGTCCTGCCACGAGATGGGTCGCACACGGGGCTGTGCGGTCGTGAGTCCTGGGTCCACGAGAGGGTCGCACACGGGGTTGTGGGGTCGTGAGTGCTGGGACCACGAGATGGATCGCACACGGGGTTGTAGGGTTGTCCGTACTGGGATCACGAGATGGGTCGCACACGGGGTTGTGGGGTCGTCCGTACTGGGACCACGAGATGAGTCGCACACGGGGTTGTGGGGTCGTCCGAACTGGGACCACGAGATGGGTCGCACACGGGGTTGTGGGGTCGTGAGTGCTGGGTCCACGGGATGGGTCGCACACGGGGTTGTAGGGTCGTCCGTCCTGGTCCACGAGATGGATCGCACATGGGGCTGTGGGGTCGTCCGTACTGGGTCCACGAGATGGGACGCACACGGGGTTGTGGGGTCGTATGAGTCCTGGGTCCACGAGATGGGTCGCACACGGGCTTGTGGGGTCGTATGAGTCCTGGGTCCACGAGATGGGTCGCACACGGGCTTGTGGGGTCGTGAGTGCTGGGTCCACGAGATGGGTCGCACACGGGGTTTTGGGTACGTCCGTTCTGGGTCCATGAGATGGGTCGCACACGGGGTTGTGGGGTCATCCGTACTGGGTTCACGAGATGGGTCGCACACGGGGTTGTGGGGTCGTCCGTACTGGGTTCACGAGATGGGTCGCACACGGGGTTGTGGAGTCGTCCGTCCTGTTCCACGAGATGGGTCGCACACGGGGTTGTGGGGTCGTCCGTCCTGGATCCACGAGATGGGTCGCACACGGGGTTGGGGGGTCGTCCGTCCTGGGTCCACGAGATGGGTCGCACACGGGGTTGGGGGGTCGTCCGTCCTGGGTCCACGAGATGGGTCGCACACGGGGTTGTGGGGTCTTGTGAGTCCTGGGTCCACGAGATGGGTCGCACACGGGGTTGTGGGGTCTTGTGAGTCCTGGGTCCACGAGATGGGTCGCACACGGGGTTGTGGGGTCTTGTGAGTCCTGGGTCCACGAGATGGGTCGCACACGGGGTTGTGGGGTCGTCCGTCCTGGGTCCATGGGATGGGTCGCACACGGGGTTGTGGGGTCGTGAGTCCTGGGTCCACGAGATGGGTCGCACACGGGGTTGATGGGTCGTCCGTCCTGGGTCCACGGGATGGGTCGCACACGGGGTTGTGGGGTCGTGAGTCCTGGGTCCACTAGATGGGTCGCACACGCGGTTGTGGGGTCGTCCGTCCTGGGTCCACGGGATGGGTCGCACACGGGGTTGTGGGGTCGTGAGTCCTGGGTCCACGAGATTGGTCGCACACGGGGTTGTGGGGTCGTCAGTCCTGGGTCCACGAGATGGGTCGCACACGGGGTTGTGGGGTCGTGAGTCCTGGGTCCCGAGATGGGTCGCACACGGGGTTGTGGGGTCGTGAGTACTGGGTCCCGAGATGGGTCGCACACGGGGTTGTGGGGTCGTGAGTCCTGGGTCCCGAGATGGGTCGCACACGGGGTTGTGGGGTCGTGAGTCCTGGATCCCGAGATGGGTCGCACACGGGGTTGTGGGGTCGTCCGTACTGGGTCGACGAGATGGGTCGCACACGGGGTTGGGGGGTCGTCCGTCCTGGGTCGACGAGATGGGTCGCACACGGGGTTGTGGGGTCGTGAGTCCTGGGTCCCGAGATGGGTCGCATATGGGGTTGTGGGGTCGTGTGAGTCCTGGGTCCACGAGATGGGTCGCACACGGGGTTGTGGGGTCGTGAGTCCTGGGTCCCGAGATGGGTCGCATATGGGGTTGTGGGGTCGTGTGAGTCCTGGGTCCACGAGATGGGTCGCACACGGGGTTGTGGGGTCGTCCGTCCTGGGTCCCGAGTGTCCGTTCGAAGCTACGGGATTGCCCTGGTGATTGATTTTTTTCATCGTTTGCCTGATCTCTGAGAATTGCCAGTTTGATTGCCAGTTTGATTTTACAAAGCCAATTTTTCAAAATGCTTTTTCTCCCACAATTTTGATAGAATTTCTTTCGAATTTTGTAATTCCAAGCTAGCGGTTCGCCAAAATCTCGCTAAATGGTGCCAGTTTAAATTTTTGTTGGTAAGTTTTCAAAAGGTTGCTTCTCCAATTTTGATCAGATTTCTTGAAACGTTGCAAAAATTTCGATCGAACTGCTTTCAGATTTTGTACAAATGTTTTCTGGGTGGTTCAAAAATTACTTCTTTTTGGCGAGTCGCCAAAAACTGACCAAATGGAACCATTTTATAATTTTTTATTAGCCGATTTTTGAAATGCTTCCTTTCAATCCAGTGTTGATGTGATTCCGTTAAAATGTTTTTCTAGGCCAGCCATCTCTGCTTCTTCTCCAGTTTTTGATCGAATTCCTTTCAAATTTTGTTCGATTGTTCCCTAGATGGTTCTCTTGAAAGATTACTTGTTTTGGCAAGTTTGGTCGATACTTGTTTCGGCAAGTTTGGTCGAATGGAGGGCATTTAAACTTTTTTGGTTGCCATTTATCAAAATGTTGCTTTCCCACAATTCTGATCGGATTGTCTTCAAACTGAATTTGTTGGGCATTTTCAATTTATTGGTAGCCAATATTCAAAATGCTTCTCTCGCAATTTGGATCGGATTTCCTTCCAATTTTGAACGATTGTCCCCTGGTCGGTTTTCTCTGTCGGGACATTTATGATTTTTTTGGTAACCAATTTTTAAAATGCTTCTACTCCCACAATTGGGATCATATTACTTTCAAATTTTGTACGAACGTTTACTGTGCAGGCCTCTTTAGGAATTTTTTTGGCGATCGGCCAGAAATTGGCCAAATAGGGGGTAATTTTAAAATTTTTGATAGCGAATTTTCCAAAGATATGTGATTGGATTGCCTTCACATTTTGCATTAGTGTTAATTGGGCTGTCCTTTCGTGAAAATTGTCATTAATGTTTTAATTGCTCGTCGAAATTGGCTAAATGGCGCCATTTGAAAGTTGTTTGGTAGGCAATTTTCAAAATGGTTCTAATTGGGATCGGATTTCTTTCTAATTTTGTACGAATGTTCCCTGAAAAAAAATTATACTCTCCCTGGCGATTCTGCTCAAGCCGCTGTTTGAAAGTTTAAGGGGTCAAGTTTTTCAAAATAGTTCTTGTGCAAGTAATAATGGTAAAATTGCTTTCATTTTTAGGCATATTCGAACGTTAGGGCTTTGAATTTACTTTTCTGAGATCCGCCGGATAATAGGCCAATCTAGGCCTTTGAAAAATTTTCTGTAACCGATTTTTAAAATGCTACCACTTTTTGGCAACCCTGCAGGCGTGTTGATACTTGATTTAGTACATCTCAGCTGGTCACAATGTTCCTGGACGATGTTGTTTGTGAGAAAACGATGGAGTAACAGATAACACTGTATTATTTAAAATAAGAATTCTGAAGCAAATAAGAAACAAAGATATTTTCTGGTAGGTTTTTCCGGAATTGACTACCGATAAATCGAATGTCACAGAAATTAAACTATTTTCAATATTTCATCATTTCATGTTTCAGACTATATTAACAACTTATGCTGTTGCGTTTTAAATAGAAAAATATGAAAAAAAAAAAGAAAATATAAATAAATTAAAAAAAAATTTAAATTTCAATAGGTCATTCAATACTGAACTACCGACATTTTAATAAACAGACAAATGTAAATTCACTTTATCAATATTGTTATTTTCCTTTCGCCAAAAGATCAGAATTTGCTTTGTTCAACTTATTTTCACCCTTTTATACAAGAGAAATGAAGCATTATTGATTTCTGTGAGATTCCTCTACCGGAGGTGAACCGTCACACCTCTACTGGCTAATGGATCGATTCGTTTAAATGTTAGACACTACGTCTACCTATCCTTCCAGTTTTGCGTAATTAACACGCAACAGCCTTACACACATCATATCACCCACGGGGGATAGACGTACTGCTCGAGACGTAGTCACGTTTTCGGTTAACCTGAGCCTCCCCAGTCAATTCGGGAACACTCACTTTGTCCACAGTGCCTTATTTTGGCTTCAGGAAAAAATATGTAGATCCTTAATAGTCCCCGGCGGGGGACTATAGTTTTCGGGTTTGTCTGTCTTGCCGTCCGTCTGTCGACGTCTTTTTTGTTAACACACTCAAGCCTACATTTTTCGACCGATTGTTAAGATATTCTTTCTATGGGTAGTACTGGAACGAACAAGGTTTGGTATTGTAAATGAGCCATGTCGGCCCAAGGACATTGGCCCAGTTGATTTTTTTCACAAATTTTTCCAATTCTTACTCAGTTGAATGAGTTTGTTAACACACTCAAGCCTACATTTCTGGATCGATTGTTGAAATATTGGAACCAACAAAGGTTGGTATTGTAAATGAGCCCTATCGGCCCAAGGACATTGGCTCAGCTGAACTTCAGAAATTTTCACAACCCTGGCCGAGCTGAACTTCAGAAATTTTCACAACCCTTACATACTGGAATGAGTTTGACACACTCAAGCCTACATTTCTGCATCGATTGACAAGATATCTTAACTATAAGTAGTATTGGAACCAACACGGGTTGGTATTGTAAATGAGCCATGTCGGCCCAAGGACATCGGCCCTGTTGAACTTATCAAATTTTCCCCAATCGCTACGCATTGGAATGAGTTTGTTAACACACTCAAGGCTACATGAATTCAGTTAAACAAATTAAACATTTCTTAGAATGTTTTATCGCGAGATTTTTTTGTTCCTTTAAACTTTTGGAATCGTTGAATTGCACGCCAGTTTCACTAATGACTTGTTTGTTTTTGTATTCTTATTTTAAATAAGAAAGTGTAACGAAAAAAACTGATCAAGTGAGCGTGCGCGCAAATCGGCATCCGTTCCAGGCGCCGAATTGATTGACTTTGTTTTTGCTCCAGGCATGGTGTTGAGCTGTTTATTGATTTCGTCAATCTCTTTCGCCGTATCATGATCCTGCTGGCGAACAAAGAAAACAAGAAAAGGCGCGATTAGAATGACGTCATAACGCCGCGCCACACCGACGCTATGCTGTTTTGGATTTTTTTCAATGCTATTGAAAGTGAAACCATCAAAAAAAGATGACGTCACTGACTGATTCACAGAAAATGTTAAATAAAAAATAAAAGGGTTTTGAAAACGAAAACTGATTTTGCGTTTTAATAACACTTTTCGACTAAAATAATTTAACATGAAAAAAAAAAAAAGAATGGGGAAAATCAAATGGAAAAAGAAAAAGTACAAAATATTATACGAGTATTTTATGGCGTTATGTCAAGGTCAACCCACAGCCCGCTGAAGGTGCTGTGCGTCTGTCGGTCTGTTTTCATGTTTTGATATTGACTTTTTATCACTGGTGGTGTGTATGTCTCACGTTTTTCGCTCCATATGGATCTTGATCAGCAAACTTTTTTCAAAAGAACACACTAGGTGGGCGTTTCTGGCCCATGCATTGAAAAGTTGGATTGCATTAGAACAGAACTTAAGTTATCGCCCGTTACTAGTAGATTGCTTACCCAAGAGTATATATTGTTTGCGAGCTCGTAACCAACGTGTATATTTTGCAAACGGAAGTTCTGAAGTGCTTATGTAACACACGAAAACTTCATACTTTGATCCGGATATTGCGTCAAAAAGTGGCCGCTTTCCAAGACTGGCGCGCTTACTGGTTAACACAATAGCATGTGTCCGCCCACACCCTCACGTTGTATATCGAACTAGTAACTATCAGCCGCCGTATTCGCAAAAATTAACTGCAGTTAAACTTTACCCCCCCCCCCCCAATCACCCCCCCCCCCCCCTCCCCAGAAGGAAAATTCAGTTGATCCACTTGTATTACACAAATAATCTCCAGATGGACTTGTTTTGATGAACAAGATTATTAATTTATTAATTTAACTTGGAATATTCTTATTGCTAAGGGAGCAGTTAACGGAATGAGTTAACTGTACAGTTAACTTTGATGAATATAGCCAGGCGTCCCCCAGTCACGTATTTGTAATCTTACTGTTGTACTCTGTGATTTCTCCTTCGCGTGTATTCTGGATGTTAACATGATCCATTATTTGTTCCGTAGACGTAGATTAGTTCTCAGCTAATTTGTGCTGATTCGAGAGCGATTCGGTAACGTTCACTCTGGTTAGTGAATGCAGTGTCCTAAATCGCTTGTGTCCTGGCGGTCCGACAAATCGACACAAAATTATCTGCATTTAAAAGAAAAACTAAATAAATTAGAAGTAAAAAGTAAGCAGGCTTTAGTCTCTCTCAGTATGTCATTGGTTCTGATTTCTTCGATTAAAAATAGAACCCGAGGTAAATGACGTGTAAAAGAAGTCTCGAGCAAATAAGTATTCAGATATTGTTGGTGTGGGTGAAATAAGGCGCTGCAGGCAAACTTTGAGATAAATGCCTAAAAATTGGAATTTTTATTTGCTTGAAACCTTCTTATAATTTTGTAGTGAACTGTTTGGTTTAAATATATGTAACAGCAAAGCTTTAAGTGTCGCTTGTTTGTTTTTTGGTCAAACTATTTTTTCTTGCGTCGTGCTGTTTATCTTTGGTGTTGAACAGCATCGGAAATGTATTCGTCAATATTTCGAAGGGATTGTCCTGACAAGGAATGTGAACCAGCATAAATTTTAACTGTTAAGATGTTGTCTATTTTATATTTAATAAAAGTATAATTTTTGTCATTTCAAATTATGAATAAATGAATAATTGGATAGAGTATGTCGGTGGTGTGTTTGAGGTGGTCTCCCTGCTCCTGCTGGTTTGTTTCCAGTTGGCTGCCTTTCCCTACTGGGCGTGCCTTTCCCTACTGGCCACCGGTGAATTTCAATGAGCATTTCCTAATCCATGGGTGTAAAAAGTAATAAGTTTTGCCTTTTCTCTTGTAAAACAGCGGTAAGAAGGCTGGCAGCTTGCAGAACTCAAAAACAGCAACATTCTAATGTGGCTTGATTGGCTGGAGTTGGGTAGAAAAGAAAACTTCGGCTCAGTCCTAAAAATGTCAACTAAGAACTTGTTAACACAAAAGGCGTGCAGATAATCTTAATCCCTAATCCCCAGTGACACGTTTAATTTAACAAGGTTCTGCACACACAGTGCAGTTTTTTTTTTCATTGTTCATCAGAATTGTAATAACAGAAACAAATATGTACTTCATAAATAACATTTTCTCGAAAATATTATGTGGTGGCCATATGTCCAGTGACCATTTGTTCGGGTTTTTCATTTATGTGCTGGCCGGCTGCCTGGTGACCAGTTCTCCGGATTTTTTTTTTTCTTTTATGTGGTGGTCAGCTGTCCGGTTACCAGTTGTCCGGTGGCCACTTGTTATGGACACCTTCCCTGCTGACCGCGACCTGATTTTAGACCATTCCCCCTAGGCCACAGACAACCATCGTTTGCGCCTTGGGAGATCTTGTGACCAGCAGTCTTTGTGCAATGTCATATCCCGCGATGTCTGCCCGCGCGTCGTATCCTGCGATGTCTGCCCGCGCGTCATATCCATCGATGTCTGCCAGCGCGTCATATCCCGCGATGTCTGCCAGCGCGTCATATCCCGCGATGTCTGCCAGCGCGTCATATCCCGCGATGTCTGCCCACACGTCATATCCCGTGATGTCTATCCGCGCGTCATATCCCGCGGTGTCAGTCCGCGCGTCACATCCCGCGATGTCTGCCCGCGCGTCACATCCCGCGATGTCTGCCCGGGCGTCATATGCTGCGATGTCTGCCCACGCGTCATATGCTGCGATGTCTGCCCACGCGTCATATCCCGCGATGTCTGCCAACGCGTCCTATCCAGCGATGTCTCCCCGCGCGTCATATGCCGCGATGTCTGCCCGCGCGTCATATGCCGCGATGTCTGCCCGCGCGTCATATGCCGCGATGTCTGCCCGCGCGATTTGGTCGATTTTACAAGCTGCAAAGTTTAGCCAAAACGCTTTAAAATTTGATGTGGACCTTTCGTGTAATTTACTATGACGCTACAAGTGTCTTGGAGACATGCAAAAATTGACGAAGTACCAAAACTTCAAAATTTTCTGTGCTTCAGTTTCGAGCCGCTTGGCTGTTTCGCTTTCAAATTTGATACACTTGTTCTGCCACTATGTTTTGGGCCAAATTTCGGAATCATTGGTTTTATCTTGGAAAGTAAGAGGGCGATTTTGAACATAATATCCCCACACGTAAGCTAGAATGGCGACATAGCTATATTTTTTTGTCTTTTTCAAACTGGCTGAATTGGCCAAAAGTCTTATTTTTCTTACAAAGTGTAAAAATGTCAATTTTTGAGAGTTGTTAACTTCAGTTTTCCGAGCTTTGAACGTGGCATATTTCAGTATCCGTTCAAGGGATTCAATTCTCGTGCATATACGGATCTTCTATTATGCCAAAGCCACAAAACTTGTACATTCGTGCGTTTGTTCGCGCCATATGTGTGTAACCATTGGAATACTTTGAAGAGTACATTTCGTTATAAATTTACACATCGTTACTGTCGAAATTACTTAAATCCTTTGCAATGCTATCCGAATGACTCCGGGGGAGGAGGAGGGGGATGAATGGACAGTACTGGTGTTTTATTTACAAAAACACATTGACTTCACGTTGATGCCGCGGTGCCAGACTCACACCAAAGGCGGTGGGGATGGGGGGGGGGGGGGGTGGCGGGGGGAGTGTTGGGCTTCAAGGTGACGCATCAAGGACGGCGGTACTTCACTGCGGGGCTGTCACCAAGGACGGCGGTACTTCACTGCGGGGCTGTCACCAAGGACGGCGGTACTTCGCTGCGGGGCTGTCACCAAGGACGGCGGTACTTCACTGCGGGGCTGTCACCAAGGACGGCGGTACTTCGCTGCGGGGCTGTCACCAAGGACGGCGGTACTTCACTGCGGGGCTGTCACCAAGGACGGCGGTACTTCACTGCGGGGCTGTCACTAAGGACGGCGGTACTTCACTGCGGGGCTGTCACCAAGGACGGTGGTACTTCACTGCGGGGCTGTCACTAAGGACGGCGGTACTTCACTGCGGGGCTGTCACCAAGGACGGCGGTACTTCACTGCGGGGCTGTCACCAAGGACGGCGGTACTTCACTGCGGGGCTGTCACTAAGGACGGCGGTACTTCACTGCGGGGCTGTCACCAAGGACGGCGGTAACCCGACATGCCAGTTCTTTAAGGTAACTACTACAGGCTTCAAAACTATCAGCGTTGTCTTGTTTTAATTCTGGTTCTAAAATGTATTTAAACTCATTTATGTTACAATTTGTAGGAAACAAATACTGTTCATGGTATAAAAGACGGACCTTTTTAGGGGCCAAATTAGAAAGTAATGAACTAAAGAAAGGGTTACGCTTCAGGGATGTCTTTTATTCAGGGGACGAATTAGTTGTCAAAAGGTGTCAAATATCAGAAATAAATGTGAAGTCTACGTAAAAATCTGGTCCAGTCGCTTAAATCTGCTGCAATCGCTTCGGAACTGGACAGGAACGTTCTCCGTCAGGCCGTTCAACAAGCGGGCATTCTACTTGCGTCCCGTCCAACAAGCGGACATTCAAGTTACGCTTCACGACAGATACGCGTATCTTGTATCCCATATGACTTCACGCGTGTTTTATTGCATTTTTCACTAATTACACGTTTCTTGTTATATTTCAGGAAAGGCGCGTCAAATTTCTTGTTATGTTTCAGACCATTTTCACTCCTTCCTTGTTGAATATGTATCAGCACATTGTGTGTTATACTTGTTCAACAAATTCGACAGGTGTGTTATTTTGAAAGCAATTTTAACACGTGTTTTGTTGTATTTCAGGTCTTGTATTTCAGCTCTTATTTCACACGTGTCCCCGTTATATTTCAGGCCTTCTTGCACATGTGGCCCTGTTGTAGTTCAGGCCTTCTGTCACCAGTGGCCGGTTATGTTACAGGCTATATAAACACCTGTTTCCGGTTAAGAGCACTACGCAGCAGGTGCGCGTGTACGTCAAAGCTTGGCGGCGGGGTCAAGGTCAATGTTGATACCGTTACTACACGACCAGGCCACAAAGGACCCAAACCTCCCGAAAAGCTGAACAGGTGCACATTTTAGAAAAGCAAGAAATAAATTCTTCAAATTAAATAAATAAATAATTAAAAATGTTTGTGTGGAGGATTAACTCGATAAGTCGATTAATATCTTTGATACATTTCTCCATTAAAATAAAAGAAAATTGAAAATATGGGAAAATTTGTTTTGATGAGCAAGTGCACCCGGAGGTGACGTACGTTTGTTTTATTTATACCGGAAGCAGCTCAACGAAGCGAGGCGCCGTACGGGGTGACAGGTGCGGTGGACACTGGTGAGGCAGCTGCGTGGACACTGGTGAGCCAGCTGCGTGGACAGGCCAGGAACAAGTTGATTGTAGACCTTACTTAGGTAAACAGGCCACCAGGACTCACCCCACCCCCCCCCCCCCCCCCCCAGGTTTCGTATAAGCGAACGTCGTTAAATTTTCGTGATAAAATCGTAATACCACAGTTCTAAAAAAAAAAAAGCAAAAAACAAACATGTTAACACACTAAAACACAGAAATTCCGAGCCAGAATTGTGGAGTTTTATTTGCAGGTGTTTAAGAAAAGGTAATGTTTGAAGAAAGTACTGGCAAGGGAGAGGACACAGAGGGGAGAAAGGAGCGAGCGTGGAGAAACGACTGCTGCCCGTTTCACTTCAAAACTTCACAAGTTTGATCCTGCCCATGTAAAATGATGAAAGATTCTGCCCATTTAAAATAACGATATTTCTAAAATACCATACAGATGAAGTATTTGCAACTAGTGACATGATAAAAACACACACACACACGCGGCTTCATGCACAAACAAAGAAACGACAAAAAATCACCGGGGTGCTTTGCTTAACATGGGAGTATAAGCCATTCCAGCGGGTGTAATTTTGTGCAGCAGTTTAGCGGGTCTAGATTTTTGCAGCAGTTTATAGCTGGTGTAGCTTTTTGCAGCAGTTTATAGCTGGTGTAGCTTTTTGCAGCGGGTGTAGATTTTTGTTGATGTGTTGTGGGACGATGTAGTGACAGTTTCACGTTACAATGCAGCTGATGTTGTGAATAAATGCGCGTTAAAAGTAAGCAATGTGTGTTGTGGACATTTCGACCATGTACAACGAAATACCGGAAAAAAGTTGTCGTTAGGTTGGTGTTAAAAAATGGGTGTATCGTCAGTTTGGTGTTGAATTTGAAAGCTGCTGTGTGGTGTGCTCGAGCACATTGTTTGAAAGGTGAAAATTCGAGTACGTTGTGGCTAAAATTTGAAAGCTGCTGTGTGGTGTGCACGAGCACATTATGTTCGAGAAGTGAAAATTCAGAGTACATTATGCCTATAACTTAGAAGGATGATATAACGGCCGATATCATCTTTTAAACCCATTATAGCGCAGTTCAGGCAAAACCTCGTTTTTCAGAGCCGTTGTCAAGGTTGGTACTAAGACGGCGGTTTCTTTAATACATGTAATTGTGGTGTGTAAAATAGGCACTAACGTCGGGTTAGTATTAAAGGTTGATAATGGCTATGTGTATGGAAAATTTTCCATGTTTGACAGCCGTTGTCAAATTTTGATACTAACCCGACCATTTAAAAGTTCTTGCCTAAGGGTACAAAGTGTGGTGTGTGAAAAAGTTTGAGACACGATACACACAAATGAGTGCTGTGTCGCGCCTTCAACTTTTTCCACACCACATTTTGTACCCTTAGGCAGCCTACATAAGGAATCGATGCCGAGGGTGGGTGGGCACGGGGGAGGCTTGGGACTTAACACATGCGTTGGACTTAAACCGTGCGATGGCGTAACCCTCCCCTCCCAAATGCCTTCCTTTCCCCCAGCCCTCCCACTTAGAAAAAAAATCCTCCCCAAATTTCTCCCTCAGCCCCACCCCCAAAAAAAAAAACAAAAATCCGACCCTTATACCTTAAAAGCCCCTCCCCCCCTTAACCGTGGCCCTTCCCACTTAAATCCCTCCCTTATATTTTCCTTTCCCTCAATTAGGCCAAACCAATTTATTGTTTCTCTGAACTTTTACTTTAATTCTGTTGTACTTTAAAATATCTTCGCTCATTTCAAAATAAAAACAAATCAGAAAAAGAGAACTTTTTTGTTAAAAAACCCCCATGTTCTTAGAGCCCCGCTTCACAGGGGCAGAATATTCCTCACAGCATCACACAGTGATAACGGAATTTTATTTCCAAATAAACATTTCACAGCAAATTTTACATACACATGACTGTTTCACATGAGTAAGCAAGTTCTTTAAAAAAATTACTCTTATCATTCCCATAACTGACTTTTTTTCTCAGCCAATATGTTACTTCCATTTCTTCCTATTAACAAATCGTAGATTTACTGTCCATTTGCTAAGCTTGGAAATACAGACCGAAATGCAGCACATGTTAAAATGCTCCTTTACTTTTCTTGTTATTTTGCTTTAGAACGTAAGCTCAGTTTTTGGATATGGAACAGAATTAGTAGAATTTTCACTGATAAACTGTTTCGAATACAGGCCTAACACTTTTAAATACATTACTTTACAAGAGAGGCGACACGGAAACATCTACAGATGGAGGATAGTCACATTTTCAGTATTTCTGGCGATTTTCTGAAAATTTGGGTTTTTTTGGCGAATTTTGGCAAATCACAAATACACACACATACACGTTTGATGGGAAACTTTTTGAAACGTTCCTGTCAAATTTCACGATTGCAACGCATTTGTAGGAATAGTAGAATTTTTTAGTAGCGGTTTTATCCTCATTTTCATATTCAACCCCGTATGCGAATTTTAACTGATAAACTATTTCGAATACAGGCCTAACACTTTTAAATACATTACTTTACAAGACAGGCGATGAAGAAACATCTATACATGGAGGATATTCACATTTTCAATTTCAAATAATTTCATATCACAAACAAACATGAGCATTGTGACCAGCAGAGATCTAGTTAAGCTAGTGCCATAAGGCTTGTAGGGTCGCCAAAATGGTAGATGCTGTTATTCAACATTTTTCAAATGTCTTTATTAGCGCAGTTGGCTGTTTCCCCAAAACATTGAACCGTTTCTAACACTTTTAACTACATTACTTTACAAGAGAGGCGACACAGAAACATCTACAGATGGAGGATAGCCACATTTTCAGTATTTCTGGCGATTTTCTGAATATTGGGGTTTTTTCGCGGATTTTGGCAAATCACAAATACACACACATACACGTTTGATGGGAAACTTTTTGAAACGTTCCTGTCAAATTTCACGATTGCAACGCATTTATAGGTATAGTAGGATTTTTAGTAGCGGTTTTATCCTCATTTTCATATTCCACCCCGTATGCGAATTTTCACTGATAAACCATTTCGAATACAGGCTTAACACTTTTAAATACATTACTTTACAAGACAGGCGATACAGAAACATCAAAACATGGAGGATATTCACATTTTTAATTTCAAATAATTTCATATCACAAACATTAATTTCAAATAATTTCATATCACAAACAAACATGAGCATTGTGACTAGCAGAGATCTAGTTAAGCTTGTGCCTGTAGGCTTGTAGGATGGTAGATGTTGTTATTTAACATTTTTTCAATGCCTGCATTAGCGCAGTTGGCTGAGTCCCCAAAACATTGTACCGTTTCTTAAAGACCCCAAAGCATTCCGACTAAATTATATACAGGAGAACCATTTTGAAAAACTGGATTCCCAACATTTTTCAGAAGCCAACAAAAGTACTTTTAATAAAGGTCACTGGAAAAACATTCCATTAAAACTTGCAGGAGGCGAGACATTCTGAAAAGTAGTTATAGAAAGTATTAAAAGGTACAATTTGGCCAAATTTTTCCAGCAAGCATGATCACACAAACAAAATTGAAATCATTCCCCACAGGAGACGTCTTTTAAAAAAAGCCATCGAAAAATTTTAAAATGCCCTCCTTCCCCACCCCTCCCCCGTGCTCATCTAGCGATGAGAATTGCAAAATATGAAAGCAATCCGATCGAGATTGTGACTACCAAAACATTGCCCCTTCTTCCCCAATTTTACCATTTTACTTGCAGATCGCCGTAAAAGTAATTTTGCAAGAGAAAGAAATATTCATACAAATTTTGAAAGCAATCCGGAATAAAATTGTGGGTAATAAAAGAAAAAAAATTGGAACAATATTGTATGAGAAGCATTTTGAAAATTGGCAACAACAAATTACAGATCCCTCATTTCGTCAAAATTATGCAAGAACCATTTTGAAAAGTGGCCACCAAAACATTATAAATGCCCACCGTTTGATCCATTTTTGGCGAATTACCAAGAAAGTAGCAATTCAAGACACTACCTGTGAAACATTGATACAAATTTGACAACAATCAAATCAAAATTGTTGGAGAAGAAGCGTTCTGAAAATCTGAGGCGCAGTAAATTGCTTACATCACAACTAAAAACAAACTAGAGTAGTGTGCAAGCCCACTTATTCCCCGAAGGCCTCCATCAGTTAAACACGGCCGTCAATAGTCAATCAAGAGCTGAAATTTTCCAAGTCCAGCTGGTGCATTTTCCTTGCGCTAACCTGGCCCATTTACAGTACCAATCTGTGTTTGTTCCCATAGAATCTACTTACCAAGTTTCATTAAAATCGTTGCAGGAGCTTTTAAGTTATCATTTTAGCAAGCTCTTGATGACCGACCGACAGACCGACAGACACGCGGTCGATCGCATAGATTCCCTGTGGGAAATAAATTATGACATTCCACATGTACGTAGGCCTTTACGGAAAAGCCAGTCAAAATATTTAGTTTCTTGTTTGCTTCGGAATACTTATTTTGAGCAACACTTTTCTATACTCTGAATTTTAGGAAATCCTAGGAATTCTAGGATTTTGAACAAAGTAATATTTTGACTGACAAACTATCTTGATAACAGTTCGTGTTACAAGATCACTTGTTTCAACATTACAAAAATGAGAAGTGGTATCAAAATTGCTGCAGATGGAGTGTATTTACATTTTCGAATTTAAATGCAGTTTCATACTACTATATTGAACTATGCTCATGGCCAAATCGCCAAGCAAAACCTCAACCAACTAGGAAATCTCCCGCAGAATATTACTGTCAAAAGACAAGCAAGTCGGAGAAACTTTTGGGTGACATTCTTGTCAAATGTAAAAGCGTTTGGACCGAATTTTCAGGAACAATAGCGTTTTTTGTGATACTGAAATTTGGTATATTTCGTAACTTTTGAACAAAACAACACGAAAATACGACCCTACCCTGGTGGAGTAACGTTTGGGGGCAGTTCCGTCGACTATTAAACCCCAGGGGCCAGAGTTGTAAGACAAGAAGTATTTTTTTTTGGTGGTTTTGATGTTACGCAGACATGTTCCCTGGGTGGTCCCCCACCTGGCTGTTACTTCTTTTGACGATTGACGTAAAACTGACAAAATGGCGGCCCTTTTTTGTATAAATTATGACATTCCACATATACGTAGGCCTTTCCGGAAAAGCCAATCAAAATATTTAGTTTTTGTTTGCTTCGGAATACTTATTTTGAGCAACACTTTTCTATACTGTGAACAATAAGAAGCAGTTTGGTATAGAACCTAAACCAATTTCTAGGATTTTGAACAAACTAATATTTTGACTGACAAACTATCTTGATAACAGTTCGTCTTACAAGATACACTTGTTTCAACGTACAAAAATGAAAAGTGGTATCAAAATTGCTGCAGATGGAGTGTATTTACATTTTCGAATTAAAATGCAATTTCATACTACTTAAATAACCGCCTACCACGCCAACCTATATTAAACTGTGCTCATTCAGCCAAACACTTAAACTCATGACCACCAGCCTGGGATCATTTCCATAAAATTTGAGAAAGATGAAGCAACACCTGCAATACGAGTAGTATTTTTCTTCTGAAATTTAGCCATTGCTCTTGCTAAACCAGGTAGGAAATCTCCCGCAGAACATTACCGTCAAAAGACAAGCAAGATGGAGAAATTTCTGGGTGACATTCTTGTCAAATTAAAAAGCGTTTGGACCGAATTTTCATAAACAAAAGCGTTTTTTTTTTTTGTGACTTTCTGAAATTTGGTATATTTCGTAAATATATTTCAAAACATCATGCAAAATACGACCCTGGTGGAGTAACGTTTGGCGGACAGTTTCGTCGACCATTAAACCCCAGGGGCCAGAGTTGTAAGAAATGCATTTTTGGGATTTTTTTTTTTTTTTTTTTTTGGGGGGGGGGGCGCGTTTTGGTCAATTTTGTCTAAATTGTCTAACTGTATTGTATTGTATTGTTCTTTAGATCCCTTTCAACTGCTATGGTCATATCGGGATCCCCCTGCCACATTATTCTAAAATGGGGCACTCCAGCCCTCCTTCTAGCCCTTACATGTGGAGTGCCTCACAGGGTAGCAAGGAGGAGTCCCAATTTTAAAGACAAGCCTGCTAGAGACTACTCGGGGTACACTCCCGTTCAATTTCAAAGCGATTGGAACGAATGTGAAGGAAAAGAATCACCTGATATTTTGTGGTATTTGGCCCTATTGGTAATTCTGGCCAAAGCGCCAAAGAAAACAATCCCGGTGGAGTAACGGCTTGGAATATTTCTGTCAACTTTCAAAGTAATCGCACAGGATTTGTGAGAGAAGTGGCATTTTTTGTGATTGTCAGGAATTTGACTCTTATTTTGGTCAGTTATGGTAAAACCGCCTAGCAAAATGCAATCCTGGAGATTTAGCATTTGGGCAATTAATCCAAATAGCCAAATAAAATACAAGCTTGTTGCATAAATTTCTGGGGCATATTTCTGGCAAATACCACACCATATTTATAGGAACAGTCGTAAATGACAAACGCACAAAAGCTCAATATAAGGCAATGAGAAATAGCAATGGACCGATAGTAACGCTGTTTTGAAGCATTTTAAAGAATGCAGGAACACCCCAGAATCTTCTGGAAAACGATGAACTCACCAGCCTAGTTAACTATGCTTAGTTAACATAGCCGACAAAATGGGGAGGGGGGTGGGGGGCGGGGGGGAGGGTAGCTGTTGACGTCATGCACCTTTCTTAATTTTAGCCTATATCGGCTTCTTCAGGGTGAGTACTCAATCAGGTACCAGACATTCTCACCAGTACCGGCTTCTTCAGGGTGAGTACTCAATCAGGTACCAGACATTCTCACCAGTACCGGCTTCTTCAGGGTGAGTACTCAATCAGGTACCACACAGTCTCACCAGTACCGGCTTCTTCAGGGTGAGTACTCAATCAGGTACCACACAGTCTCACCAGTACCGGCTTCTTCAGGGTGAGTACTCAATCAGGTACCACACAGTCTCACCAGTACCGGCTTCTTCAGGGTGAGTACTCAATCAGGTACCACACAGTCTCACCAGTACCGGCTTCTTCAGCGGGTCAAGGTACCAGAATGTTTCAGCCACTAACGGCTTCTTCTGTTCAAGTACCCCAACAGGTACATGAAAACATCGCCAATAGCGACATCCTCAGCGCAAGTACCCCAACAGGTACATGAAAACATCGCCAATAGCGATATCCTCAGCGCAAGTACCCCAACAGGTACATGAAAACATCGCCAATAGCGATATCCTCAGCGCAAGTACCCCAACAGGTACATGAAAACATCGCCAATAGCGATATCCTCAGCGCAAGTACCCCAACAGGTACATGAAAACATCGCCAATAGCGATATCCTCAGCGCAAGTACCCCAACAGGTACATGAAAACATCGCCAATAGCGATATCCTCAGCGCAAGTACCCCAACAGGTACATGAAAACATCGCCAATAGCGATATCCTCAGCGCAAGTACCCCAACAGGTACATGAAAACATCGCCAATAGCGATATCCTCAGCGCAAGTACCCCAACAGGTACATGAAAACATCGCCAATAGCGATATCCTCAGCGCAAGTACCCCAACAGGTACATGAAAACATCGCCAATAGCGATATCCTCAGCGCAAGTACCCCAACAGGTACATGAAAACATCGCCATTAGCGATATCCTCAGCGCAAGTACCCCAACAGGTACATGAAAACATCGCCAATAGCGATATCCTCAGCGCAAGTACCCCAACAGGTACATGAAAACATCGCCAATAGCGATATCCTCAGCGCAAGTACCCCAACAGGTACATGAAAACCTCGCCAATAGCGATATCCTCAGCGCAAGTACCCCAACAGGTACATGAAAACATCGCCAATAGCGATATCCTCAGCGCAAGTACCCCAACAGGTACATGAAAACATCGCCAATAGCGATATCCTCAGCGCAAGTACCCCAACAGGTACATGAAAACATCGCCAATAGCGATATCCTCAGCGCAAGTACCCCAACAGGTACATGAAAACATCGCCAATAGCGATATCCTCAGCGCAAGTACCCCAACAGGTACATGAAAACATCGCCAATAGCGATATCCTCAGCGCAAGTACCCCAACAGGTACATGAAAACATCGCCAATAGCGATATCCTCAGCGCAAGTACCCCAACAGGTACATGAAAACATCGCCAATAGCGATATCCTCAGCGCAAGTACCCCATCAGTACAAGAACGCCTCGCTAGTATTGACTTCTTTAGCGGAAGTACCTCGCCAGGTACAAGGAAGTCCGAGTTAGTAACGGCTTCTTTTGCGCAAGTGCCCCATCAGTGTACAAGAACGTCTCGGCTGGTAACGGCTCCTTTCAAAGACATTCGTTTCGCCGCCTGATCAGTTCTCAAGAACACAATCAGCCGTTGTGCAACCGACTCCAATGTAGTACTGCCATGTGTTCAAAACGCGAAAGCCAGAGTCCCGCCAGGGCACCACACAATCTGCTTCCTAGATCAATAAAATCAACAAAAGTTTAAAAAAACAATTGTAATTATTTTTACAGAACTTACAGATCTCAGAAAAGTAAATTTCAAAGAGCCACAACGTTGGACTATGCCCAAGAAAGGAAAACAATCTGACTAAAATTACTTCGAGAAGAAGTATCTAGAACTAGAAATGTGTCCTGGAAAAACACGAATGACCCGCCCTGAGTGAAATTTTGAGTGAAGAATTAGGGCGGGTCATTCGTTTGTATTTGGTATTTATACACAGAAATCGCTAGCACAGGTTCATTACACAAAACTTCAAGCTGTTCATTAAATCTGACTGAAAAATAGCCTACGTTCAGATACTCATCACGGCCTGACCCATCGGTCGATTTCGGTCAAAAGGGGATAGTGCACATCTTCATTGTAGATCTAATCATTTTCAATGGCTTTGGGATTTATAGGTACAAATCCCTAGCACAAGTTCATTATACAAACTTGAGCACCCAAAGCGTTACGCACGGAGGGGCGGACGGCAAGACAGACAGACGGACGGACAAGGCAAAAACTATATGACCCTCCGAGTAACATCGGGCGGGTCATAAAAACTTAACCCTAAAACATTCAAACAGCGGCATGAAGTCAATTTTTGGAGGTACGCAAAAAAAAAAAAAACGAATTTTTAAAGAAAACATCACATGAAGAGTAAATTTCAAATAAATCAAACTGCAGCAAGCAACGTAGATTTAAAATGCCACCAACTGGCCAGTTTTTTGAGAATTGCAAATAAATTTTCGAAACAGAAACATCTGGGGAACATTGGAACAAAGCTGTGCGAAGAAACATTTTGAAAATTGGCTACTAAATTTTTTCAATATCCCTCACCCCCCTTTTAGACAATTTTAGTGGACCGCCAAAAAAGTATCTTTTCAAAAGAGGATCGCCTATTGAACACTTATACAGAATATGAACGCAATCTAATCCAAATTGTGGAAGAAGAAAAAAAGTATGAAAACTGGCAACCAAAAAATTTTAAGATGTCCCCCCCCCCCCTTTTAACCATTTTCTGGCGGATGGACAAAAAAAATTCAAGAGAGAATCGTCTGGTTAACAAAGTTTCATTATTGAAAAGAAATCAGATCAAAATTATGGGGGGAAGCATTTGCAAAAGTGGCTAACAAAACAATTCAAAAAAAAAAAAAAAAAGAAGGAAGAAAATGTGAAGGCAATTGCTTTTGGAAGTGCACCAAGAAAAAGGTAATTTTCAAATAAAACATCACATGAAGAGATTATTCTAAAATTTCGAAAACATCCAATAAGACTGCAACAGGCAACGCATTTTGGCGAACGAAAACATTTAAAATCCCGCCAATTGGCCAATTTTTGGAGAATCGCCCAAAACGTGAGAATATTAGTACAAAATTCAGTCACAACTGTACCCTTTAACTAGACCGAATTTCGCTACACGTAGCGAAATGACACCCACTTGCAATGGTTCAATCTATCTGGTCAAAGACACATTTTTCAGTCTTTCCACATAATTGTCGGCTTCCCAATTAATATCATGAACAAGGACATCGAAGTATATATAATGTAATCTCAAATAATCAAATTAAGTTTTCTAACCGAGGTCAAGGTCACCGAGGTACCTCTTATATAAGGTCTTTTAGGCCCAAAGGGTCAAAAATAAGCTCAAAATCGCTCTATCTCTAACCGTTTTCGAGACAATGGTCGACTTCCGGTTTTTGACTTTGACCTTGACGGAGGTCAAGGTCACCGAGGTACCTCTTAGTTAACGTCTTTTGGGACCAAAGGGTCGAAAATAAGCTGAAAATCGGTCTATCTCTAACCGTTTTCGAGATAATGGTCAACTTCCGGTTTTTGACCTTGACCATTGCGGAGGAGGTCAAGGTCACCGAGGTACCTCCTATGTAACGTCTTTTTGGCCCAAAGGGTCGAAAATAAGCTCACAATCGCTCTTTCTCTAACCGTTTTCGAGATAATGGTCAACTTCCGGTTTTTGACCTTGACCTTGGCAGAGGAGGTCAAGGTCACCGAGGTATCTCTTATATAACGTCTTTTAGGCCCAAAAGGTCAAAAATAAGCTCAAAATCGCTCTATCTCTAACAATTTTCGAGATAATGGTAAACTTCCGGTTTTTGACCTTGACCATGACGGAGGAGGTCAAGAGCACCGAGGTACCTCTAATATAACATCTTTTAGGCCCAAAGGGTCGAAAATAAGCTCAAAATCGCTCTAACTCTAACCATTTTCGAGATAATGGACAATTTGTCTCTAACGGAATTCAATATACAAAAGTCACATGACCTTGAAACTGAATGTCGAGATTCTATCCATGCTGTTACTGCCTAGTGACACCGTACACGTGTTGAAACAAGGATTTGAGCGCTATTTCCAGCAATTTTGAAAAAAATATTTTGACCTCAATTTGACCTTGGCGTTGAAGATCAAGGTCAACAAATTTTGCGGATTTCACGACAACTCATTACCCTCTATGTCTCTGCCAAATGCTGTCTTTCTACTACAAACCGTGTAGGAGTTTTCTGGAAACCACTTTGAGGTAAAAAAACTTTGACCTCAATTTGACCTTCACCTTCAAGGTCAAGGTCAAAAAAAAATTGCGGATTTCACGACATCTCATCACCCTCTATCTCTGTGCCAAATTTCATCGTCCTACGTAAAATAACCTAGGAGTTTTCTGGAAACCTCCGTGACGAAAAAAACAAACAAAACAAACAAACAAAAAAACAAGTTTGTCCAAGGACAAAGTCCCAGCTTACGAAAAGCAATAAGACCGATTCCAGCGTGCATGAGCAAGGGAATTTCCCTGAAAATTTGGGCTTCAAAAGATGAGACGGCAAAAGGCTAGCTTAATAATTAATTTAGCATCGGACCAGAACATAGACCGATAAATACATACAAAGATTTGTTTCCCAGAAAAATGGGAAACAGATTTTTGTATCTCTGTTAGACTGGATAGTCTGCCCTAGATACCTTCGAACAACGCTCGCATTTCGGACCAGTGCGCATATTTATGTAACTTACCTCGATGAGTGGTTCTTATTCAGACAAGTGCGCATGTTTGTTTAATTTGCGTTGATGCGCGGCTCTCATTTTGGAACAGTTCGCATGTTTATTTAACTTGCGTTGATGCGCGGTTCGCATTTCGGACCAGCACGCATGTTTATTTACCTTTTTTTGATGAGCGGTTCTTATTTCGGATCAGTGCCCATGTTTATTTACCGTGTGTTGATATGCGGTTCTTATTTCGGATCAGTGGGCATGTTTGTTCACCTTGTGTTGATGTGCGGTTCTTATTTCAGACCAGTGCGCAAGTTTATTTAACTCGCGTCGATTCGCGGTTCTCATTTCAGACAAATCCACATGTTTATTTTACTTGCGTTGATGAGCGGTACTTATTTTGGACAAGTGCACAAGTTTCCTTAGGTTGCCTTGATGCGCGGTTCCCATCTCGGACCAGTTTGCATGTTTATTTAACTTGCGTCGGTGCACGGTGCTTATTCTGGACCTGTACATATGTTTATTTAACTTGCGTTGGTGCGCGGTTTGCATTTCGGACCAGTGCGCATGTTTATTCAACTTGCGTTGATGAGAAGTTCGAATTTTGGAAAATTCCGAATGTTTATTTAACTTGCGTTGATGCCCGCTTCGAATTTCGGACCAGTGCGCATGTTTATTTAACTTGCGTTGATGCGCGGTGCTTATTTCAGGCCAATGCGCATATTTCATTAACTTGAGTTGATGCGCGGTTCTTATTCTGGACTAGTGCACATGTTTATTTAAGTTGTGTTGATGCGTAGTTCTTATTTTGAATAGTGCGCATGTTATTTAAGTGTCGTTAATGCACAGTTCGCATTTCGAACCAGTGCGCATGTTTATTTAACTTGCGTTGATGTACGGTGCATATTTTGGTCCAGTGTGCTTGCTTATTTAGCTTGTGTTGATGTGCGGTTCGCATTTCGGACCAGTGCATGTTTTTAACACTTGGCAAGCCTGTGGCTTGCAAGGGGTTTTTTAATTTGTGCGACCAACCGTTAGTATCTTTTTCTTCTTGACACTGACCGGATTTCTAGCCATGTGAAAAGAGTGTATTTTTGGAAGTAAATGCGAAGCATTTCACGCATAGTACAGAACACACAGTTGTTCAGCTTTGTGTGAGCTCTCACTGTGTAAATAGATAACACGGCGTATGCCTGATCAGTCAATAAAACCTTAAGTCAACAAAAACCAAACTCTACTCGGCTTATAAGACGTATTCAAGCTGTGTTGTTTGCAATATAGTATTCAAGAAATAACCCACTGAAGGAAGTATTTTTGCGTTTTAATTTTTGTCAAGTGTTTAACATATCGCTAGCGAAATGAGGTTTAGCTTTAACTTGCATTAATGCTCGGTTCCCATTTCTGACCAGTGTGTTTGTTTATTTAGCTTGCGTTGATGTGCGGTTCGCATTTCGGACCAGTGTACTTGTTTCTTTAGGTTGCGTTGATGCGCAGTTCGCATTTTGGGACAAGTGAGCAGGTTCATTTAACTTGCGTTGACGCGCGATTTGCGTTTCGGACCAGAACGCATGTTTATTTAAGTCCCGTCGATGCCCGACTCTTTATGTCTATTCAACTTGTGTTGATTCGTGGTTCTTTCTTCGGACCACTGCGCATGTTTGCTTAACTTGCGTTGATGCGCGGTTCTCATTTTAGACCACTGCGCATGTCTATTCAACTTGTGTCGATGTATGGTTCTTTTTTCGGACAAGTGCGCATATTTGTTTAACTTGCGTTGATGTGCGGTGCTTATTTTGGACCATTGCGCATGTTTGTTTAATTTGCGTTGATGTGCGGTGCTTATTTTGGACCAGTTCGAATGTTTATTTAACTTCCGTCGATGCGCAGTTCGCATTTCGGGCCATTGCGAATGTATATTTAACTTGAGTTGATGCGTGGTTCTCATTTCAGACCACTGCGCATGTTTCTTTGGGTTGCGCGGTTCTTTTTCGGACCAGTGCGCATATATATATAGCTTTATGTTGATGCGCGGTGCTTATTTTGGACCAAGTGCACATGTTTATTTAACTCGCGTTGATGTGCGCTTCGAATTTCGGACCAGTGCGCATGTTTAGTTAACTTGTCTCGATGTGTGGTTCGCATTTCGGACCAGTGCGCATGTTTCTTTGGGTTGCGTTGATACGCGGTTCGCATTTCGGACCACTGCGCATGTCTATTCAACTCGATGCGTGGTTCATTTTTTTCGGACCCGTGCGCATGTTTATTTAATTTGCGTTAATGCGCGGTGCTTATTTTGGATCAGTTCGCATGTTTATTTGTCTTCCGTCGATGCGCGGTTCACATTTCGGACCAATGCGCATGTCTACTTAACTTGCATCGATGCGCAGTGCTTATTTTGGGCTACTGTGCATGTTTATGTAACTTGCGTCGATGTCCGGTTGTTAAATCTGACTATTGTGCAAGTTCATTTAACTTGCGGTTACGCGCTGTACGAAATTCATTGCATTTTTTTCAAAAATTCCGAAAAAAATTCAAAAGTTTTCCAATTCACTCAAAAAGCACAAGCCGTATGCGTGACCCCCTAGGGACGGCTCATATCAAAAATAAATGAAATCTGATAAAAACTGTAGGAGGAAATGCATTTTGAATTTTTTCTTCAAAAATTCCCCAAAAATTCCCTGATCGACTCAAAAAGCACAGACCGTATTCACGACACCCTAAGCACGCCCAGTCCCAAAATAAATGATGTCTGATCAAAACTAGGAGAAGATGCATTTTGAGGTATTTTCATCAAAAATTCCCCCCAAAGTCAAAAATTCCAAAGTCGAGTCAAACAGCACAAGCCGTATGCCCAACCCACCTAAGGATGCCTCATAACAAAAATAAATGAAATCGGTTCAAAACTGTAGGGGGGAATGCACTTTGAAGTTTTTCTTCAAAAACTCCCTAAAAATACAAAAATTGTCCGATCGACAAAAAAAAGCACAAGAGGTATGCACGGCCCTTTAGGGGTGCCTCATACCAAAAATAAAAGACATCGGATCAAAAATGTAGGAGGAGATACATTTTAAATTTTTTTCTTCAAAAATTCGCCAAAAATTCAAAAATCACCCGGTCGACTAAAAAATCACAAGCCGAATGCATGACCGCTTAGGGATGCCTCACACCAAAAATAATTGCTATTGGATCAAAAATGTAGAAGAAGATACATTTTAAAAGTTTTTCTTCAAAAATTCGCCAAAAATTCAAAAATTACCCGATCGACTAAAAAAAACACAAGTCGTATGCATGACCGCTTAGGGATGACTCATACAAAAAAAAAAAAACGACATCGACTCAAAATTGTAGGAGTAGATGCATTTTGAATTATTTTCGAGATTTTTGCTTCAAAAATTCCCCAAAAATACAAAAATTGTTCGATCGACTAAAAAAGCATAAGCCGTATGCATGACCCCTTAGGGGAGCCTCATACCAAAAATAAATGACATCGGGTCAAAAATGCAGGAGGAGATACATTTTAAAATTTTTTCTTCAAAACTTCGCCAAAAATTCAAAAATCAACCAACCGACTATAAAAGCACAAGCCGTATGCACGACCCCTTAGGGATGCCTCACACCAAAAATAAATGACATCGAATCAAAATTGTAGGAGGAGATGCATTTTGAAACAAAGTTTACTAAATAAACAACTAACTAACTAACTAACTAACGGACGCCACGGCAAACCGATAGGAATACCCCAGCTTACGTGAAACGTAAGCTGGGCTAAAAAAGGAAGGAATAAACAGCCAGAATTCTTTGCAACGCCCACCCATTTGCAAACTATGTTTGCAAGTGGAAAAAATAGGCTAGCAGCAAAAAACTGCGTCTTTTGGCGAAGTTTTTGCGAATCATCAAAACAAAATACAATACTAATAAGACTTTTTCATGAGACAACCATCCAAGAAAATATTCGTACAAAATTTGAAAGCAATCTAATCAAAATGGTGCTAGAAGAAGCACTCTGAAAATTGGCTTAAAAGTTCTCAAAAGGGCGCCATTTGGTCAATTTTTTCAAGACAGTCCTTCCAATTAAACATTCATACAAAACTGGAAAGGAATCTGAACAAAATCAAATGGTTACCAAAAAAATGTGAAATGTCAACCATTTGGCCAATTTTTTGGTGGATCGCTAAAAACAGCTAATTTTCTAGACAGGAGTTATGCTGAAGATTTATGCAAAATTTAAGACAATTCGATCAAAATTGTTTGCGAAGTATTTTGAAATATTGGTTACAAAAAATCACAAATGTTCGCAAAAATTCCTAGGAAACATTCATACATAATTGCAAATTGATCCGACCAGAATTTTATCACTGCCTCATTTAGCAAACTGACAGATGGTCAAAAAAATAATTTTGAAAAAAGAGAACCATCTCTAACAATCATACAAAGCACTCCAAAAATTGTTACAGGAAAAAATGCTTCCTGCCCCCATTTTTTACCAATTGCTGGCGGATCGCCAAAGAATTTCAAGAGAGAGACCTACCTCGTAAACATTTGAAAACAATCCGATCAATATTGGGGGAGTAGAAGCATTACGAAAATTGGTTACCAACAAATTTAAAATGCTCCCCTTCTCCATTTATCCATTTTTTCTGATCACCAAAAAAGTAACTATTGGAGACAGGACATTGTGGAAGAGGAAGACTGGCTACGAACAAATTATAAATGCTCCCCAGAAGACTGGCTACGAACAAATTATAAATGCTCCCCTGAAGACTGGCTACGACCAAATTACAAATGCTCGCTACGACCAAATTACAAATGCTCCCGCTTTGGCCCTTTTTCAGTTTTTATTTTTTTAAGGAGAGGAACTACGTAGAGAACATTTGTACAAAATTTGAAAAGAATCCGACAAAAACTTACACAGAAGAAGTATTACTAGTAGACGCTTACATTACTTACATAGGTACACGCGCACATACAGAGGGCGGATGTCCCCACTGTTACGATAAGACCAGCCCGACAAGTCGGCTTGTCTAAAAAATTGCTGGTTTATTTATTTATTATTTTTTTTTTTTGTAAAAATAATTCAGTTTAAGATACATTAAATTCAATTAGAGATACATGTAATCTTCTTCAGGTTTCAAAACTAGAACCATACTTGTTCTGATTTGCTTGTTTGATACGTGACGTCCCGTTAAGTGACTATGAAGTCTGTATTGCTTTTAAAATCTAAATTTGCACTAAACGATTACGAGATCCATTCCAACACACCATGAGGCTTCACTGCTATCAAAACAAAAATGTCCAGGGACATTGTGACAAGTCGAGACTTCGTTTGTACAAGAGTAATATTTAACAATAATGCAGCATTGATCACATCAAACCCTATCAGATTAAATCCGGCGCCATATATTTTTTTGTAAACTAAACGTTTGGTTAGGTGTCAACACGGGATTTGCTCATGGTAATATAATAATCATAGCAAGATCCGAGATGCATCTCTAGAAACTTTGGTCAACTCGCCGACAAACCAATTCGCCGGCAAAAATTCTGGTCAACTCGCCGA
Source organism: Protula sp. h YS-2021 (assembly GCA_949752745.1). Lineage (NCBI taxonomy): Eukaryota > Metazoa > Annelida > Polychaeta > Sabellida > Serpulidae > Protula > Protula sp. h YS-2021. The sequence continues at coordinate 37,200,641 of OX457030.1, read as the reverse complement.
AACTTGAAAAATATATGTGGGTATCAATATTTAGGTGCACCCAGGAAACTTCTATTTCAAATTTAGATGATTTTGTATGAAAAAAAACAATCGTTCTTATTTGAGTGATGTTTCTTTCAGGTTCAACCATTGAAATTACTCAAAGGATTTCTCTCACGTGTGAGATTTTTTTCATTGCACTTGTGACACAAATCGAACGTTTCATGGTATTAATAGTGATTAAAGACTAATACCCCGATTGCACTTATCAAGCGTTCGGAGATGAGAGGTGGACTTAACCAACGCCTAGAAAGTACGATTACAATCAAACTGCATTATATTTTTACGTAGAATATAAATAAACTCTTAGTAAAGATAAGTTTAGTAAATAAACCCGATTTTAAGTTAAGATGCTGTTATTACATTTTTATATATAAGTTTGCATTTATAGTTTTCCACAGGTATTGACATCTAAATGTATTTTCTTTTGTCGGCGAGTTGGCTTTTCTTGTGTCGGCGACTTGACTTTTTTGTCAGCGAGTTGACCAAAACTGTTGTCGGCGAGTCGGTCATTTTGTTGGCGAGTCAGTTTGTGAGCGAGTTGAACATTTACCCATCTCTAGCAGATTCGTAGATGAGCAGATCTGATTTTTTTGTTGAAACTTTGACCGCGTTCAGCAATTTCACAATTACAAAGTGACCAAAATTTGACAGTTTCTATACTTCTATAAGTCGTACCCGCGGTTAATCCGTACCAAATTCGTGGGTCCCAAGTTTGGTACCTATTGGTTCCTATGGAAAAGCACGAATTAGCTCGGAGAATTCGTGACAAATGTGATACCTACCAATTTTTATTTTTTGCCAGTTTTTATAACAAAATCAAAGAAACTACATCTTGTAAAATATTGGCGAGTCTTGTAAATCTTGTAAATCTCGATATCTTGTAAAATATGAGATTGACAACCCCATCAAGCTCAGTTAATTGCATAATAAAAAGAGCGAGATTATAGTATAAATAGGACTGAATTGTGTATGTGTAGGGATTAGCACTACACCACCCACTCAGGAGTCCTGTGTCGTGCCGTTGTCATTACCCACTCCAGGGTAGTACGTGGCTGCTGCTTCTATAGTCCAGTCACTTGCTACAATACCTACTACGGAGTTTGCTATAAAACTGAATACTCAAATTACTCAAACATTTACATCTCCACTGTGAAAATGGCATCGAAAAAACGAAAATACAATTATTACTCAATGGATATAAAATTTAGAGTGTTAAGGCAATTAACGAGTGGTGCTAAAACTATGACACAAATAATGGCAGAGTATGGGGCACAAAAAAACCACTCTTGCATCATGGATAAAAAACAAGGATAGTAGAAAGTAGCAAATTTGAGCCGAACAGAAAACGGCTAGGCTCGCCCAGCATGAGGATTTAGAAGAGGCTTTAAATAAATGGGTAGTTAATGTTAGAGCACACAATATGCCAGTAAGTGGGCCAATTTTGATAACAAGAGTTGCATCTCACCGGAAGTAAGGCGCCAGGAGAGCTGGGCGTCCTTCATAACAATGAGACAAACAGACAAGAGATTGCGTCTAGAAGAACTAGCGCCTGTGTCTTTTTAACCCAGCCGACTTTGTCGGACTGGGTTAGTCCTATCACTACAGGGGGCTTGAATGTATGTGCGTATGTTAAAACTTTTTCTTTAAAATGCTACTCCTACAGTTTTGCTCCAATCGTTTTGATATTACGCAGGAATGTTCCATGGATGGTCCCAGACATGGCTATTACTTTTTTTACGATTGACAAAAAAACTGACAAAATGGCGGCACTTTTTGTGCCCGTTTTGACCCATTTTTAAAATGCTTCTCCTCCTACAGTTTTACTACAATCGTTTAGATGATACGCAGGAATGTTCCCCAGGGCATCGCCTACCAGGCTATTATTTTTCTTTCGCGGTTCGCCAAAAACTGCCGAAATGGCGGAACTTTTAAGTTTGGCAAAAACTTGAATAAATGGTAGTAAATAACTGAATTGTCAAACCATTCATTTTTCTATCTTTTTCAAATAGTTATAAAATTTTAATCGAGAGTTTCTTAGGTGCTTCTCCACCTGGGCTTTGCTTTTTTTCGCAAATGACAAAAAATGCCGAAATGGTGGAATTTTAAAAATTTTTTAAAATTGTGTAAATGTCGGTAAATACGTGAATCGTCAAAACCCAACCTTTCCAACATCGCTTTTCGGGTAGCTTCCAAATTTGAATTAAATTCATTTTACATAGTTCTTGAAGTGTTTTTAATCCAATCTACTTTTTTTCTTGATGTGTTTTTTTTTTTGTTTGTTTTTCATTGAATCTTTTCAATAGTACACATGAACCTTCGTGGGCTGCTCTCCATGTTCCTGGACATGCTTGTGTGTGTTTTGCTTTTTTTCAGATTTCACCCGGGAAAACTGTTTTTGTGTATTACAATTGTGAAAAAGTTACGTTTAGAAACAAAGTTCTTCATTTTTTTTCCTAACAGTTTTCGTTTCAGAGTTTTTCTGGGTCATGTCCTTGGACATGCTTGTTTCTTTTTATAAGAAAGATTGCACCAATTTTAAAGACACGCATAGACATCAATAAATCCTATCCATATTTATTCTTACATTATGCAGTGGATTTTAAAAAGTTGTCTTCAATCTTTTGTGAAGATGTTCTTAGTCTGACCGGATTCAAAACAAATGAAAAAAAGAGAAACAAACGGACTGGCTTTGAAAATCTATCTGCTTATCTTTATCCGTATAACTTTTCCTTACAATTAAGGTCACAAAGGTTTCATTCAACTCAGCTACAGTTGAGAAATGAGAGTGGAAAACAACTCGAAAACGATTTGAGAAAAAGGAAGTATGCCATTATCTGAGGAATGAGTAGAGATAACAGAGAACTCAGTGATTTGATAAGAAATTTTTTTGAGTGACAGCCACGTAATTTGCGTCGCATTGGAGATAAAGGCCAGGAGTAAAGTGGCACAAAGGATTAGGTAGATTTACACTGAGACCTACAAGCAAAGAGTTGCATCTCACCGGAGATAAGGCGCCAGCAGAGCTGAGCGTCCTTAATAACAATGTGACAAGCAGACATGAGATTGCGTCTCACCGGGAGATTAGGCGCCAGGGGAACTGAGCGCCTATTTTTGTTATAAAAAAAGATTGCACCAATTTTAAAGAAACGCATAAATATCGATAAATCCTACCCATATTTATTCTTACATTAATGGTAGAGCGCACAATATGCCAATAAGTGGGTCAATTATGATGACCAAAGCCAAAGAAAAGCTGACATCTTGGATTCATGTGACTCAAAAGACATTTACAATTGTAATGAAACTGGGATATTTTACAAGTGTTTACCCGATAAGACATTCACCTTTAAGACGAACACTGCCCAAGGTCTTACGTCGTCGAAAGAGCGTCTGTCGGTCTTAGTTGTCAGTAACACGAATGGCTCCGATTGGCTGCCTTTGCTAGTGATTCTCAAAAGTCGCAAACAACGATGTTTAAAAAAACAGAAGTCACTTCAAACTGAATACGTAGCAAATAAAAACGCTTGGATGACTAGTGAAATATTAAGCAATTGAATACGAAAGTATGATGAAAAGTTTGAATGGCAAGGGCGTACTATGGCTGTGTTATTGGATAATTGTTCGGCCCATCCGAAACTGCATGGACTTCCAGCTATCACGCTTTATTTTTTGCCGCCCAACAGTACATCCGTCCCGCAGCCAATGGACCAGGGTGTTATTCACAACCTGAAGTGTCACTACAGATGATTGCTTGTTGATAGAGTGTAAGACTGCATCAGCAATTCTAGTGATTTTTCTGTCAACGTGCTCGATGCATTGCGTTTCCTGAAGAATGCATGGGATAAAGTAACACCTCAAGCGATCAGTAACTGTTTCTTCAAAACTGTGGTTGACGGTACTCCGGAAAGCGACGCAGTCAGAGATTACCAGCAACTCGCCAATGGACGCGCAACAATTTAAGGAATACGTCACCGTAGACTCGAACACAGTTTGCACCAATCTTGCACCGACGGAAGTGTAATAGCAGACGCTCAAAATTCAGAAACGAACAGTACCGACCGCGTAGAACCGGTGAAGGACGACGAAACTGCCCGTGTTCCCTCAGTTGCTAGCGCTATTCAAATGCTAACTGACATTCGTTTGACTCTTGGTACATACGAGAATGCTAGAGAGGCTTTTAACCACGCCAATTTTCTTTTGATTGATTGATTGATTGATTGGTTTAACGACACTAGCAACCCGTTAGGGTCATATTGTGTCAGTTCTGTTGCTATAGGAAGACTCGGTTGAAATTAAAATCAATTAAAATAGACGAAACAAGTAATGTATACTTCTAAAATCCACTAAATTCAATTTAAATCTTGCTGTACAAGTGTATTTCTTTCAGAAAAGAAATTATTTTGCTTGGTGCCACCTTTGTAAAAAGGTCTTTCATGGAATTCACACTGTAGTAGCGTGAACGAATGTTCTGAAAATCTACGCAGTTGAGTAGAATATGTTTTGCAGTCAAACGTTCTTGACAACCAATACATTGTGGAGGAGCATCGCCTCTCAAAAGATATCCGTGGGTGATGTATGTGTGCCGATTCTTTTGAACTTTCTGGCTAGAAATCGCACGAGTGAAAACGAAGGAAACATAATTGAAGGACTATTTCGGTGTTCAACACTGAATGAAACTGTTTTTAACCGACGATGTGTGATTACACATTGAACATGTATTTTTATGAATAACTATGACATACAAATGTTTTTGTGTATATGTATTATTTCACTGGTCAGAGAAGATAAAAAATGTAATAAAACTGTACAGTACATATTTGGTTTTTGTAAGGCCCAAAATTTGATCTAACGGTTAATTCGTACTTTTTGGCTTGATCCAAAACAAGTACGAATTAACGAGACTCTACTGTATTTATTTTGCAATGTGGAGTTTCATTAGCCCAGCTTGCGTTACACGTAATACGAACCGCGCATTAACATAAGTAAAGTAAATATGCGGTCTGGTCCGAAATACAAACAGAGCAAAACGGCAAGTTAAATAAACATGCGCATTGATCCGAAATGGAAACCCCGCAAAATAATACATAGAAAAACATTAAAACTCGGTTCTAGAACTGCATTAGAAATAAAAAAAAACTTAATATACAGTGAAGAATTAGAACTTTCACTTTTGGAAGTGCATGAGCTTCGAACCATGGACTGCACGTGCAGTTATTAATGAAGTCCTACGCTGCAGTTATTAAAGAAGTCCTACGCTCTGCGCACTACTCTACAGACTACTGAATTCTTCCCCCTTCTCCAGCTTTTTCCCTCTTTTCCTTCTTACAGTAGGTGCATGTTCCCGTGCCCGTGGTCAGTGGTGGCGGCACTTATAATGAAAAGGATCCCGTTATAACCCCAGGCTATTCCCATAAACTTTATTGGGTTTTCTTAAAATTTTCTGTTGCCTTCTCAAAAATAAATAAATAATAATGTAATAGATAAATAATATTAATATATGTGTAAATATGACATCAAAATCAAATTTGTCACCTGGATTTTAATCATTATTTGTGGCCAATTTACCCATGTGTTATTTCATTCTTGACACTTGGTTGAAGAGTTAATTGATTTCATTCTTCTGTTCTCAAATGCCCTTGTTGTGAAACAAAAACAGTGTTCTCAAACACGTTTGTTCAAAACATTATCTGATCTCATGACTTTAAGCAAAGATGCAATGTTTTCAAAACTGAGGTACGGAAAAGGCAACATTACCATCTCTAACTTTCGGAAAGGATGATTGTAATTTCCTGGGACACTCTTGTTCTAGAATGGCGTAGAATTATCCATAATTTAAAACGATCGTTTTCTACGCGGCTCCATATCACCGCTTATAGCTTTTAGTAAGCTTGGACTTTATTACGTGTTCGTTCGATGGATAACCAAACCAATTTTTAGAAATTTTGTCAAATTTATACTTTATCTGAACAGTAGTAATTTGGGAGTATACAAAGCCGCATCTCTGACCGTTTCTGAGACAAAATACTTATTTCAAATGTTGCCCAAATTGGCCATTTGGACATATTTGGCAAACTAATTAACATTGAAAATTTGAGTCATGTATAACAATGTCCTGGATGTAAAATTCGAAAATGACGTCCAAGTCGCAATCTGTCCTACAGGTTCCGATATTTTCCTACATTTGATCAATTGTGTACTTTTGGCATTGCAAACCAGTGAAGTTAGTTCCATTCCCTCGATAGTTTGGTCACAGAATATTGATTATGTAAAATTAAGGGATTGTTCACATTTAAACAGTAGTGTAAAATAACACGTTGCACATTTGCAATATATATTAAATATAAAATTTATATCTTCACTCTGTCTACTCGAAGACTCGATGGAAAATATGTTTTTTCATCTTATTTCTGGCCAAGTGCCCATTCAACAACTTTTGCTCGAATGAGAAAAAAAACAACGTTGCACATTTGTAATATATATATACAACCAGAAACAATGTTCCGACAGAACATCCAATAGTGAAAATGAAAAAAAGTGAAAAATATTTTGACTACTAGAAGGAAACATATTTTATAATGGTTGTACTTCTAATTAAAAGCAAAACCACAAAGTAAAAGTGGTTGAGCCTAATGCCAAGTAGAGATCTCTTTAAACGAGTAACAGTTAATCAGAACAAATTCGACCGGTCCCAACCTGTTCGAATTAACGAGCTTCTACTGTACATGCACTGTGTGAAGTTCCAGAATGCCACACCTTATAGTTTCTGAGAACTTGTTTGGACAAAATCCCACGATATCCATTTGTTTTGTTCTCAATTCGTGATGCCAGCGTCATGATGTCATACGCCTTTCTTAATTTCGCTACATCAGTCAGAGGTTGAGAGAAGCGTTCCACTGACACAGGGAATACCCACATGAAATTTTAAGTCGATACAGCTTTCTGTTATCGAGATATTTTGCACACAAGACTTTGTTCGAAGTGTATACAAACGAAAGCGGTTAATCGCATAGCCAATTTGCCAAGCCATATTATGCGATTTATGCGTTTATCCGGAGTACCCTTGCCGTGCCTATATTTTTTATTGCCGTAGTTATTAGACGTGCACCCCGCCCCTCCTCATCCCCGCATTTCATTTTTTTTTCAAAAGAAAAGGAAAAAACGATTGCCTTCAATGATTTTTTTTTTTTTTTTGTAACAGCTTTAATAAATTCATATCCCTACAGACAGTTCACTACAATTTACTATCAATATTCTTCTGTCAGTTGAAATCCAGCTTGATCACTGCAAGGCCTTTTACAGGACAATTATAACCAGGTTTTCAGGCCATTATTTAGTGAGAGCTCAGGCAGCGGGGATTAGGAGTTGCAGGCCATTATCTAGCGTCAGCTAAGGCCGTGCGGAGACTAAGGATAAAGGTCATTATCTAGTGAGAGCTGAGAGAGTGCGGTAATTAAGAGTTCGAGACTCACTGTTAACAACCGCAAGTGGGGTTGGTACATGTACACAATGGGTCAAGCAAACAGAAGACAATGCATCAGATAAATAAACGAGGAGCAATTCGCTCCCTTAGTCAGCTTTAAGTGTGGCACTGTTTGGATAGTCACCCAGAATTATGCAATCAACCGGTGTGCTTCCCATTTTAACGTGAAAAAGCTGTGCGTTTATCCAGTTTATGCGACTAAGCGGTATGCAATTATCCGGTTACCTTTCTAATAGATAGCATCGGAAATGATTTGGGATTTGCGAATAATATGCAGTCAACCGATTTATGCGTTTAACCGGCATGCAATTAAGTGATTTCATCTGTCTACTATTTTACGTGATGACGTCATACGCCGCACTCGTTCGAAAAGCTTTGAAAGAATCTTTCGTCAGGCCTACCAAGTAAAGATCCCACTTTCTCCGACGTTCAGCGGCTGAGAAATTTCGCACACAAGATTTTTACGTGATGACGTCATACGCCTGCCCTAATAACGTAACATTCGTCAGAAGTTGGTAGAACCGCCCAAAGAATATACAGATCAAATTAAATTTGAATACGATCCTACTTTTCGTTCTCGAGATATCTTGCAGACAACATTTTGTTCACAACAGACTGACACATACACACACACATACACACACACTCACAAAGAACGTACAAACCCTATATTGTCTTCCCTCGGTCGGAGAGAATAATCACTCCGGGCAAACGTCAACTTGTAATAACACTGAAAGCTAGTCTTAGCGCACATGCACACACGCATACACGTGGACGACAGACCAACGCACTTCTATCAAACTAGAACACTCAACAAATGCTACACATCTAACTTGGACAGTTCTGTCTGTAGCGCCTAAGGATGTACACACACGGTCGGACAAACAAGTGCTTCGTACAAATATACATACCTGTATGTAGTTACGTTGACGAGATATACCAATCTCTGTGAATGCTCCGCGATACGCCGGCTCCGTTCAGCCACTTCCTATACAGACTTTCATCCTGACACAGGGTCGCTGTAAACACAGAAAACACTCTCTTAACTGGTCTGCTAATTAAGCTTTTTGAGAGGGGTTCGAGGCCGGAAATGCGGTAAAAATCACCACTTCTTAGACCTTAAAAGGTCGAGGTGACGATTGAGTTCGCAGAGATGTCCTTTTTTGAAGTTCGCATACGGGGTGGAATACGAAAATGAGGTTAAAACCGCTTTGTATCCAATGGCTTCTGAGAAACACATGTGGTGACTACTCAAGCAAAATTTTACAGCAATCATCCAAATTATAAGAGAAGCATAATAAAAATTCGTGACCAAAAAAAAAAAAAAAAAAAAAAAAATTTACGGGTCACCAAAAGAAGGCATTTTAGGGGCAGAGGACAACGTCGGGAACAAATTTTGAATCGAATCGAAAAAAAAATTGTGGGAGAAGCATTTTGAAAATTGGCAACCAAAAATGTTCAAAATAAACCATTTGGCCATTTTATGACGAATCGCCAAAATAATTTTTTAAGGAAAAAAATCACCAATGCCCCCGGCCCTCCCCATCCCTCAATTTGGCAGTTTTGGCAGATCGCCAAAAAAATCTAATTTTTAAAGAGAGAAATACCTAACACAAATACAAAATTGGAAGATAATTCTGTCAAAATTGTGGGAGAAGCATTTTGAAAATTAGCTGCAAAACTTAAAAAAAATACTTCATACCTTCCTAGTCTGCATTTATGCAAAATTTGAAGACAATTCGATGAAAATAGTGCGAGAAGATCAGTGTCGAAAACTGAGAACACGAACTTTATAAAGGCCCCAATTTAGCCAATTTCTGATGGATCGGTAAACAAAAAGTAATTGTATAAGAGAACCATCTAGGGAAAATTCAAACAAAATTTGAAAGGAATCAGATAAAAATTGGGGCAGGAGTATTTTCAAAATAGGCTATCAAAAAGATATTTTTTCACCAATTTTGGTGAATTGTAACCATAAAAACAATTTTTCAATAATGGCCTTCCTAGTGAACATTTCTGCAGAGGTTGAAGAAAACTTGTGGGAGAAGCATTTTGAAAATTGACCAGCGCAAAAAAGAATATTTGGCCGATTTTTGTGGATCGCCAATAAAAAAATTAACCTTTTCAAGAGAGGACCACCTGTTGCCCAGCCTCGGTGGTCTAGTTAGAGTGTCCGCCTCGAGACTGGAAGATCGTGGGTGCAAACCTCGGTCGGGTCATACCTAAGACTTGGGACTCTTCCTTGCTACCTATGAGGCACTCCACATGTAAGGGTTAGAAGGAAGGCTGGAATGCCTCATTTCAGTATAATGTGGCAGGGGGATCCCGACATGACCATAGCAGTTGAAAGGGATCTAAAGAACAATACAATACCTGTTTAACACCCAGACAAAATTCCAAAGCAATCCCTTCAAAATTCCAGGACAAGAATTTTGAAAAATTTTTACGAAGAAAAAAAAAAAGAAGAAAACTCCCACATTTGGCACATTTTTTCATGGATCGAAAAAAATTTCAAGGAAGGGCTTACCAATAAACATTTGTGCGAAAGTCATAGATTCTGTCTTAACCAAGTTCCAGACCCGGATAAAAATGTAACGTACAGTAAAACTGCTGTAGTGGCTAACTTAGACCTGGATGAAAGGACCTACAGTAAAACCCGTTTAGCGACCGCCTATTAGACTCAGATAAAAAAAACATGCAGTCATATCTACTTTAGTGACCACCATCTGTTTTTTTTTATTTTGTTTATTTTTTTTTCACTATGAATTATGGTTATGTTTGCAAAAATGAATATTTTATTTCAGCATTGAAGAAATGGGAAAATGTTTTTTGGGAATTATTGGTTGAGTCAGGGAGACATTTGCTTTTGAACTGAGCAGATATCAATTGAAAGTGTAACATAAGCCAGTACTCTTATGTCGTGTGCACTGTCCGTTATATTTTGTTTGGCGATTTGACCACTACCGGGAGTTTCCGAAAAGAAGCTCCCCCCATATAAAAGCCCCGGGGCTCTTATTAGGAAACTGTTTCCCAATAGAAGCCCCGGGGCTTCTATTTGGAGTTAAAATAAAGACCTGAAAAAATCGTTTCCTAATAAAAGCCCCCCTCCTTCCCTGCAAGTCTTTTTAAAACTCGTGTTTACTCGCAATGCAGACACGGTGCACTTAATCCTTTGATATGAGGCACCCCTTGACATGTTCAGCATCGTTGCTTAATCCTGTACATGGCACAAGGCGAACACACACACCTCCTCCCCACTGCCACCTTTACTCCGGAGTATTACTGGAAATATAACCGGCTGAGTACTGAAACGGGCGGCGTGATGTTGCCCCTCCTTCCCTGCAAGTCTTTGTACAACTTATGTTTACCAGCAATGCAGTCACTCTGCACTTAATCCTTTGATGTGAGGCAAACCCCTAGACACGTCCTGCGTCGTTGCTTAATCCTGTGCTTTGCACAAGGCAGCCCCCCTCCCCATTTTACCAGACTTTTTTAGTTACTGTTGTTTTTGTGTGTTTTGTTATTTTTTGTGCCGATATCCTCAGCATGTACGCTTTAATAAGAGACTGCTGGTAAACTTTCTTTTTCAATAAAAACTTATCGACAACCCCCCCCCCCCCACTATCTAAAAAAATAGAAGCCCCGGGGCTCTAATTAGGAAACTGTTTCCTGGTAGAAGCCCCGGGGCTTCTATTTGGTTTCTAAATGAGCGCCTGAAATTGGCCAGTTTCCAAATAGAAGCCCTGGGCTTTTTTTCGGAAACCCCCGGTATTAAGCAAAACGTTCAAATTTCGCTTTGAAATCTGACAGGAATGTTTCTCAGAAGTTTGACCACAACAACGGCTAAGTATCATTAAAACTGCTACTTTTGCTATAAATGCAATCTAATCCTTCTGAAATTTGACAAATATTTCTATAAAGTTTATCCATCAGGTTTTTATTTGGTTTTAGTCAAACTATTGGCCAAACAGACCAAAATCTCACACAATCACAAGAAATGCTACTCTATCCACAAATCTGGCTCAATCGCTGTAAAATTTGGCAGGGGTATCCACCAGAGGAGTCTACACCAAGCTTTTATTTTGTGTTTGATTCGGCCAAATTTCACTAAACAATATTGATCAACAGATGCTCAATTTCTGTTGCTACTAAAACTGCCACTATTCCTACAAATGCGGTCAAATCGTTGTGAAATTTGACAGGAATGTTTCAAAAAGTTTGCCCATCAAACGTGTATGTATATGTGTGTGTATTTGTGATTTGGCCAAATATGCAAATAAATGCCCAATTTTCAGAAAATCACCAGAAACACTTCCAATAAATCTGGTCTGGCATTTGATAGAATATGCCCCCGATATTTATGCAACAATCTTGTTTTTATTCTCCGTGTAACGGAGGGATATAATTTTCAGCTTGTCTGTCCGTCCGTCCGTCTGTCCGCTCTAGTATACTATCTTTTGTAAAGGTTGTTACTCGAAAACTATTCATGCTAATGTTTTTTCGTTTTACATGCTGTTAATGCATATATTGAAGATGCAACGTGGTAGTGTCGTTCGATTTGACGAAAAGCTCTTAAAATGACAGTATTTTGAAAATAGGTAAAAATTTAGTTCGAATGTACAAAGATGTGACATTTTGTCCAGGCCGTAACACCAAAATTATTCATGCTAATGCTTTCTCGTTTTGCATGCGGTTAATACGTATATTGAAGGTGTACAAGGTCGCAGATTCGTTCGATTTGATCAAAAATTGCTAAAATGAAAGAATTTTGAAAATAGGTAAAAATTTAGTGCGGATGTAAATAGACATAACATTTAGTCCGTGCCGTAACTCCAAAACTGTTCATGCTAATGCTTTTTGGTTTGCAACGTCCTGGTTTCGTTCGATTTGATAAAAGATTGTGAAAATAGGTGAAAATTTAATTCCAATGTACAAAGATGTCACTTTTTGTCCAGGCCGCCGTAACTCTAGAACTGTTCATGCTAATGCTTTTTCGTTTTGCATGCGGTTAATACGTATATTGAAGCTGTGCAACGTCGTCTTATTTGTTAAATCGACCAACAATAGTTAGGCAATGTATGGTTTTCAATATCAATGAATTTACTAACATCCAATGACATTATGTGTTACACGGGGAATCTTGCCTCACTGAAATTCTAGTTTATTTGCCTATTTAGATAAACTTTCCAACAAGGGCTAAATCTCCAGGACTATTTTGCTTGACAGTTTGACCAAAACTGACCAAAATTAAGAGTCAAATTTCAGACAATCACAACAAGCATGTCCAAGGACATGACCCAGCCTAGTTACCTAACTAGGAAAGAGAAAAACTCTGTTAGGCCAAAAAACGAACTTTGCTTCTGAACGCAACTTATTCATAATTTTAATACACAAAAACGAGTTTTCCTGGGTGTAAGCTACCCGAAAAGGGATGTGGGAGAGGTTGGATTTTGACGATTCACGTATTTACCGACATTTACACAATTTTACAAAATTTTTAAAATTCCACAATTGCGGCAACTTTTTGTCATTTGCAAAATAAGCAAAATCCAGGTGGAGAAGCACCTAAGAAACTTTCGATTAAAATTTTATAACCATTTGAAAAAAGACTGAGAGAAATGAATGGTTTCACAATTCAGTTATTTACTACCATTTATTCGAGTTTTTGCCAAATTTCAAAGTTCCGCCATTTGGGCAGTTTTTGGCGAACCGCGAAAAAATAACAGCCTGGTAGGCGAACCCCAAGGAAGCATCCCTCGTAACATCTAAACGATTGGAGCAAAACTGTAGGAGTGGCATTTAAAAAATGGTCAAAACGGGCACAAAAAGTGCCGTCATTTTGTCAGTTTTACGTCAATCGTCAAAAGAAGTAACAGCCAGGTGGGGGACCACCCAGGGAACATGTCTGCGTAACATCAAAACCACCCCACCCCCAACCAAAAAAAAAAAAAATTTCTTTTCTTACAACTCTGCCCCTGGGCTTTAATAGTCGACGGAACTGTCCCCAAACGTTACTCCACCAGGGTAGGGTCGTATTTTGCGTGCTGCTTTGTTCATACCAAAATATACCAAATTTCAGAATCACAAAAAACGCTATTGTTCCTGAAAATCGGTCCAAACGCTTTTACATTTGACAAGAATGTCACCCACAAGTTTCTCCGACTTGGTTGTCTTTTGACAGCAATATTAAGCGGGAGATTTCCTAGTTGGTTGACGTTTTGCTTGGCGATTTGGCCAGAGAAATGGCTAAACTTCAGAAGAAAAATGCTACTCGTATTACAGGTGTTGCTTCATCTTTCTGAAATTTTATGGAAACGATCCCAGGTTGATGGTCATGAGTTTAAGTGTTTGGCTGAATGAGCATAGTTCAATATAGTAGTATGAAATTGCATTTAAATTCGAAAATGTAAATACACTCCATCTGCAGCAATTTTGATACCACTTCTTATTTTTGTAATGTTGAAACAAGTGATTTTGTAACACGAACTGTTATCAGGATAGTTTGTCAGTCAAAATATTACTTTGTTCAAAATCCTAGAATTCCTAGGATTTCCTAAAATTCAGAGTATAGAAAAGTGTTGCTCAAAATAAGTATTCCGAAGCAAACAAGAAACTAAATATTTTGATTGGCTTTTCCGAAAGGCCTGCGTATATGTGGAATGTCGTAATTTATTCCCCACAGGGAATATATGCGATCGACCGCGTGTCTGTCGATCTGTCATCAAGAGCTTGTTAAAACGATAACTTAAAAACTCCTGCAAGGATTTTAATGAAACTTGGTATGTAGATTCTATGGGAACAAACACAAGATCGGTATTGTAAATGGGCCAGGTTCGCGCAAGGAAAATGCACCTGGACTTGGAAAATTTCAGCTCTTGATTGACTATTGATGGCCGTGTTTAACTGATGGGGGCCTTTGGGGAATAAGTGGGCTTGCACACTGCTCTAGTTTGTTTTTAGTTGTGATCTAAGCAATTTACTGCGCCTCAGCAATAATATAAAAAGCTTATAATTTACAAACACATATATATAAAAGAAAAATCGACAGCCTGTTTCATACTGAACTATTTAACAGAATTTAGTTACCAAAATTTTTCGTTTGTTAAAAATTATATTACTGAAATATTTTGTATACCATTACCGGAAGAGGATTCCACAACATTCGATTAGTATTGATTGGCTTCCACAAAATTACATAAATTACATAAAATTACATTTTGAAATCGCTTCTCCAGCAGTTTTGATCAGATTTTCAGAACGCTTCTTCTCCAACAATTTTGATTTGATTGCTTTCAAATTTGTATAAATGTTTCACAAGTAGTGTCTTGAATTGCTACTTTCTTGGTAATTCGCCAAAAATTAACCAAACGGTGGGCATTTATAATGTTTGGGTGGCCAGTTTTCAAAATGGTTCTTGCATAATTTTGACGAAATGGGGGATCTGTAATTTGTTGTTGCCAATTTTCAAAATGCTTCTCATACAATATTGTTCCAATTTTTTCCTTTATTACCCACAATATTATTCCGGATTGCTTTCAAAATTTGCATGAATATTTCTTTCTCTTGCAAAATTACTTTCACGGCGACCTGCAAGTAAAATGGTCAAATTGGGGAAGAAGGGAGCAATGTTTTGGTAATCACAATTTCGATCGGATTGATTTCATATTTTGCAGTTCTCCTCGCCAGATGAGCACGTGGGAGGGGTGGGGAAGGAGGGCATTTTAAAATTTTTCGATGGCTTTTTTTAAAAAGACGTCTCCTGTGGGGGATGATTTCAATTTTGTTTGTGTGATCATGCTTGCTGGAAAAATTTGGCCAAATTGTACATTTTTATACTTTTTATAACTACTTTTCAGAATGTCTTGCCTCCTGCAAATTTTAATGGAATGTTTTTCCAGTGACCTTTATTAAAAGTACTTTTGTTGGCTTCTGAAAAATGTTGGGAATCCAGTTTTTCAAAATGGTTCTCCTGTATATAATTTAGTCGGAATGCTTTGGGGTCTTTTAGAAACGGTACAATGTTTTGGGGACTCAGCCAACTGCGCTAATGCAGGCATTGGAAAAATGTTAAATAACAACATCTACCATCCTACAAGCCAACAGGCACTAGCTTATCTAGATCTCTGCTAGTCACAATGCTCATGTTTGTTTGTGATATGAAATTATTTGAAATTAATGTTTGTGATATGAAATTATTTGAAATTAAAAATGTGAATATCCTCCATGTATAGATATTTCTGTATCGCCTGTCTTGTAAAGTAATGTATTTAAAAGTGTTAGGCCTGTATTCGAAATGGTTTATCAGTGAAAATTCGCATACGGGGTGGAATATGAAAATGAGGATAAAACCGCTACTAAAAATCCTACTATACCTATAAATGCGTTGCAATCGTGAAATTTGACAGGAACGTTTCAAAAAGTTTCCCATCAAACGTGTATGTGTGTGTATTTGTGATTTGCCAAAATCCGCGAAAAAACCCCAATATTCAGAAAATCGCCAGAAATACTGAAAATGTGACTATCCTCCATCTGTAGATGTTTCTGTGTCGCCTCTCTTGTAAAGTAATGTAGTTAAAAGTGTTAGAAACGGTTCAATGTTTTGGGGAAACAGCCAACTGCGCTAATAAAGACATTTGAAAAATGTTGAATAACAGCATCTACCATTTTGGCGACCCTACAAGCCTTATGGCACTAGCTTAACTAGATCTCTGCTGGTCACAATGCTCATGTTTGTTTGTGATATGAAATTATTTGAAATTGAAAATGTGAATATCCTCCATGTATAGATGTTTCTTCATCGCCTGTCTTGTAAAGTAATGTATTTTAAAGTGTTAGGCCTGTATTCGAAATAGCTTATCAGTTAAAATTCGCATACGGGGTGGAATATGAAAATGAGGATAAAGCCGCTACTAAAAAATTCTACTATTCCTACAAATGCGTTGCAATCGTGAAATTTGACAGGAACGTTTCAAAACGTTTCCCATCAAACGTGCATGTGTGTGTATTTGTGATTTGCCAAAATCCGTGAAAAAACCCCAATTTTCAGAAAATCGCCAGAAATACTGAAAATGTGACTATCCTCCATCTGTAGATGTTTCTATGTCGCCTCTCTTGTAAAGTAATGTAGTTAAAAGTGTTAGGCCTGTATTCGAAATAGTTTATCAGTGAAAATTCTACTAATTCTGTTCCATGTCCAAAAACTGACGTTACGTTCTAAAGCAAAATAACAAGAAAAGGAAAGGAGCATTTTAACATGTGCTGCATTTAATAGTCTCGGTCTGTATTTCCAAGCTTAGTAAATGGACAGTAAATCTACGATTTATTAATAGGAAGAAATGGAAGTAACATTAAGGTGTATTTCAAATTGAAAATGTCGCCATCTTCCATCTATAGCGGTTCGACGTATATTTTTTTTGTGAAAAAAGTATGCAGTCTTGACGATCAAGTTTTTCCGAAGGTCTGATTACTGTAAATAATTAAGCATGTAGTTTTTACATATTGACTGAGAAAAAAAGTCAGTTATGGGAATGATAAGAATTGTTTTTTTTAAAGAACTTCCTTACTCATGTGAAACAGTCATGTGTATGTAAAAATTTGCTGTGTAATGTTTACTTGGAAATAAAATTCCGTTATCACTGTGTGATGCTGTGAGGAATATTCTGCCCCTGAGAAGCGGGGCTCTAAGAACCAAGTAAGTACATGGCGGTTGTTTAAAGAAAAAAGTTCTCTTTTTGTAATTTGTTTTTATTTTGAAATGAGCTAAGATATTTTAAAGTACAAAAGAATTAAAGTAAAAGTTCAGAGAAACAATAAATTGGTTTGGTTTGGCCTAATTGAGGGAAAGGAAAATATAAGGGAGGGATTTAAGTGGGAAGGGCCACAGTTAAGGGGGGGGGGGGGGGTTTAAGGTAGAAAGGTCGGATTTTTTTTTTGGGGGGGGGAGGGCTGAGGGAAAAATTTGGGGAGGATTTTTTTTTTGGGGAGGAAAAGGAAGGCATATGGGAGGGGAGGGTTACGCCATCGCACGGTTTAAGTCCAACGCATGTGTTAAGTCCCAAGCCTCCCCCGTGCCCACCCACCCTCGGCATCGATTCCTTATGTAGGCTGCCTAAGGGTACAAAATGTGGTGTGGAAAAAGTTGAAGGCGCGACACAGCACTCATTTGTGTGTATCGTGTCTCAAACTTTTTCACACACCACACTTTGTACCCTTAGGCAAGAACTTTTAAATGGTCGGGTTAGTATCAAAATTTGACAACGGCTGTCAAACATGGAAAATTTTCCATACACATAGCCATTATCAACCTTTAATACTAACCGTCTAACTCTTCACATCACAGTCGTCAAGTCGACGGTAAAAGTTAAAAAAAAAAAACTTTTTGCCTCATTATGTCCATATTCGTTTAAAAGATGGTATCGACTGTTTGTTGTGCCGCGGCACTTCTCAGAACTTCACTCGAAAACAGTTACTTTTGTTTGGTGTTTAACGTCCCGTTCAGAAATTCCCATTAGTAGCCTCCTACGACATGCTTGGAGCAAACAGCAGTGGGTCTTCTTGAGATTGCCCCCAACCCCAAAGGACAATTAACATTCCCAGCATGTCAAATATCCCAAGACGTGTTCCAATAACATGTTTGGATGGAGACGGAACAAAATAAGCATGATGTGCTCAAACTCAATTTTTCCACTTTTGGGTGTTTTCATAATGTTTGAGAGTCGTTAATTTTTAATAACCAGAAGAAATTGCTTCCCTTTATTGGTTCACGTCAAAAAAAATCCCTAGCCATTGTGAACTTGTTCTCACGTATAGCTACTACAGCGGCCAGTGTACATAAGAGAACAGCAGAAACTAGAGCGGCCAGTGCACACAAAATATAAGAGAACAGCAGAAACTAGAGCGGCCAGTGCACACAAAACATAAGAGAACAGGCTGATACTAGAGCAGCCAGTGCACACAAAATATAAGAGAACAGGCTGATACTTGAGCGGGCAGTGCACACAAAACATAAGAGAACAGGCTTATACCAGAGCGGCAAGTGCACGCAAAACATAAGAGAACAGGCTTATATCATGCACTTTCAATCCACACCCATTTAGTTCCTTGTTTCTGTAAACAAAATCAAATGTCTCCCCGACAAAACCTATAATTCCCAAGCAACCCTGTCCCATTTTTCTTATTACTGAAATCACATCATTTCTGCAAACACAATCATTAGTCATTCCGAAAATCTTAAAAAAAGAAATAAACAAAACTCGAGTGGCGGTCACTACGGACAGGTTTTATTGCTTTAGAACTACGACCAGGTTTTTAACCCAACCGACTTTGTCGTACTGGGTTAGTCCTATCACTATGGGGGACTTGAATGTATGTGCGTATGTTAAACTTTTTCTTTAAAATGCTTCTCTTCCTACATTTTTGCTCCAATCATTTTGATATTACGCAGGCACGTTCCCTGGTGGGTCCCCCACATGGCTATTACTTTTTTGACGATTGACGAAAAACTGACAAAATGGTGGCACTTTTTGTGACCGTTTTGACTCGTATTGAAAATGCTAGTCCTCTTACAGTTTTACTCCAATCATTTAGATTTTACGCAAAGATATTCCCTAGGGGTTCGCCTACCAGGCTATTATTTTTTTTCGCGGTTCGCCAAAAATTGCCGAAATGACAGAACTTTAAAGTTTGGCAAAAACTGGAATAAATGGTAGTAAATAACTGAATAGCCAAGCCATTCATTTCTCTGTCTTTTTCAAATAGTTATAAAGTTTTAATCGAAAGTTTCTTAGGTGCCTCTCCACCTGGACTTTGCTTTTTTATCGCAAATGACAAAAAAATGCCGAAATGGTGGAACTTTAAAATTTTTGTAAAATTGTGTAAATGTCGGTAAATACGTGAATCGTCAAATCCCAACCTCTCCAACATCCCTTTTCGGATAGCTTCCACCCGGGAAAACTCGTTTTTGTATATTGAAATTATGAAAAAGTTACGTTCAGAAACAAAGTTCTTCATTTTTTGACCTAACAAAATTCGTTTTAGAGTTTTTTTCACTTTCCTTGTTTGGTAACTCGGCTGGGTCATGACCTTGGACATGCTTGTTCTGGGTCTGGAAGATGGTTGCTAAAACAGGTTTTACTGTACGTGCCTTTTTATCTGGGTTTGTCATTGCAGCAGTTTTACTGTACACTTTTTTATTCGGTTCTGGAAGGTGGTCAAGAGAGGCAGGTTTTACCGTACGCCTTTTAACCCGGGTTTTAAAGGTGGTAGATACAAACAGGTTTTACCGTGTTTTTTTGCTAGCCTTCACCCCCGACCCTTAAATCTTAAAATTTGAAGTCGATACGACTCTCCGTAATCGAGATATTTTGCACACCAGATCTTGTTTGAAACATGTACCTATTTTACGTGATGACGTCATACGCCGCACTTCTTCGTTCTACTTGCGACAAAATTTGATCGAATCTTTCGGACCCACCAACCAATAATATCACCACGTTTCAACTTTCTCCGATGTCCAGGGCCTGAGAAATCTCACATAGAAGATCTTACCGTAGTGACGTCACACGTATTTCTTATATTCGTTCATACGTCATAAACTGAAACAGCTGTCCTACCGACTCGAGGAATACCTATATAACAGTTTAAGTCCATACGATTTGCACAGATGTTATTTAAACTATACACACATTGGGCGTGATGACGTCATACGCCAGACTCGATCGTTGTACTCGCGACATAATTTGACAATCTTTCGGACCTACCAAGCTAAAAACCCACCGATGCTAAACTTTCCCCGATGTTCAGCGGCTGAAAAATTTCGTATACAAGATTTTTATGTAATGACGTCATACGCCTGTCCTGACAACGTCCAATGTTGACAGACCCGTCCGATCTACCCAAAGAATAAATACATCGATTCGACTTGCCGTTCTTGAAATATCTTGCACACATTTTGCTCATAGGACTGACACACATACATACACACACTGAACGTACAAACACTGCATGTCTCTCTTTCATTGGGGAGACATAATTATAGCAAGTAAAAATAACAGTCAACCAGTAGTAATGCCTAGAGGTGTGACAGTTCGTACCGAAAACCGAGAATCGAGAAAAGGCTTCGGTTCAGTTCGAACCGAAAACCGAAAAGCCCAATCACGGTTTCGGTTCGGTTTTTTTTTACTATTTATAACAAGATAATGCATTAATTTGGTAATGTTATTTTAGTTCTCTTAGTCTAGTTTAGTCTTAGTATATATATCTATATGATGATTTCAGGCATTTCACGAAATGGCTAAAATAATTTGCCATTTCGTGAAATGGCGGGTTTCGCTCATTGACTGTGACATATATATATATATCACATCGGACAAATCAACAAATATTTCACACTCTTGTTTTTGGAACCTATGACGAATTCCATGCGTTTATTATGGCTACATGTGAGTCTGTCAGTCAATAACAATGTAAATTCTTGTGTAAGTAAGCTTTGAGGTAATAAATATAAAATATTACCGTTATATGTTAGATTTTGTCTGTTCTAACGTAAAAAGAAATATCGGATTAAGTGCAGGCAATTATAAATAAACAAAAAAATAAACACGCATATATATATATATATATATATATATATATATATATATATATATATATACATATATATATATATATATATATTTGAAAAGAAAACTACCGATTGGTTTTGCTGAACCTAACCGAAAAAAAACCGAACCGAACCGAAGATTTTTGTTGAACCGAACCGAACCGAATCGAACCGAGCCGGAGGTGAACCGCCACACCTCTAGTAATGCCTGTTACCTCTACATATAATTTCAAAATAGTAAGACTATTTTCCTGAAGTTAAGATTGTACAAAGAAAAAAAAAAAAAAAAAAAATATATTTTGCCCATTTCTGGCGAATCGCCATAAAAAAGTAACAGCCAAGCAGACACTGATGCCCCCCGCCCAGCCCCCTCCCCCCTCCACCATGTTTTAGACCCTTCCATGAAAACCCTAGTAGGAGATACGTTTAAAGAAAATTGGTTTTTGGCCAGTATTTCTGCAACTTTTTGGCGAATTGCCAAAAAGTAACAATCAGGTAGGTACTTATGCCCGATACCATCAATCACAATTTCTAGAAATTTATGCTAAAAACCTAACAGAACATGCGATTTTATAACTTAAAATTGACATAGGCACATACACACACATACACTCACACATTCAACGACTGCTGTGGCCCTGCTTCTATAGAAGCTGGTGCTAAGAAAACTTCCATTTTCCAAAAGTAGTTTAATGGGTTTTAATAGTTTCCGCTTGAAAGTTACCACTAGTAAAACAAGCCATCGCAGAGGGCACAGCCTTCAACCGGACATGGACAAGTAGCTGTCATGCTCAAATTCAAGTGGGTAAACAAGAACTCAGTGAAATATCAAATCAGTCCGCCACATAGTTGAAGAGATATGGAGTCGACAAAATATCGCGTTTTCCATCCAGGAATGTCACATCTTTGACAATTTCCCATTCCTCAATTTTTCGTCGATTTCAAAATTAATACGCTATTGCACATCTACATGATATATATGTTCTCTCAGTGAAATATCAAATCAGTCCACCACATAGTTGAAGAGATATGGCGTCGACAAAACAATGCATCAAAAAGTGACAGACAGATATACGGACGGCAAGACGGACAACACCCAAAGCAATAGCTTCCTTCCGGGGCCAAATCCCCCGGGTGGGGCCTCATTACTGAAACGGGTCCGTCTAAAAAATGCATACGCAGAATACGTTTTTATTTATTTATTTTTTTTTGTGAAAACGACTTGTTACCTCACCATGAAACAGGTGACCATTTTCCTCAGTGGCCGCCAGTTGCTCCTCCTGTAATTTCTGGATGCTGAAACGCAAGCAGAAACATGTTCATTTTATTAATGATGCGCCTGTTCTTGCCGTCCGATCACTTACTTTTTATTTATTTATTTATTTAGTTATTTTGCGGGGAGGAATGGGAAGATCGGGCCTAAAATCAATGGGTCCTGCCAGACGCGCCAGGGACAACACAATTAACGGGACACTTTGGGGCAAATCGTAGGTCAGTCACGCCGGGCAACGGCAAATAATTCGCACCACTGATTTGATTGACGGCTGCGTTCTAGCCGCGGGTGTACTTGTTTTATCCGCGGCTGTACTCGTTCTAGCGCGGGTGTACTAGTTCCCCCCCCCCCCCGCTCAATTCAAGAAGGGGGTGGGGATTGCCACTCAGGTACAAATTGGTTACCACGCGTCAAGACTGTCCCTTAAAATAAGAACATATCACGCATATTTGAATTGATATATTTTTCTCCTCTGGGTGAAGTAAGGTACCGTCGACAAAGCAATTGAATACCACGAATAGAAATGCATAGGGAACCACAGGCATTGAACTGTGGTAAAGCCTACGTCTATTCCTGAACAGCCTACGTTAGTCTATTCCTGAAGTCTACGTTGGTCTATTCCCGAACAGGCTACGTTAGTCTATTCCTGAAGTCTACGTTGGTCTATTCCCGAACAGGCTACGTTAGTCTATTCCTGAAGTCTACGTTGGTCTTTTCCTGAACAGGCTACGTTAGTCTATTCCTGAAGTCTACGTTGGTCTATTCCAGAACAGGCTACGTTAGTCTATTCCTGAAGTCTACGTTGGTCTTTTCCTGAAAAAGTCTGCCTTGGTCTCTTCCTGAACAGTCTACGTTAGTCTTTTCCTGAACAGGCTACGTTGGACTAGTCTTTCCCTGAACGGTCTACGTTAGTCTTTTCCTCAACAGTCTACGTAGGTCTTTTCCTGAACAGGCTATTTAGTCTATTCCTGAACAGTCTACGTTAGTCTATTCCTGAACAGTCTACGTTGGTCTATTCCTGAACAATCTACGTTGGTCCTTTCCTGAACAGTCTACGTTGGTCTATTCCTGAACAATCCACGTTAGTCTATTCCTGAACAGGCAAACACAACATATTTTCATAAATGTGTGCAAAAAAGAATCAAGAAGCATTAGTTATTACGATAAAAAGAAATTTTAAAAGCCGATAAATAGGCAGGACTGAAATGTCCCCACAGGTCTGCAATGCCTTTCACGAAGGATCGAAATGCCAACCCCCCATCCCCCCATAAGAAAACTAGAAATGTGTCCTGGAGGAACACGAATGACCCGCCCTAAACGAAATTATAACTGAAGAATTCATGATACGGTAATAGTAACATGCAACAAGAAGCAAAACTAGTATAAATTCAGTCACCTACCACGGCCACACGGGCTAAACGGGAGGTGCACATCTTCATTATATGCATAGTCATTCTCAATGCCTTTGGCATTTATACGTACAAATGACTGGCACAACCTCATTAAACAAAACTTCACGTTCAAACTTGTTTCATTAAATACCAGTAAAAACAATCTAAGTTCAGCCACTCACTACGGTTGCACTTACTGATGGATTTCGATCAAAAGCGGCGGCGCACATGTTCATTATACACAAAATCATTCACAACGGCTTTGAAATTTATACACAGAAATCGCTAGCACAAGTTCATTACACAAAACTTCAAGCTATTCATTAAATACGACTGAAAAATTGCCTAGCTTCAGACACCACGGCCTGACCCATCGGTCGATTTCGGTCAAAAGAGGAGGTGCACATCTTCATTGTATGCCTAATCATTTCCAACGGCTTTGGGATTTATAGGTGCAAATCCCTAGCACAAGTTCATTACACAAACTTGAGCACCCGAAGCGTTACGCACGAAGGGACGGACAAGGCAAAAACTATATGACCCTCCGACTAACGTCGGATGGGTCGTAAAAGAAGAAGTGCAGGAGCATCTTTTATAAAGGGTCGACGGGTCTCAGAAACAGTGCCAAGCGCTGTGTGGACCCAAATAAAAAAGTTCTCGTCTCTTCTTGTCTATCCCTTAAAATTAACGCGCTGTTGTTTTCATCTATGTATATTCTGTAATTTACAACATTGTAAATTGTTTGTTGTTTGAAGATGTATAGAAATGTGGCTCATTCTCAAGACACTAACCATCTCTCAGAATTTTTTGAGAACAGCTACAACATAAAATGATAAACTACTGTATGACGCACATGTTGACACTACACAAGTACTGTGTGATGGATGAGTGCACTGTGACAACTTGTGTGTGCTCGCTATGTATATACCACTACTGCTACTGCCAGTACTTCTACCACTTCAACTACTGCTACTACTTCTACCACTTCAACTACTGCTACTACTTCTACCACTACAGCTAATACTACTACTTCTACCACTTCAACTACTGCTACTACTTCTACCACTTCAACTACTGCTACTACTTCTACCACTTCAACTACTGCTACTACTTCTACCACTACAGCTTCTGCCAGTACTTCTACCACTTCAACTACTGCTACTAGTTCTACCACTTCAACTACTGCTACTACTTCTACCACTTCAACTACTGCTACTACTTCTACCACTTCAACTACTGCTACTACTTCTACCACTTCAACTACTGCTACTACTTCTACCACTACAGCTTCTACCAGTACTTCTACCACTTCAACTACTGCTACTACTTCTACCACTACAGCCTCTGCCAGTACTTCTACCACTTCAACTACTGCTACTACTTCTACCACTACAGTTTCTGCCAGTACTTCTACCACTTCAACTAATGCTACTACTTCTACCACTACAGTTACTGCTAGTACTTCTACTCCTAGAACTACCAGAACAGGTATCGTTTATAAACGATTTTTATCAACTCCCCGCGAGGCAGGTAAACATATTTTTACACCTCACTTCGCATTCAGGGCGGGTCTAGGATAAATTCCGCGGGACAACTGCTGCTCCCCCCCCCCAAAAAAAAAAAATCCCCCCCCCCGGGAAAAATTGCCCAGAAGGACAAAATTCCCTGCGTGGATTATTGCCCCCGGGACGACCCCAACTCCCCCCCCCCCCCTCTCAGTATTATCAGTGTCAAAACCCATGTTCAATTAGCTTTGGGGAATGCACAAATAATGCTTTGAAAGTGCTCGGATTCCCGACAATTTTCTTCCGAGGTCATTTCGACAATTTTCGGACAATCTGGATCAAACTTGGACATTGCACATCCGCAATACATGTTCTTTCACTGCTTCAAAGTTGAGCGCTCAATTGTTTACAGACGGATGGAGCGATCGATAGCAATAGCCCTCAGCCAAATTTTGGCTGCCCAGCAAATATCCGACGTCTTTTTGGGGTTTGTAAAATGGTTGTTATTCGGTCAGGACATCAATACAACCAAATTTGAACTTTTGAAACATCGTATAAATGTCATATTTGGTCGCGATGCATATGAAGTGAAACCGACGTCCTTTTCCGACAATTTTACGAGATAATCAATGTTTCTGTCACAAAGGTTGTATTACAAAGGGCAGGGGGAGGGGGAGAAGGTCTACTGCTGTCTGTCAGTACGTTCTCTGCCCTGTCTTTGGAGCTTTGGTGACGGCTCGCGGGTAGGCCAGTGAGTTAGTTAAGCCGTAGATAAGTCTTAACGTCTCTTAACGTAGTTAAGGCACGCTTAATAGTGGAAGGTGATGAGCGAGGCGTTACTACTGGACGACACGATGTGGGTAAAGGTGACGCGGTGGGATGTGGTACGGCGATAGCTGTACAGCTGAGCGTAACTTTACACAGTTGTGAGTTAGTGAGGAAGGTGACACGCAATTTTATTCATCCGAGGGGTGGAATTTTACACGAGGCGAAGCAGAGTGTAACATCCTATCCCGAGGGCTAACGAAACTGCACGTCACGCTCCTGACTATATCATAATCATTTTGCTAGCCCCTAACCGGGGCTTGATGCAATGGAGGGGGCTTATGGATTGGACTCTGTCCGTCTGTCTGTCCCCCGTTACCACTCATTGCTCTTAGATGCGGAAGCCGTAAGTCTGATATTTTGCAAAGCTTACTCGCATGACCGTACCTTGATGCACGCCAAATTTCTTTGGCGGTCCGATAAAAATTGGATTTTTGGCGATTTTTTTTTTTTTAATTTTGTGCTCTGAGTGCTGTTTTAAGACTTTGTTTGCGCGATAACTCGAAAACAGCTCCCCAGCTCTTCACTATACCTGGCAGGGAAGAATGATCATATAGTGCAAATTTGCACTGAGGAATTATTGTAATTTTTGTCAAGAATTGAATTTTTGGCGAATTTTTGAAATTTTCACTCTGGTTTGCTTTTAGTTCATTGGATCTTCACCAAACCGTGTAACTAAAGCAGTGTGCAAGCCAACATATTCCACACAGGCCCCAATCAGTTAAACACGGCCATCAATAGTACAATCAAGAGCTGAAATTTTCCAAGCCCAGCTGATCCATTTTCCTTGAACGAACCTGGCCCATTTACAATACCGATCTGTGTTTGTTTCCACAGAAGCTACATACCAAGTTTCATTAAAATCCTTGCAGGAGTTTTTCAGTTATCGTGTTAACAAGCTCTTGTTGACAGACCGACCGACAACCCACACGCGGTCGATCGCATATATTCCCTGTAGGGAATAAATTAGAAAGACCAGATATTGCACATCATCACGAAGGTTGACTCTGATCAAAAATTTTATTTTGGACAAGTTTTTTTTTTTAATTTTCAGTTTGGTGCGTTTTTAACTTTTTGACTATGTGCACACGGTATCTCAGAGACAGCCAATTCGAATTTGAACAAATCTAGCAGCATGGAAGACTCTGCAGTGTATATGGTCACTGAAATACTGGGTCTGTTTGAGATGATTGGGGCGTGGAGCGGAATTTATTTGGTAATTCAAAGCACATTAAACAAGCCATCGTCGACGGCACAGACTCCATCCGAACATTGATTAACGATAACAATCACTGGAATATAGGAACCAGCAATTTTTGACAAGTTGCAATCTTCGCAATTTATGACTGATTTGAAAAATAAAATGACGTTGCACAACTTCAATATATATATATGTTCACTGCGCAAGGTTGCATATAGCTAGGATAAATAGTTTCGGTGAACTTGCCTGGAAAGCCACCAAATTCCTACAATACAGTTATCTGAAAAAAAAAAAAAACACAATTTGTGACAAGTCGCCGTTTTGGCAATTTTTTACCAGTTTGAAAAATACTACGACGTTGCACAACTTCAATATATATATATTCCATATCTTTTCAACCAAAAATCGACTTCGGATTGAAGTCGCAATCTGACTTGAAAAACCAACGCCAGTTCTATTTCAGATACAGCCAAAACCGGTACGTCAATCCGAGGCTAAAAACGTCGGGTCATGACGTCAACCAAGCGTCATTCCTACATCAAAATGTTTCCTGGTGACGGCTATTTATTTGGTCAATTTATGGAGGATGGCCCAAATATTAAGATGAAATGAATTTAAGCAGCCCTTAAAAGAAGGTTACACGCGTACATATCACTGGTGCCGCTTTACCTTGATGCCGCCCCCCCCCCCACACACACACATACATTAATGTGACTAGACCGGTCCGACAAAGCCAGGGGATCTAAACGAAGTTCACCAAAATAGTCAGGGAGAATGGTATCGGGGGCTCTTGTCCTCGCGAGGACAGTTGTCCGGGGGGGGGGGGGCAACTGCCGGATCCAGGAGAGTAGTGCATGGAGGGGCGATCGTACCGGGGACAATAGTCGGGGGCGTGCGGGAGTACAGGGGCCGGTTGTACCGGTGTAAGGAAACGTTTTGACCCCCAAAATAAATCGACCCCCCAGTCGACTTGTTTTAAAGTAAACAGACCCCCCGGTCGATTTGTTTTAAAACAAACAGACCCCCCCCCCCCCTGAAATGTTTTAACCCTCTTATTTTTTGTTGATTTATTTATTTCTTTCCACATACGGCCACCTTATTACTTTTTTAATTGAAATAAAACCTATATCTATGAATAACAATTTATTTAGCAACTAACATCTATATTTTCAAACACGAAAACACTTCCAACACCACTAACATACAGTCACCAAAAAGCTCAATAATGGCATTTCAATAATAATTTTCTACAGCAAGAGGTAGAAAATACTTAAAATAGTATTTAAAAACCATATGCACCTTTTTGCTTCCATTTTATATTTAAACATGATTTTTTGGAGGGGTCATTTTATTATAGGGGAGGTCTGTTTGTTATGGCGGGCTTTCCGGGGGGTTCATTTGTTTGGGGGTCAAAACGTTTCATTACACCGGGGCAAATAATTGGGGGCGGGCGGGAGTAGTTCTAGAACCGCACAACTACTTGGTGCACTTCAATTGCCCGGGCTTTCATTATGCGTATAATTTTTTGGTCCATTTTTTAACGAGGACCAAAGGAATCCACAGGTTTTATGAGAAACGCGGAATACTAGAAAATCACCCCCACCCCACGCCGGACCCTATTTATTCCCTTTCTCCGCACTGTTTTATTTTTCCTTCTTCTTTTTTAGACAGTCACACATGTTACCAAGTGCGCTACCTCTCTCCCCAAAGGTTATTTTGACAAACTTCGCACGTTTTTGGGGTCGTTTAAAAATATCCTCCCTCTCCAGTTCGCACTTTGCAAGTTCCATTTGAAGTAGAAAGTGTCGTAGGTCCGCAATATATAAATACTTACCAACATTAAAGACCAGTGATGTCTAACAGCTCTAACAAACGAGGCTGTCACTAGTCGTGGTGGCCGAGTGGTTAAGGCGTTTGACTCGAAATCAAATGGGATCTTCCCGCACAGGTTCGAATCCTGTCCACGACGTACGTTTTTTTCTTCTTTGTTTCTATTCCAAATATATTTTTTTCTTATTCTAAGAAAATAGTAGTTAATGTTTTACTTACAATTGGCATTTTTTTCGACACCGTGAGGAAAAAACATAAATTTCAAGCAATGTTGCAGACTACTTCGAGCTTGGCATGTCTCCTTCGTCGTGTGACCGATGGTTTGCTGTAGGACCAATCCATTCATTCAAGAGGGGCGAATAATTACGGTTAGTTTTAAATTATCTTGTTAATTTACCATAAACACTTTGTAATTTGATTTTTTTGGGGACAAACAAGATTCGTATATCATTTTTATGTAGGTAACAAGATGACTGTTTCCAATTAGCTAGTGCGATAAAATGATTATAGCGAGTGTTTACCCTACAAATTTGAGATCTTCCACGAAAACATCCGGTCAGGTAAATTGAACGAAAATATAAGATTTCACGACAAGAGCAATGGAGAAACATTATGTATATTTCTTGTCTCTGATGTGCTGCCTTGGATTATGTAAGTATATGTTCATATATCATATAGCTGATTATGTTTAAGGTATAATTTAGGGGTTCTCTACATAATTTCTCACTCTTATGTGTGCACACACTTCTAATTGAAAAGCAGCGGTTATGTGCTAGTCTCGTCTACTTCCTGCGAATTAGATAACAGTGTAAAATGTAATCGAATTGTAGAGAAAATTCTTTCAAAAAGTCTCACCTGCTGGTCTCCGTTCTCGAAATTAGTAACTTGTTTGTTTGTCTCAAATGACACAATGGGATGAATATGTGGGTGTTCTCGAGCGTAAGAACCAAACGGGCTCATTTTAAAATACTTATAAAAGGGTAGGAAAGAAGATCATTATCTGTGACATGCATTTATGACACATATTTCAGCTGCCGCACTTGAGTGCTACAGTTGCGTTAATCAAGACAGCAACAAAGATAAATGTGTGAAGACAGTGAAACAATGCGAAAAGCATCAAGACATTTGTAGAACGGACATCTCGTGGGGAAGTAAGTTGTAGACAAAATCAAATGTTGAAATGTGTGCCTTCAGACTGAACCGACTTTCACACGTTTTTTGTGGCGGATTACCACTAAAATTATTGTTAAAATGTGGGATTGGATTTATTCGTATGTCAGTCTTTTGTTAAATGTAAATGTTACCAATTAGAATGTTATTCGCTTAAAAATCGAAAAGCTGTGGTCTTTTTTTTTTTGCGTTTGAAAAAAAAAGAATTATCTTTTCCATGTAGCAATTAATTAAATTCACGATTAGTTAAATTCACTTTTACATTAATTCTACCCGTGATGATGGTAGAGTAGTACACTCTATAAACATGCCTTGTTTTTTTCAGTTCCGCCATATTGGACTCCACATGGGGACCGTATTTATAAGATATCAAAGGACTGTGATACAAATAAAAGATGTGCTGAAGATCGGTGGAAACTCAGGAATAGGTAATCTTAAAATGCCCATATTAGCCAGCCATCCACTGAGTACAGTTATACTCACAGCTTGACAATCTTTCAAACTTTCTATACTTGTTAATCTTGGTAAAGAGACCCATTGCCGTGAATTTTGCCTTCACGTTTTGAATGTTTATCCCAACATGATGTATTTGCGTTGTTACTTGCTTAATATCAAGGAATTATTTGGGGTTGAGGGCACTGTTTGGGGAATGATCCAGTAGTCCCGACATTGTTAATTAGTCGTTTTTTTTTTTCCTTTTTGCAGGTGTAAGCGTGATTGGTACGATGACTGGGACTGCGTCGAGTGCTGCTCAGGAGATATGTGCAATTTTTACGCCACTGTAAGCGTTTTATTTTACATTTATCGTTTTAGAACAGTTTAAACAACCGATAGTGTTCTTACCCTTGTGGGTTTTATTATTAACACTTTAGCAATTCATGACTTGTATCTTTGCCTCTCTGTCTAGGTAACTGAGATAGAAAATGACTTGTTGTAGATCTGTAGTTTATGCGATATCTGTTATCTGATATGTGTATGAGCTTTGGTGAGGAACGTATCGTGTGTTAGCTCTATAACACGATGTCTCTGTGTTTCCAGCTTGGCGCGGACGGTACAAGGACAAGCCTGGTGGTGCTTGTCGGCTCGGTGACAGCGGCATTGTTGTTATGCATCCGATAGCAGTGACTCGAAAAAAAAAAAAAGAACATGTGTGTTGGTGCCGTTTATGTGGTGGCCCCATTCGGGAGGGTGGGGTTGGTGGGGGGAAGAGGGGGGCCGTCCTTCACTATCGTCGTGTTACATTTTCAGTTCGTCATGGATTTCTGGAAGTTTATATTTTTCGTTGGTAAATGTCCAAGTTCATGTTATCACCGGTCACTCCTGTGTGAATGTGATGAGTGTGATCAAACAGTACCGAGGAGTGCCTTGAAATGTCGCCAGGTCAAAAATGATTGACCGATCAACAGTTAAGGAAGAACATGGACAACAGCAGGATGTCCGAAAATCCTTCAGATGATGTATCAGTTCAACATACTCTCAATAAAAGATCTGCAATGTTTACCAAAATATCCGTATTTTTCATACATTTACAACTGTTAAATCTGTGAATGCAGGTCATTTTATTGTAAAGGCTACTTTTACTTCAGCGTGGTTTTGCTTGCATATCATACTCGCTTCGTATTCTCGTGTGCATGAATCTCGCGATGAGAAGAGATCTGAAACAGCTGTGAAGCTGCTGATATTTCTTAAGTTTATGTCTTGTGTATATATATATATAGTAAAAGAAGTGTCATATGAAAAATCACGCATGTCATTTACAAAGTTTTATTCAAGATATCTTTAAAAAAATTGATGGAGTGAGGAGTTATGGTGGTTTGTGTCATTTTGAGGGGATTGACAGAATGCACAATGTAAGGAGTGGTGAGAGGAGTGTCTTGTAAAATGTGTACATATACATTCTGTACTAATTCCGCTATTTTTTTACATTCCAAATAAAAGTTCAGCACTTGTGACTTGATCGTTTTTGTGTCTTGATCTTTGCAGTAGCAGTGCAGCCAGGTCTTAGAGTCTATTCGGGAAATAACTTTATGACCAAAAAATGCAGTCAGTTGATACAATATCGGAGCCCAGAATCACGATATGAGTGGAATAACACCAAAATTATTTAAACTGCACAATTTTTATCGCAAGTTTGACGCATCATAAGTATAAATAAAAACGCTACAGGCACATGTTTGTCGTGTAGCTACTGTTATTGTACGTCTTCCCCCTCGGGGGAGGCATATATTGTTTTTGGTCTGCCTGTCCGTCCGTCAGCAGCGATTTCTCAGTAACGAGGCAGCCGATTGCAACCAGATTTTACAGACGTGTTGCCTATAGCCTACAGATAATGCACGTGAATTTATTTTTCATATGCGACTAATTTTTTTTCGATTTTTGGCGAATTTTTGTAATCTTTGACTTCAACATTTCGCAATGTATCGTCGTCTGTCAGCAGCGATTTTTCTATAACGAGCAGGGCGATCTCAAACAAATTTTACACACGGGTTGCCTATGACATACAAATAATGTCCATGTGATTTTTTTTTCATATCCGGTCATTTCGCGACTTTCGGCGAATTTTTTAGATTTGTTACATAATGTAGAATTGTTTCAAGCTGGAAGCTTGTCCCTGAAAGACTGTGGCGCTGGGGGAGGTATATCCGTTTTTGAGCTTTGGCAAAAGCATAGACTTTCTAGTTTTAGCCAGGTTATCCCCTAGACATCCAGGCATCCATTTAGCCGTTAAGTCCTTCCAGTGGACTAGCAATATTGGTATTATTATCTGTCGCGAAGAAAAATTGCTTAGATGTGCATAAATTAAAAGGTTTTCTTGAGTAAAATCGCGTATGAAACTCAGTTTACCTC
Source organism: Protula sp. h YS-2021 (assembly GCA_949752745.1). Classification (NCBI taxonomy): domain Eukaryota; kingdom Metazoa; phylum Annelida; class Polychaeta; order Sabellida; family Serpulidae; genus Protula; species Protula sp. h YS-2021. The sequence goes on along the minus strand of OX457030.1, from coordinate 37,167,477 downwards.
TTCGTGCCCAGATCAACAGATTGTGTAGTTGTTTTTTCGTCCTAGCTTCACGCATAGTAAATAGTCGGTGGTTTTTTTCGATCCTAGCTTGATGTGTAATAATTGACCAGTGTAGTTTTTTCCGTCCTAGCTTAATGTGTAGTTAATAACCGGTGTAGTTTTTTTCGGTCCCACCTTGGTATGTACTAACTAACCGGTGTAATTTTTTTTATCCTAGCTTGGTGTGTAGTAAATTACAAGCGTAACTTTTTTCGGTCCTACCTTGATATGTAGTAAATTACAGGTGTAGATTTTTCGGTCCTAGCTTGTTGTGTACTAAATAACCAGTGTAGTTTTTTTTCGGTCCCAGCTTGATGTGTAGTAAATTACAGATGTACTTTTTTTTGGGGGGGGGGGGGGGGGTTAACGTGATGTGTAGTAAATAGCCGGTGTAGTTTTTTTTTCGGTCCTTGCTTGAGGTGTAGTAAATTACAGGCACAATTTTGATATTACGCAGAAATGTTCCCTGGGTGGTCCCCCACCTGGCTATAACTTTTTTGACAATTGACGAAAAACTGACAAAATGGCAGCACATTTTGCGCCCGTTTTGACCCGTTTTTAAAATGCTGCTCCTACAGTTTAGATGTTATGCAGGGATGTTGTCCAGGGGTTCGCCTACCAGGCTATTTTTTTCGCGGTTCGCCAAAAACTGCCGAAATGGCTGAACTTTGAAATTTGGCAAAAACTGCAATAAATGGTAGTAAATGACTGAATTGTCAAACTATTCATTTCTCAATCGAAAGTTTCTTAGGTGCTTCTCCACCTGGACTTTGATTTTTTCGCAAATGACAAAAAAATGCCGAAATGGTTGATTTAAAAAAAAAACTTGTAAAATTGTGTAAATGCAAGTAGCACTGGATCGGTCACAAAATCAGGAAGCAAAAATGATTTTGAAATCGGGATGACAGACATGCGAACCCGTACAGTTCAGCTGGGTTACAAGTCAGCGTTCGCGATAACGGCGTTTTTACGCGGATTTTAGCACTTTTTGGAGCTTGTGACGCGGCTTTTCAAAACTCACTGCGTCACAGTGACGCGGATTTTTGAGACCACCGCGTCACACTATAGAAAAAAACTTATGTAAAAAATGTTCAACAAAAATTAGCTCTTCGTCTTTTTTGGAGTGTATAAATGACTTTAAGGAATTTAAAGTTTTTGCGCGCACAGCATCACAGCAAAATCTGACAGATTTTGCACAGGAGCTCCTGACCACATATCGTACGGACCACCCGAACTTTGCTATCCTTATGGAATATTTTCTGCGCGATGCAATAACTCTGCTACTTGCGAGCGAAGTGTTAGCGCGCAAAATATTATTAAAAGGTTTATGGTCACGTGAAAGTCAAGTCGGCGACACATGGAGTCGACTCAGCGACACATAAAAGTATGACAGAAAATTCCAAGCTTTTGGTGTTAATATATGTATTTGAAAAGAAATATGTCTTGAAATTAGCGACTGTCCGTCTGTCCGGTGGAAATTTTTTTTTCATTTTTTAAGAATAAAAACAAAATGCACATTTTAATCATTGTTTATTGTTATTTTCGACAATTTTTTTCAACAATAAATTTACACTTATAGTGTTTAACATAAACATGACCCTTATACAATAGCGTTGAAGCACCTCGTATGAATTCAGTGAATTTCATTTTGATTTATATTTAGAAACGAATGTAAAGCTACTTTAACACATGATGAATCCTGGATTGCAATGCAGATCAATGATGCGCCCTCCCCGTAATTAGCTTAAGCCTATAAATTGATTGCAATATAATATAATTGCAATCCAGATCAATGGTATACCCTCCCTATAATCAATTTTAGCTATTAAATTATTTTCAGTATGACATAATTGCAATCTAGGTCGCTGTTGCACCCTCCCTGTAATAAGATAACATGTACAATCAGAATATGAATGTTGTTACTTCAGTTGTATTGTCCTTGAAACAATTTGCAAATTTCAAGACTGATATTTATGTGTCGCCGAGTCAACTCCATGTGTCGCCGACTTGACTTTCACGTGTCGCCGACCTGACCAAAAATCTGTCGCCGAGTTAACCAAAGTGTCGCCGGGTTGACCTGTCGCCCAGTAAGTTTGTCGTCGAGTTGACCAAACCCTTATTAAAACCAAGAACAGGAACCGTCTAGGTGATAAAAGACTTGATCAAATTTTACGGATTTCTATGAACGGCCCAGACTTGGCAACTTTTGATTTTAAAGATGCAGGTAGAAATTTTCGGGAAGTTCCAAATCGCGAAAAATAAACTTCAAGTTTTTGAGCTGAAAGTTCAAAAACTTCATGCAGTAAACTTCGTGTGATGGAGTTTTAAGACAATTTTGATTGATCATGTTCCATCACTTTTGGAATTCTGTTAATAGTTTTTTCTACATATACTTCTTGTTGCCCTCGATTTCTCTGTTCTCGTACGATCTCAAAAAAAAAAAAAAAAACAAAAAAAAAAAAAAAAACAATTTTTTTAAGTCATAATGTCATCTAAGTTTCAATAATTTGTTACTTTGCTTAGAACTGACCAGAGAACTTTTTTTATTTGCTTAGAACTGTACAGAGGATTGTTTTGAGTAAACAGACTTGAATTTTTAATCGACCTAGTCAAGAATTACACTGCATTTTGTGTGTCAATCGAAAGTCGTTTGTTGTCTTGTATTTTATTCCCGACAGGGAATATATGCGATCGACCGCGTGTCTGTCTGTCTGTCATCAAGAGCTTGTTACCACGATAACTTTAAAACTCCTGCAAGGATTTTAATGAAACTTGGTATGTAGCTTCTATGGGAGCAAACACAGATCGGTATTGTAAATGGGCCAGGTTCTTCTCTTGATTGACTATTAATGGCCGTGTTTAACTGATGGGGGGGGGGGGGGGGGGATGTGGGGAATATGTGGACTATGCACACTGCTCTAGTTGTTATTTAGAGAAGCCGTTAATAAAATCAAAATAAATGTTGCTACAGCTTATTTGTGCATGAAGGAGGTTGAGGAGGGGGGGAGTAGGTGTTTCAAAAGACACCAGTACTTTGTATTGAAAAATGCTTGGTGGAGAGCCTGTGACGCGGTTTTTTAGATCCCACCGCGTCACACTGTTATGTGTGACGCGGTTTTCTGGAAGGCCAGCGCGAACGCTGGTTACAAGCTCAAAAGTATCCATACTGTTCTTCCGGAGCTGGGCTAGTATATTCGAAGAAGGAAGCAATAATGTTCTCACTTCAGTTGAGATATTTAAGCCGTATGTGACTGGCATTTAACAGATTTTGTCTGAGTATATTATATATTTGTTCTTCACATTTGAAAGCGGGAACATCCCAGCATCGGATAAACCAGTGAACATATACACGTACCTTCAGCATGTGGCACAAGGTTCATTTTATTTGTGGGATGTTTATGATAAATGTACCACTTCTGCGCGCGGTGACGTACGACGGTAACTGGTACACTCGCGATGACGATCGTCACCATTATTTCTTTTCGTGGACAGCAGAATACTGGACTGATGCCCAACGTATATGCAGAGACATGGGCGGGGATCTTGTCACCATTAACGATGCCAGCGAAAACGCGTTTCTTGAAGGTTTACCAGAGTCTGGAAGCCACTGGATAGGGCTTGAGATGAGTTGTTCCCATTCGCGGTGCACGGATTTCAGATGGAGCAATGGCGACGATGTAGAATTTTCTGACTGGAGTGTTTCGGAACCAGAGCAAAGGAGCGGAAACAGTTATACTTACAAAAGTTTTCAGCATGGAAATTGGTACAATAGTGGAGGCACTTTTCGTAAAGTGTACGTGTGTGAATTTACTGACGAGTGTTTTCCCAATAATCCATGCACTGTAGGCGATTTATGTGTGTCGAACGTGAAGGGCGTTCATTCCTGCCTGCCCGCATCGCAAGTAAACGAATGTGACTCAAACCCTTGTGTGCACGGAGAGTGTCGAGATATTCTCAGAAACTACACCTGTATTTGTGACCAAGGTTATAAAGGAAGAAACTGCGATATAGACATAGATGAATGTAGAACAGGACATAAGTGTGTGTTTGGAACCTGCCAGAACTACGCAGGAAGCTACGCATGTAACTGCATACATGGTTTCTATGGAGATCGCTGCCAATACGACATCGATGAATGCGGAAACAACAAATGTGTCAACGGGAGATGCGTCGATGGTGAATCGGGATACACATGTGCTTGCTCCAGTGGTTACACCGGAAGGTACTGCGAACAGGATGTGGATGAATGCCTCGACCTGAAACTATGTCAACATGGCGACTGCAAGAATACTGATGGAGGTTTTAAGTGCACCTGCTCTGGCGGTTACTATGGAGACAATTGTAACCTTGGTCCCAGCACGCACAAAGATAATGCCATCGTCGCCCTTGCATTCATCCTAGCAATCCCACTGGAAATTTTTCTTGTGCTTAAAATCAAGAACTTGCTCCAGGGGGAAACAAAACCCCAGATTACCACAAAGAAACAAAAAAGAAGCAATGATTACTCACCACCACCCACTGTGATGCAAGTGGTTAGACCTGGATACAGCCAGCAGAGTGCTGAATCTCCTGCAAGTGAACTCGAACTTTACCAAAATGTCCCAAGTGCTCAAGACTCACAGGACCTCTACATACAGTTAACCCCCTAGTGAATCGTGCACGGGGGAAGAGAGTAACGCCACACGATGCTCATCCGTAAAGTACACGGGTTCACGACTCCTGACAATATGTTCAAGTAAGATAAAAGTAAGATGTATTTCAAGTACATTTCACCTAATGCTTTGTCTAGTTTATGCGATCATCCGAACTATTTTAAATGTGACAGAACGTAGGGCAAGGGATGTAAACGGGTGTGCAATTAACCGATTTAGGTGATTAACCGATTTTATTGGATTAAATGATTTCATACGTGTATGCTTTGTCTAGTTTATGCGATCATCCGAACTATTTTAAATGTGACAGAACGTAGGGCAAGGGATGTAAACGGGTGTGCAATTAACCGATTTAGGTGATTAACCGATTTTATTGGATTAAATGATTTCATACGTGTATGTATTCGAAGTTATGCCAAAACGTAATAATGTTTTCATTATTTTTTACTGACGAAGCAGAAAATTTTCTTTATTTAGTTATTTCATATTGTCGAACCTCATAATAACGACAAGTATCTTATAACGACATTAAATTTTTCAGTTGCAAATTATAAACTTTTCACAACAGCAACAATTAACCCCCCCCCCCAACCAGCTGAACCACTCTTACATTAAAGTCAAGAATACAATGACGATGTTGCCATGTCAACGGGCGAGAAATTATCAGATGGACCCCCCCCCCCCCATGTCTTGTTGCTTGGCAACGACCCCTCCATGCTAATGTTGTCTTTGATGCAGAGTCAGTATCCAAACGCCCAAAGGCTGTGTAAATGGCGCTAGTCTTCGCTTTAATACTTGTACAAGAACGCCCGGGAACACTGAAGCCCCGGCAACTGTGGTGCCAAAAATGTGTTGGCTTTGTAACTAAACAGCTACATTAAAATTTTGAAAGTGACAATACGAAGGTTTGAGAGCCTAAGCCCAAAGATCAAGCTAAGTCATTTCCGACATGATGCACCTTTCCGTATTACGCTCGAATTATCGTTCTTGAACCAGTTGAATAATCGCATAAAATTTAACATCGATTTATCCGAAGTCTAAACCTCGGCACTTTGAACATCCATCAACTTTTTTTTTAATTCCGCAGTTCCGACAAATGGCAAAAAAGAAAAAATAATAATAATAAAGTGCAACAGAACGAAACGCATTAAATTTAGAAGCACATGATAAGGGCCTGGGTGGCAGCATTTTAATATTTATGTTTTTGAACTCCGACACAAATTATACTGCTTAATGTTGTTATGTAATGTTGTTATGTAATGTTTGCATAGCTAGTTGAATTACCATTTATCCGAGAAATTACAACAAGTTTGTCCAAGGACAAAGTCCCAGCTTACGAAAAGCAATAAGACCCATTCCAGCGTGCATGAGCGAAGGAATTTCCCTGAAATATCGGGCTTGAAAAGATGAGACGGCAAAGAGCTAGCTCAATAATTAATTTAGCACCGGACCAGAACATAGACCGATAAATGCATACAAAGATTTCTTTACGTGAAAAATGGGGAACAGATTTTTTGTATCTCTGGTAGACTGGATAATCTGCCATAGATACCTTCAAACAACGCTCGCATTTCGGACCAGTGCGCATATTTATGTAACTTGTCTCGATGTGCGGTTCTTATTCAGACAAGTACGCATGTTTATTTAATTTGCGTTGATGCGCGGCTCTCATTTTGGAACCGTGCACATGTTCATTTAACTTAATAAAGATTAATGCGCGGTTCTTATTCCAGACCAATGCGCATGTTTATTTTACTTTCGTTGATGAGCGGTACTTATGTTGGACAAGTGCACAAGTTTCCTTAGGTTGTCTTGATACGCGGTTCGCATTTCGGAAGAGTTTCCATGTTTATCTAACTTGCACGGTGCGCATGTTTATTTAACTTGCGTTGACGCGCGGTTCGAACATCGGACCAGTGTGCATGTTTATTTAACTTGCATTGATGCGCGGTGCTTATTCTGGACCAGTACAAATGTTTATTTAACTTGCGTTGGAGCGTGGTTCACATTTCGAACCACTCCACACGTTTATTTAAGTGGCGTTGATGCGCGGTTCGAATTTCGGACCAGTGCGCATGTTTATTTAACTTGCGTTGATGCGCGGTGCTTATTTTGGACCAGTGCACATGTTTATTTAACTTGCGTTGATGTGCGGTTGGCATTTCGGACCAGCGCCCATGTTTTTTTTACCTTGTGTTGATGTGCGGTTCTTATTTCTGATCAGTGCGCATGTTTATTTACCTTGTGTTGATGTGCGGTTCTTCTTTCGGATCAATGCGCATGTTTATTTTACTTGCGTTGATGAGCGGTACTTATTTTGGACAAGTGCTCAAGTTTCCTTAGGTTGCCTTGATGCGCGGTTCGCATTTCGGAAGAGTTTGCATGTTTATCTATCTTGCGTTGATGCACTGTGCTTATTTTGGACGTGTGCATATGTTAACCTAACTTGCGTTGGTGCGCGGTTTTCATTTTGGACCAGTGCGCATGTTTATTCAACTTGCGTTGATGAGCAGTTCGAATTTCGGACCAGTGCGCATGTTTATTTAACTTGCGTTGATGCGCGGTCCTTATTTTGGACCAGTGCAAATATTTATTTAACTTCCGTTGGCGCGTGGTTCGCATTTCGAACCACTGCGCATATTTATTTAACGTGTGTCGATGTGCGGTTCTTATTTCAGGCCAATGCGCATATTTCTTTAATTTGAGTTGATGCGCGGTTCTTATTCTGGACCAGTGCGCATGTTTATTTAAGTTGCGTTGATACGCAGTTCTTATTTTGAATAGTGCGCACGTTATTTAACTTGCGTTAATGCGCAGTTCGGTTCGCATTTCTAACCAGTGCGCATGTTTATTTAACTTGCGTTAATGCTCGGTTCCCATTTCTGATCAGTGTGTTTGTTTATTTAGCTTTCGTTAATGAACGTTTCGCATTTTCCACCAGTGGGCACGGTTATTTAACTTGTGTTGATGCGTGGTTCGCATTTTGGACCAGTGCGCATATTTATTTAACTTGTGTTGGTGCTCGGTACTTATTTTAGATCAGTGCAAATGTGTATTTAACTTGCGCTGAGGAGCGGTTCGGAATTCGGACCAGTGTACCTGTTTCTTTAGGTTGCGTTCCTGCGAGGTTCGCATTTCGGACCAGTGCGTAGGTTCACTTAACTTGCGTTGACATGCGAATTGCATTTCAGACTAGAACGCATGTTTATTTCAGTCCCGTCGATGCCCGACTCTTATGTCTATTCAACTTGCGTCGATTCGTGTTTCTTTCTTCGGACCACTGCAAATATTTATTTAACTTGCGTTCATGCGAGGTTCTCATTTCAGACCACTGCGCATGTCTATTCAACTTTCGCCAAAGTGTGGTTCTTTTTTCGGACAAGTTTGTTTAACTTGCTTTGATGTGCGGTGCTTATTTTGGACCGGATCGCATGTTTATTTAACATCCGTCGATGCGCGGTTCGCATTTCCGACCATTGCCCATGTTTATTTAACTTGCGTTGATGCGTGGTTCTCATTTCAGACCAGTGCGCATGTTTCTTTGGGTTGCGCTGATGCGCGGTTCTTTTTTTCGGACCAGTGTGCATATTTATTTAGCTTGCGTTGATGCGCGGTTCGTATTTCGGACCAGTGCGCATGTTTCTTTAGGTTGCGTTGATGCTCGATCCGCATTTCGGACCACTGCGCATGTCTATTCAATTTGCGTCGACGCGTAGTTCTTTTTTCGGACCATTGCGCATGTTTATTTAACTTGCGTTGATGCGCGGTGCTTATTTTGGACCAGTTTGCATGTTTATCTTCCGTCAATGGTTCACATTTCGGACCAATGCGAATGTTTATTTAACTTGCGTCGATGTGCGGTTGTTAAATCTGACTACTGCGCAAGTTCATTTAACTTGCGTTTATGCGCTGCAGGAGAAGATTCATTTATTTTTTTTAAATTCCGAAAAAAATTCAAAAGTTTTCCAATTCACTCAAAAAGCACAAGCCGTATGCATGACCCCCTAAAGTCGGCTTGTATCAAAAATAAATGAAATCTGATAAAAACAGTAGGAGGAAATGCATTTTGAAGTTTTTTTATTCAAAAATTCACCAAAAATTCTGATCGACTCGAAAAGCACAGGCCGTATTCACGACACCCTAAGCATGCCTTAGCCCCAAAATAAATGATTTCTGATCAAAACTGCAGGAGAAGATGCATTTTGAGGTATTTTCATCAAAAATTCCCTATCGAAATCAAGAATTCCCAAGTCGAGTCAAATAGCACAAGCCGTATGCCCGACCCACCTAAGGATGCCTCATACCAAAAATAAATGAAATCGGATTAAAACTGAAGGAGGAAATGCATTTGAAGTTTTTCTTCAAAAATTCCCTAAAAATACAGAAATTATCGGATCGACTAAAAAGCGCAAGCCGTATGCTCAACCCCTTAGGGATGCCTCAAACCAAAAAAAAAAAAAAAAAAAAAAAAAAAAAAAAGAGAGAGAGAAACATCAAAACTGTAGGGGAAAATGCATTTTGAAGTTTTTTTCTTCAAAAGCTCCCTAAAAATTCAAAAATCACCCAATCGACTAAAAAAGCACAAGCCGTATGCACGACTCCTTAGGGAGGCCTCACACCAAAAATAAATGACATCGAATCAAAATTGTAGGAGTAGATGCATTTTGAATTATTTTCCAAATTTTTGCTTAAAAAATTCCCCAAAAATACAAAAATTGCCCGATCGACTAAAAAAGCACAAGCCGTATGCATGACACTTTAGGGGTGCCTCATACCAAAAATAAATCACATCCGGTCAAAAATGTAGGAGGAGATACATTTTAAAATTTTTTCTTTAAAAATTCGCCAAAAATTCAAAAATCACCCGATCGACTAGAAAAGCACAAGCCGTATGCACGACCCCTTAGGGATGCCTCACACCAAAAATAAATGACATCGAATCAAAATTGTAGGAGGAGATGCATTTTGAACCAAAGTTTACTAAATAAACAACTAACTAACTAACTAAATAACTAACTAACTAACTAACTAACTAACGGACACCGCCCGCAAACCGATAGGAATACCCCAGCTTACGTGTAACGTAAGCTGGGCTAAAAATTGCTGCTGTCAATGTTCTAGCATGTATTGAAACTGTATAAGACGAACTGTATAAGATGAACTGCCTATCCAAGTTTTATCAAAAGTTATTTCCAATATATCAAATATATCATGAACAAATTGCTTGTAGTTTTTATCTGCATTCGTTACACATGTATACGTATTGGGAAATTCTAAATGAGAGGCAAATTTGTGCTCCCTACAGAATTCAATCAAGTCCCCAGGGCTTGGGGGAGGGGGGGGGGGGGCACTTGTTATCTTACGTGTTACCATGCTTGTCCGAAAAAAGAGCGAGGGGGGGGGGGCGTAATTTGTGGTCTCTCCAGAATCCAATCAAGCCACTTATCTCAAACGAGAAGCTGAGCCAGTTTTCTTGTCTGCTCGTCTTTTGTTTATTTATAAACGTGGATCAAATCGAGTCACGACTGCCCAGCTGACTGCAAGTGTCTAGATCCGACAAAAGGGGCGGGGGGGGGGGGGGGGCTTGAAATTGGAAAAAAAATATACAACCACCACCTGAGTGGAAAACGAAAAAAAAAAGAAAAGAAAAAGGCAAATCTCAGATTACAACAGATCAAGGTGCGTCTTCCAGCGCCTTTGTTGACGTTCTTCCCCCCCACCCCCTCCCTCCCCCCCTCCCTCCCCCACCACACGCCTTTGCCGATTTTTACGAAGGTGAAGCTTTCTCCACACTGCCTCACACAGAGCTAGAAAAACTAGAGCAGCCAGTGCACACAAACAGAAGAGTACACGCTGGTCTAATAACTAGAGCAGCCAGTGCACACAAACAGAAGAGTACACGCTGGTCTAATAACTAGAGCAGCCAGTGCACACAAAGAGTGCAGGGTATTTCACAGACACAGCCAGAAAAAAGACCGGGACATTATCATGTTTAACAAAGGCAAGATACATAAACACATCAAAAGTAACTTGTTCATCTTCCTTACTCTGAGACTTTGAAAGTATAAGACATAGTAAAAATAAAATATGAACACAGATCTGGATCAAGATATTCGCAAGCCTTTAAAGACATGCTGATAGTTCCTACGATGGAACTCCGGAACCCTCCACCTTCATATACATGGGAGATGAGGAGAGGGGTGAAAATATTAATCCCAACAGCTTTCCACAACGTAGGCAAGAGTTAACAGAAAAAGAACGATATAAACTTTACTGTTTATTTATTTATTTTTTTTTTGCTCATTAAATGTGATACATTTGTTTTTGTTTTGGTAAAAAAGGTGATAAAATAATGACGTTAACCCTCGGCTTATTATACATACATTAAGTAAATGCGTATGACGTACATCTGTATGAGAAAATAGTTAGATCTGAAATGTACAAACAGCATTTAACAGCACGTAAACAGTGGCCAAAAAGTACCTGTCAGACAAACGAAAGCGCTAGTACTTTACAGCGGCTAATTACAATAAAATAACATAATATTATTATATTACAGTATCACGAACTTTGCATCGTAAAGTAAACAATAAATACGGCGTGAATCACGTGACGTTCATGTGAAGCAAAGCGCAGGAATAAGCTTTAACATATGCTTGAGAGCAAGACAAGTACTCGGAATGGAGAAGTACCCCTGTTCATACAAGTAAGCGCGCTGGCACGGGAAAGTGCCCCTGCTCAGATAAGCATGCGCGCTGGCACGGAAGCCGCGGCATATCACATCCTGGCTGGAATGCAGTTTTTTTAAAGTGCTTATTTGAATGACTCAAACACAGTAAAATTATTCGTTTTGAAAACCTCTCCATGAGCAATTCAAATGGTTAGCCTTAAAACCTACTCCACAAACAAGTTGTAGTTGTTCTTTAAACAAGTTTGTCCAAGGACAAAGTCCCAGCTTACGAAAAGCAATAAGACCCATTCCAGCGTGCATGAGCGAAGGAATTTCCCTGAAATATCGGGCTTCAAAAGATGAGACGGCAAAGAGCTAGCTCAATAATTAATTCAGCACCGGACCAGAACATAGACCGATAAATGCATACAAAGATTTCTTTACGTGAAAAATGGGGAACAAATTTTTTGTATCTCTGGTAGACTGGATAGTCTGCCATCGATACCTTCAAACAACGCTCGCATTTCGGACCAGTGCGCATATTTATGTAACTTGCCTTGATGCGCGGTTCTTATTCAGACAAGTACGCATGTTTATTTAATTTGCGTTGATGCGCGGCTCTCATTTTGGAACCGTGCACATGTTCATTTAACTTAATAAAGATTAATGCGCGGTTCTTATTCCAGACCAATGCGCATGTTTATTTTACTTTCGTTGATGAGCGGCACTTATTTTGGACAAGTGCACAAGTTTCCTTAGGTTGTCTTGATACGCGGTTCGCATTTCGGAACAGTTTCCATGTTTATCTAACTTGCACGGTGCGCATGTTTATTTAACTTGCGTTGACGCGCGGTTCGAATATCGGACCAGTGCGCATGTTTATTTAACTTGCATTGATGCGCGGTGCTTATTCTGGACCAGTACAAATGTTTATTTAACTTGCGTTGGAGCGTGGTTCACATTTCGAACCACTCCACACGTTTATTTAAGTGGCGTTGATGCGCGGTTCGAATTTCGGACCAGTGCGCATGTTTATTTAACTTGCGTTGATGCGCGGTGCTTATTTTGGACCAGTGCACATGTTTATTGAACTTGCGTTGATGTGCGGTTGGCATTTCGGACCAGCGCCCATGTTTTTTTACCTTGTGTTGATGTGCGGTTCTTATTTCGGATCAGTGCGCATGTTTATTTACCTTGTGTTGATGTGCGGTTCTTCTTTCGGATGAATGCGCATGTTTATTTACTTGTGTTGATGTGCGGTTCTTATTTCGGATCAGTGCGCATGTTTATTTTACTTGCGTTGATGAGCGGTACTTATTTTGGACAAGTGTACAAGTTTCCTTAGGTTGCCTTGATGCGCGGTTCGCATTTCGGAAGAGTTTGCATGTTTATCTGTCTTGCGTTGATGCACGGTGCTTATTTTGGACGTGTGCATATGTTAATCTAACTTGCGTTGGTGCGCGGTTTGCATTTTGGACCAGTGCGCATGTTTATTCAACTTGCGTTAATGAGCAGTTCGAATTTCGGACCAGTGCGCATGTTTATTTAACTTGCGTTGATGCGCGGTGCTTATTTTGGACCAGTGCAAATATTTATTTAACTTCCGTTGGCGCGTGGTTCGCATTTCGAACCACTGCGCATGTTTATTTAACGTGTGTCGATGTGCGGTTCTTATTTCAGGCCATTGCGCATATTTCTTTAATTTGAGTTGATGCGCGGTTCTTATTCTGGACCAGTGCGCATGTTTATTTAAGTTGCGTTGATACGCAGTTCTTATTTTGAATAGTGCGCACGTTATTTAACTTGCGTTAATGCGCAGTTCGGTTCGCATTTCTAACCAGTGCGCATGTTTATTTAACTTGCGTTAATGCTCGGTTCCCATTTCTGACCAGTGTGTTTGTTTATTTAGCTTGCGTTAATGAACGTTTCGCATTTTCCACCAGTGCGCACGTTTATTTAACTTGTGTCGATGCGTGGTTCGCATTTTGGACCAGTGCGCATATTTATTAAACTTGTGTTGGTGCTCGGTACTTATTTTAGATCAGTGCAAATGTGTATTTAACTTGCGCTGAGGAGCGGTTCGGAATTCGGACCAGTGTACCTGTTTCTTTAGGTTGCGTTCATGCGAGGTTCGCATTTCGGACCAGTGCGTAGGTTCACTTAACTTGCGTTGACAAGCGAATTGCATTTCGGACCAGAACGCATGTTTATTTCAGTCCCGTCGATGCCCGACTCATGTCTATTCAACTTGCGTCGATTCGTGGTTCTTTCTTCGGACCACTGCGAATGTTTATTTAACTTGCGTTGATGCGAGGTTCTCATTTCAGACCACTGCGCATGTCTATTCAACTTTCGCCAATGTGTGGTTCTTTTTTCGGACAAGTGCGCATGTTTGTTTAACTTGCGTTGATGTGCGGTGCTTATTTTGGACCGGATCGCATGTTTATTTAACATCCGTCGATGCGCGGTTCGCATTTCCGACCATTGCCCATGTTTATTTAACTTGCGTTGATGCGTGGTTCTCATTTCAGACCAGTGCGCATGTTTCTTTGGGTTGCGCTGATGCGCGGTTCTTTTTTTCGGACCAGTGTGCATATTTATTTAACTTGCGTTGATGCGCGGTTCGCATTTCGGACCAGTGCGCATGTTTCTGTAGGTTGCGTTGATGCTCGATCCGCATTTCGGACCACTGCGCATGTCTATTCAATTTGCGTCGACGCGTAGTTCTTTTTTCGGACCATTGCGCATGTTTATTTAACTTGCGTTGATGCGCGGTGCTTATTTTGGACCAGTTTGCATGTTTATCTTCAGTCAATGGTTCACATTTCGGACCAATGCGAATGTTTATTTAACTTGCGTCGATGTGCGGTTGTTAAATCTGACTACTGCGCAAGTTCATTTAACTTGCGTTTATGCGCTGCAGGCGAAGATTCATTTTTTTTTTTTTTAAATTCCGAAAAAAATTCAAAAGTTTTCCAATTCACTCAAAAAGCACAAGCAGTATGCATGACCCCCTAAAGTCGGCTTGTATCAAAAATAAATGAAATCTGATAAAAACAGTAGGAGGAAATGCATTTTGAAGTTTTTTTATTCAAAAATTCACCAAAAATTCTGATCGACTCGAAAAGCACAGGCCGTATTCACGACACCCTAAGCATGCCTCAGCCCCAAAATAAATGATGTCTGATCAAAACTGCAGGAGAAGATGCATTTTGAGGTATTTTCATCAAAAATTCCCTATCGTAATCAAGAATTCCCAAGTGGAGTCAAATAGCACAAGCCGTATGCCCGACCCACCTAAGGATGCCTCATACCAAAAATAAATGAAATCGGATTAAAACTGTAGGAGGAAATGCATTTGAAGTTTTTCTTCAAAAATTCCCTAAAAATACAGAAATTTTCGGACCGACTAAAAAGCGCAAGCCGTATGCTCAACCCCTAAGGGATGCCTCAAACCAAAAAAAAAAAAAAAAAAGAGAGAGAGAAAGATCAAAACTGTAGGGGAAAATGCATTTTGAAGTTTTTTTCTTCAAAAGCTCCCTAAAAATACAAAAATTGTCCGATCGACTAAAAAGCACAAGCCGTATTCACGACCTTTTAGGGTCATCGGATCTTTGAGAGGTTTCGGATCAAAAATGTAGGACGACATACATTTTAAATTTTTTTTCTTCAAAAATTCCCCAAAAATTCAAAAATCACCCGATCGACTAGAAAAGCACAAGCCGTATGCACGACCCTTTAGGGGTGCCTCATACCAAAAATAAATCACACCCGGTCAAAAATGTAGGAGGAGACACATTTTAAAATTTTTTCTTTAAAAATTCCCCAAAAATTCAAAAATCACCCGATCGACTAAAAAAGCACAAGCCGTATGCACGACTCCTTAGGGATCCTCACACCAAAAATAAATGACATCGAATCAAAATTGTAGGAGTAGATGCATTTTGAATTATTTTCTAAATTTTTGCTTAAAAAATTCCCCAAAAATACAAAAATTGCCCGATCGACTAAAAAAGCACAAGCCGTATGCACGACACTTTAGGGGTGCCTCATACCAAAAATAAATCACATCCGGTCAAAAATGTAGGAGGAGATACATTTTAAAATTTTTTCTTTAAAAATTCGCCAAAAATTCAAAAATCACCCGATCGACTAGAAAAGCACAAGCCGTATGCACGACCCCTTAGGGATGCCTCACACCAAAAATAAATGACATGGAATCAAAATTGTAGGAGGAGATGCATTTTGAACCAAAGTTTACTAAATAAACAACTAACTAACTAACTAACTAACTAACTAACTAACTAACTAACTAACGGACACCGCCCGCAAACCGATAGGAATACCCCAGCTTACGTGTAACGTAAGCTGGGCTAAAAAAGAAAGGCAGATACAAACATAAACTGAAAGCGAGTGATCGGAGTTAGTGAACCCGAAAGATGTCGCCACATGTCTCGTCAAATTCGGGATGACTATACACAAATTGGTTTAATTCTGCTGTAGAAATAAATACGCACAATGAAGAAAAAAAAAAGATCAACACGTTTAAATAACTACTGACTACCTCTTCTTTATGACTACACAGGAACACTTATGCTCTTCTTTACAAACTTCACATTTATCTCCAAGATGTGGGCTGCAGTGTGAACGACCCCTCTCTCTCCCACCTCCACCAACCCCCCCCCGAGCCATCACTTCCGTCAAAAAAGAAATAGGTGGGGGGGGGGGGGGGTGGAGGGAGGAAGGGGGTGACATTATAAATTACACAGGAACACGCGGCTACTTACGCTCTTCATTACAAACTTCACGTATATCTCCCAAGATGCAGGATGCAGTGTGATCGACCCCTCCCACCTCGGTCAAACAAGAAATGACGGGGGGGGGGGGCGGGGCGGGGGGGGGGGCGGGTTATAAATTAAAGAGGAACACGGCTACTTATGTTCTTCTTTACTCAACTTTATATTTATCTCCAAGCTACGGACGTGTGGGCGGCAGTGTGACCGACACCCCCCTTCTTCCCCGAGCCAGAGAGAGGGGGGGGGGATGAAGGGGGTGCGATTATAAATTGCTGGACACCATGTTTTACACGGTCCTACCCAATCTCACTGAAGAACCGTACATATCTGAGCCACGCAGCAAACATGAAAAAGCTTGGTTTTACTGCCACAGTGAAAATATGAAGAAATTTTCCTCTCTAAAGGCACATTTTGTGGACGGGTATGGCTTCAAACGCAAATGAGATAACCATGGTAACAAAACGAACACACCATCATTACAACACGAATTCACCATGGTAACAACACCAATACACCATGGTAACAATACGAATACACCATGGTAACAATACGAACGGCTGGTTTTCACGCGGGGGACGGGGAGGCTCACTGCGGGCAACAGGAAGTGATCCGCAGACAGTACGTCCGGCAACAAACACACAATCAGCGAGTTCGACCACAACTAGACCGACACACTGCGCTGCCCGAGGAATAAGTACACACTTTGCTTTGTAACTAAACGAGTAAAGACAGGCCTAATTAAAACACGTTACCACTCCGGCTTTGTTAAAAAAAAAATAAACAAATAAACGGTGCCTGAAAACTATTTCTGACACAATATTGCCGCTGTACGGTTCCTAATATTTCCCGTCTAGTTCCGTTTTCCCAGGCACGTAAGAGTTCCTGAACTTTACTAAAACTAATCCACGCAGGAACCGCTTTACAGTTCTCCCCTGCTCCCACGGTACAGTACACACATGAACTAGAAGTGCCTTGTACAACTCGGCGCACACTTCAATATGATTGGCTACTTATCACACATCTGTGGAAATTTTCTATTTATATCTCACATATCTCCAGTGATACCATGTTTACGATTAATTAAAACGGACACCTCTCTCTAGATACATGAGAGAGAGAAAAAAAACATCACATCAAACAGCTGGTTTGACACTCCGTGCTGTGAGTAAGACAGCCTAAGCTACAATCATACATAGGTTTAAAACACATAGCACCGTCCATGTGATAACACGTCACTAAAGTGAGGTATATACGCTTCAGTTTTAAATACACTTAACCAATTTTACAAGCCAACTATTTTACAATTCAAACTGCTTAAGAAAAAAAGCACAGAAGTAAAAATTAAGTTTTAACTTCGTATCATCAAACTAGAATCCTTACAAGCCGATATAAAGTGAAGCGATTGGGGACTGTTACGGCGCTATATCTACACAAAAACTGAACGGGTGCTCTAATGAGATTGTACAGCCTTTGAGCCGTGACCTCCTCAGTTTCACTTTACACCTGTCGTCTACTCATCCAGTCTGCCGCTCACAAACTTCTCACAGCCTCATCGAAAACTAAACCCTCCATGCTGCCCCCCTCCCCCACCCCCCCCCCCCCCTGAAAAAAAAACAGACTTTGCAGCTAAAATCTCCTGACGTACATCTACGTAAAACGCATCGGTCGGTTGCTAAGATTCGAGCCCGGTTTTTGATTCTTTGGCGTCGAGCGAGCACTGGCGGGTGTGATGCGCCCACTGGGCGTCGTTCGGCCGCTCGGCGTGGCCCGGCCGTTCATGGGCGTGGTCGGCCTGTCACCGCTCGCAGCGCTGATGCTGTGACTCTTCTTAGTGCGGCCCGGCGTCGAGTTGACGCCCGCACTTCCGGGGCGCTGTGGCGTCGACGTACTTATGTTTGATAGTGAACCTGTAATGTGAAAAAGAACAGACACCCATATACTTTTAATGCATATATTAATTAAAAAAAAAAAAGTTGGGTCACATAGCGCTAAGTGCAGTTGGGTTCAAACAGATAACAAGCCTTATACACAAGCTTAGACTTGCGCCTTAAACTTTGCTCTTTAAGTTGTAAGAAAGCACATGACTCGAAAATGCACGGACGATGTTACAACAAGTGAAGCTTCTGACACCAGAACGCCCTTAGAAACCGCAATCCGGGAATCCGAGTTTGTTTTATAAAACAAGTAGTAATTTACAGATTTTGAAGTGCATGTTTTGATTGAGAGTAACCGACATTTTAGGTGACGTAAGCATGGTCAGTGACGTAGTATAGTCAGTGACGTAAGCATGGTCAGTGACGTAAGCATGGTCATCAGAAGCTTCAGCATGCCATAAATCCCTTAGACCACTGCTGCAACGCATTTCTCATTCTCTCTTAACTATTGCTTTCAACAAGGTTACTTATCGAACAACGAAAAAATCGGGTTAAATACAACAATGCATGATTGTTAGACGTGTCGCGGTTCACGCTATATCGGCTATATCGGCTATACCGGCTATAACGGCTATATAGGCTGTATCGGCTATATAGGCTATACCAGCTATATTGGCCCGGCTTTGTTTTCTCGGGCATAGCATACGAGCAATTTTTCCGTAGAAATCCAAACGCCATTTCAGATGTCTGAATCTGAAAAAAGTGGATGTAAGCTGCACTGTGTGGGAGAGGCGATAGGGGCGGCAAAGCCATTGGGAAACGGAAGACGGGCTGACGAAATGTCGGAACAAACCAAACCGAGTACCAAAATGAACCACCACACCATTCACTCTTACATCGGCAGATTAGCCAAAAGTGCATTTAAACAAAATCTCACAAAAAAAAAAAAAAAAAAAAAAAAAGTGACATGAACAACGGTGCAGCGCAGCACAGGAGCGTCCCTGGGGTCCCCCTAGTAACTACTTCACAAAGATATTCATTTTATGTGAAGACAGACCAAATGCTAGTTAGAAAGTACCAACGCTTCTGATTGAGGAATTTCTCAAGAGCTTTTATTCTACACAATATAAACAGAGAGAAATAGATCGCACTGTCATTACTTCTGACCGGGATGGCAAAACACAGGCTGGAGAATGAACTTCTAATCAGGAAATTTACTAAAACAGGACAGCCTGACACTGCACGGGCTTTGACTCTCTTTTTAACACACTATGGAGTTATCTAAAATATACATATTTTCTTATCTTCAACTTGCACTATCATAAGTTAGTTCAAAGTCTGTACTAAAAGTGAAAGTTGAAAGACCACTTGTGCAG
This sequence comes from Protula sp. h YS-2021, assembly GCA_949752745.1. Lineage (NCBI taxonomy): Eukaryota > Metazoa > Annelida > Polychaeta > Sabellida > Serpulidae > Protula > Protula sp. h YS-2021. The sequence goes on along the minus strand of OX457030.1, from coordinate 37,148,070 downwards.
TGAAACAAAAAACTGAAATAGGAACTTCCGCATCTAAGTCTGCTGGTTCCTCTTAAGCAGCAAGTTTTTTGTTGACTGCCTGTTGGCAAATTTGGTCACTGTTCAAGTTGTTACACGACAACACACCAGGAACCTTCTGTAGGTCTCGAAACAAACTGCGTTATATAAAATTCAGCGAAGACAAACATTTTACAGTTTTATATCAAACAAAACCATAGAGCAACTACTGCAGCATTTTACAGCCAGTAAATTTAACTGAAAAGGAAAATAACATTCCAATAGTTGTTATCATTAAACCAAGTGCATTGCAACAATGAAGGTGTCAGAAACAAACTTCTGAAAAAGAAAAAAAACAAATGGTGTTATTTCAGAATTGGTACAAGTCTGTGTTACTTCACAAGTCACGTGTTACTTCACCAGTCACGTGTTACGTCACACAGCACGTGTTACTTCACAAAGAACGTGTTATATCACAAACACAACATCTAGGTGTATTGTTACTGCGGAACCTGGGCCTGTTTTGGTGCCTGCCTTCCTGCTCGCCTCGTCCCCATGAGCTTCGCCTGCGTGCGGGTAGCCCATGCCGGGCGCTCGTCCAATAGGACTAGCCGGTGGTGTGTCGAATGTAAACACGCTGCTGCTGGTACTCCTCAGGCTGGTGTTGCTGGCGTAATGGCTCACGCCCGACCCGTGGCGCCCCTGGCTACCGCTAGACATGGGTCTTCCCGCGCCACTGGGGCTTGCTTTGTTTTTCTCCCTCCCCACAGATGGCGTTTTGGGGCTGTCAATCCTTGTGCTTATATTCCATGGTTTCGGGGTGCGGGGACTGGAGGCCGAGCTCTTGGGAGTGCCCGGGCTGTGTATACTCGAGCTGCTGGCTTGGCGGGACAGGGTCGGGGTGCGGGGACTGGGCAGGCTGAGGGCGCTACTGTTGCGGGACAGATTGCTGACGCTGGGCGTGCGCTGCGCATGCTCGCGGCACGAGAGCGCCGTGCTTAGCATGGGACTCGCGCTCACGGGTGTCCGAGGAGAGCTGAGCTCTTTTGGGGACATCGGGGTGCCCATGCTCGCTGTAATATGAAATCAAATAAAGAAATTATATGTTCATTATTCTAATTCATGTCAAGCACGGATCCGGAGAAGATGGGTGCGATCCGGCAACGCCACTTCCCTGGATCCGGAGAAGAGGGTGCGATCCGGCAACGCCCCTTCTCTGGATCAGGAGAAGAGGGGTGCGATCCGGCAACGCCCCTTCTCTGGATCCGGAGAAGAGGGGTGCGATCCGGCAACGCCCCTTCCCTGGATCAGCACATGCATTGTTTTTACATTTAAGGTCCACATGTCAATATATTATCATGATCTAAACTGAAATACAGAAACACATACATGGCATAAATACAAAATATTCAGAACAAATACAGATATATTACAGATCTATACAGATGCACATACAGACTAACTGTTTCTTCTGTAAAATAGAGGAAGTGCAAGAAACTTCTGAGAGAAACTGTAAAAGAAACCATGGATTACATAAAATCCTGCAAAAAAAAAAAAAACAAAAAACAAAAAAAAAAAAAAACTGCACATGCACTCTCGGCACAAAATGATTCCCAAACCAAATGTAATTTAAGAGACAACACCACACTATTTACATGTGTAATCACCGCTCTATGAATTAACTGAACCAACATGAAAATACATCAAGTTTTCAACAAGTGCCTGTTAAGAAATCCAATGTTACCAAAGTTAAATAGACATTTGACACATGGAAAGAAAAAGGTGCGTGCGTTGAACCACTTGAGATGTGCATTTGTTGAGATCTTGCATGTAACGGTAGCACATAAAAAACCCCGTCTGTTCTCTTCGTTTCAATTAATGCAGCCATTTATACATGGCGAACCCGTTACTGCGCGTATACCCATGCACTGACGCTCACCCGATATGTACAAGCAGGACAGGAGTATGGGGGGGGGGGGGGTCATCAACATGCTACAGGCTAAAACCTGCTGGGGGGGGGGGGATCATCAACATGCTACAGGCTAAAACCTGCTGAGGGGGGGGGGGGGGGTCATCAACATGCTACAGGCTAAAACCTGCTGAGGTATAAAACGTCATAGCAAGTAGGGAGGAGGGGGGGGGGGTGGTGCGGGATCTGAAAAACTATGGCGAAACACGACTAATACGACAGGACAATCTGCATCAGCAGTATGCACGACATGTAGGCATTGTATGGATGGCGTGTTGGTGCGGTATGAATGGCATTTAGGTACAGCAAGAATTACATGTAGGCACAGTATGGATGACATGTAGGCACGGTAAATGATGACTAAAGGTACGATATGGATGGCATGTAGGCATAGTATGGATAACATGTAAGCACGGTATGGAGGACATGCAAGCACGGCATGGATGAGATGTAGACATGGTATGGTTGACTGTAGGTACGATATGGATGACATTCAGGTATGGTATGAATTACCTGTAGGTAAGGTATTTGTTATACATATACGCAGTATGGATGCCATGCAGGCACGGTATCGAAGAGGTATTTTAACAGCAGCAGATGCGATTAATAATGTCTGCCAGATCAAAGGAAACGATTCAGGCAGGTGAAGTTTGGTGTCGATATCAAACAGCAACCTTTCGGAAAGATCTACTACGTCCGTGCGGCATTGGGGGGTTGTGGGGGGCGGGGGGGAGGAGGGCGGGCGGTATGAGAGGTAGACAAACCTTGCGAGGCGAGGCTACTGCGCCGCGAAGTGGAGAGCGAACTCGCCGAGGCCGAGGCAAGATTCTGCATAGACTTGGTCATACTGCGCCCGTTGTGTGCGCCACTGGCGCTGCCACGCCGGCCGGCGCTCGACAAGCTAGCCGTACTCGACGATAGCTTGGGATTAAGCGCTGCAAAACAGGCAGGGAGATAAGAGCAAACCGGACAACACGTGACCAGCAGCGGGACAACACGTGACCAGCATCGGGACAACACGTGACCAGCCCGTGGATACGTCAGCGCTTAGTACTCCTCTCTTTCTTGTGTTATTCAATTCACTCTCAAAACTTTACACTTTATTAGTAAGAAAAATCAACAGCTACGTCAATTAAGAAACAGAATTAGCGTGTGCAGAAATCTTAAAGAAAGGTTAGTAAATTGTCAATCATGTTCTATTTTTAGTAATTAATTTAAAAACAAAATACACAACCTGGAAGGTATTTTTCTAACTACAACCTGGTAGAGATTAACTAACCATTCATAATATCACTTCAATGCAATAAGTCTATTTCATTTTATTTTAAAAATTTTATTTCATGCAAAACGGAGCACGCATTTTTTATACAAAAACCCGTCTGGGAATCGCACACTGAATAAGCTTATGCAAAAAGAGCAAACATCATTTGTGTTGACTCATGTTTCGCATCTAAGCAAGCAAATATTTTTTAAATGCAATTCTTTTTTTTTATGGGGTATGGGTTTGGGGTTCGGACAAACAAAACTGCATGAGCAAATGCAAATTCTTCACGTACATAATTTGCTCCCCCCCCCCCCCCCGAAAAAGTGACACACGAGATAATCCCCTGGTGAGGATAAAAGCACGTGTGTGTGATCACTGAAGGGCATCATTATACTTATACCTATGAAAAATATCCTGACATGCACTGAAATCTATTATAAATAAAGATGATTAATATATTATTTCATATGGGCACTTGAAATCTAAACTGTGAAATGTTTTCAGGTTGAAAAGAAGGGTAGAGGATTAAAGATTGAAACAGAAACTGGTCAGGGACCAAGTTACGAGACGGAATTGTTAATGGTTCAAATAAAGCTCGAAGATACAACAGCTTTTAGAGCAACGCTTATAACTATTGTCTATTGTCATGCAACCACAGTACCCGATAGTCTTCCCGCAGACTATTGCGGTTGCTAGGGCATGCGAGGCGTTGCCATGGTTACCTGTCGGTGAGCTGCTATTGGAGCTATTGAGGCGCCCGTTGGCGTGCGTGGGGGTGGAGGAGCGGCGTGCCTTGGGTGTGAACAGGGCGCGCCCCTGGCCCAGGCTCTCGCTCACGTTAAGGGTGTCCCGCAGGTCCATGTTTGTGCGTCCTTTGGCTACAGAGCAAGGTGATTGGTTAGGGAGAAAAAAAAAAGCACTAGCGATTTCACAATGTTATCTTCCTGTTATTATTAAAGTGCATGTTTAAAACAGAAACAAAATGGCACGTGTTCTAATGTTATTCCCGGGGTTCTATTTCGCTAACACATTAACAAAACCAGTGTATTTTTGTTCTACTTTTACAAGTATTCAACTAGACACATTAATTACTGACCGGAAAAGGGAGTGATAAAATCAAAGCATTACATTAAAGTTATTGTGAAATAAAAAAAAAAAAAAACGAAAAAATTTAAAAGTCTTGAAATTTTTCACAAGCAGTTAAAGGTTGCAAAATTCTCAAACTATGTTAAAGACACCATCAAAATGAAAACATACTCTCTCAAAGCACGCGTGACAATTTTCTACACAAGACAATGGTGAAAGCTTTGATTTCTAATTAGAATTTACTATAATAGTGAAGTAGGGAGATTGAATAGTCAATAATTCAATATCCAAAGCACAATTTTTTCTTATTTATCTGAAAACTATTTTTATCATTTGAAAAGCGAGAAACAAAAAAAAAAAAAAAAAAACAAAAAAAAAAAAAACACAAACGCATATCTTCATAAATCTCATCTCCTTATTCGAAACGTTGCAAAAGCTTGATAAGAAACCGGAAGAAATTGCACAAAAAATCGTACAAAAAACTGTACAAAACTTCATCTCTTTCATTTTCTAAATTTATTTGTTTCAATTGAATACGAAATGAAGCCAAAGTTGGATCATTTTACTTTGGAAATGCTCTTTTAAGTGGCACTTCATGTATTAGACATTTATCCTAAAGTTTTTGTGTGTAATAATTTCTGACTAATTTCAACTTTATTTACTCCGCAGGGTCACAGATATATTAAGAAACGATCCCCTGAATGACGTATAAACTCCATGGTAGCTACGATACGGTAGTTATACATGCTTCTATGTCCACAATTTTACGCATTTATTCCTGTGCATTTGCTGGGATTATAGGGGTTATAGGGTGGTGCGGTGAGTAGACCATACCTCTGCAGGGGTCGTTGGTTTCTAGGAACTCGTCCAGGCGCTGCCACCCTCCGCCCACCCGCACCATCACGGTGCTGTTGAGGAAGCGCACCAAACACATCTTGCCCTTCTCACCCATCTGCCAACACAAACAGCTCTCAATCGTAAATTCATTGCGCAACCTTAAAACGTAATATAAAAAAATGCCACCTTTTTTTTTCTTTCACTCAATTCTTTGCCTTTTCAAAGACGAAATATCAAATGCAAAAGTCCATCAAAGGTGATAAGATAACTGAGATAAAGAATGGTTATGCAAAATATTGCGTTTAAAATTAAACAGTACAGCTTCAAACAGCCTTGAATCTGAACTAGGAAAAACGAACGGAAAGGAAGTCTCACCCTGTATTTTCCCTCCGACATTTTCTTCACTTTGAACTGGTTTCGGCACTGGCAGTGCGACACCTGGTGTTCGATCTCGTCATGGATGGCTTGGGCGTCGGTCATTGGTTGATTAGCGCCGCTCATGCGCCGCGCCGCCTGTTCGCATAGGCAATGTTAATATAGGCAGCCTGACAGCGGGGAGGGTGTGGGGGAGGGAGTGCGGGGGGACGGGGGGGCGGGGGGGGGCGGGAGGGTGCTCCATCTCGTCATGGATGGCTTGCGCGTCGGTCATTGGTTGATTAGCGCCGCTCATGCGCCGCGCCGCCTGTTCGCATAGGCAATGTTAATTATAGGCAGCCTGACAGCGGGGAGGGTGTGGGGGAGGGGGTGCGGGGGTGAGGGGGCGGGAGGGTGCTCGATCTCGTCATGGATGGCTTGTGCGTCGGTCATTGATTCATTGGCACCGCTCATGCGCCGGGCCGCCTGTTCAAATGTACCCGCGACAATGCTAACATGGGCAACCTCACCGTGGGGAGGGTGTGGGGGAGGGGGTGAGAGGGGCGGGAGGGTGCTCGATCTCGTCATGGATGGCTTGGGCGTCGGTCATTGGTTGATTAGCGCCGCTCATGCGCCGGGCCGCCTGTTAATATGTACCCGTGACAATGCTAACATAGGCAACCTGACCGTGGGGAGGGTGTGGGGGAGGGGGGTGAGAGGGGCGGGAAGGTGCTCGATCTCGTCATGGATGGCTTGCGCGTCGGTCATTGGTTGATTAGCGCCGCTCATGTGCCGGGCCGCCTGTTAAAATGTATCCGTGCCAATGCTAACATAGGCAACCTGACCGTGGGGAGGGTGTGGGGGAGGGGGCGGGAGGGGGCGGGAGGGTACTCGATCTCGTCATGGATGGCTTGCGCGTCGGTCATTGGTTGATTAGCGCCGCTCATGTGCCGGGCCGCCTGTTAAAATGTATCCGTGACAATGCTAACATAGGCAACCTGACCGTGGGGAGGGGGGGATGGGGGGGGGGGTTGCAAATGTCGGCGGGAAGGTGCCGGAACGGGGAGGGGGAGGGAGGGAGGATGCGGGGTATGGAAGGAAGGTGCAGGTAGCCAGAGACGGTGATGTGTGTGGGTGTGGGTCAGGAGGGCAACGGGTGTGGGAGGTTGGTGGGGAAGGGGGGGGGGGGCTACGCGCATAACTGGACTAAACAACTGAAAATTCGTTGTTGAAATATAATGTGTAATAATTAGCAAGTGATTATTGCACGACGTGGATGGCGGAAGGGGGAGGAGAGGGGGGAGGGGGGGGGAGGGGGAGCGCGGGCACTGTCTGTCTTTCTAGCTTCAGAGCTCATTACAACTCATTACAGTCAAGCTGTCCAGTGTCGTGCTTGTCGAACCTATCAAACACGGGGGGGGGGGGGAGGGGGGAGGGGGGAGGGGGAGGGGGAGGGGGAAGGGGCACTACCTGTCTGTCTGGCTTCAGGGCGGCCATGAACTCCTTATAATCGAGCTGACCAGTGCCGTGCTTGTCGAACACATCAAATACGGGGAGGGGGGAGGGGAGGGGGAGGGGGAAGGGGGAGGGGGAGGGGGAGGAGGCAGAACCTGTCTGTCTGGCTTCAGGGCGGCCATGAACTCCTTATAGTCCAACTGTCCAGTGCCATGCTTGTCGAACACATCAAATACGGGGAGGGGGAGGGGGGAGGGGGGAGGGGGGGAGGGGGAGGGGGAGGGGGAGGGGGGCACTACCTGTCTGTCTGGCTTCAGGGCGGCCATGAACTCCTTATAGTCCAGCTGTCCAGTGCCATGCTTGTCGAACACATCAAACACAGCGTTCAGCTCCGTTCTGTTCGTGGGGAACTCTGAAAAACAAAGTCCCGGAAATGAAGTTCTGTATATGTACCGGCTAGTGTATTTTTTTCCTATAAAGTTTTGCTTTTTATATAAATACATGAAGCTGACAGTAAAACTGATAAAAGCAACGGCGGTTAAAAAATAAGACAACTGAATGAAATATTTCCTACTTTCCGGCAGTTTTCACATGCACTGTTCAGAAAACTACATCAGCAAATTGTCGGCTCTCAAGTCTCGTCTCTGTGTTGATTTTATCTACTAATTTATGTGTACAATTAATTGAAAGAAGACTGACTAGAGCTGATCATGCCGTCGACGAATTCGGTCCTGTTTAAGACGCCATCGCCATCTCTGTCCTGCTTCCGGAAGAAATCCGTGATCCGGAACTTCTTGGTGCGTATCCAGGACACATACCGCTGCCGCCACAGCTCAAAGTCAAAGTTCTTGAAGCTCTCCAACTGCAAATCACAATAATATCAGATGCGAACAAAAACTCCGAATAAACATAAACGCCCATGGACCACACACGCATTGATTTTTTTATCAATCTGTGAATTTCTGTCTCAGTTCAGTAATCAATCTTTAATCTATTGAAAGTTAACCTCTAAACGCAAAACTTTGTTCTGAATTCATTCATTAATACGTATATTTTTTCCTCAGCTAATCGACGCCATGACCTTTATGACCTATTCGCCGCCTCTGCAGCTGTACTTACCTCGAGCAGGTGGTCAAGGACATCCTGCAGCTTCTTCTTGCGGTCCACGGACATGCGCCACACGGCTCTCCACTTGTTCTGTAGCGTAGCTACGCGCGCACTCGGTCTCTCCTCTCTCACGTCATAATTACTGTAACACAACGTCATCAGCATAAAGCCGTCTGATAATACGTAAACGGCCACAAGACAAGTGCCGCTGGACAACCGCCGCCTGGACAACTGCCACTGGCGGACGAGTGCCGCTGGACAACCGCCGCCTGGACAACTGCCACTGGCGGACAAGTGCCGCTGGACAACCGCCGCCTGGACAACTGCCACTGGCGGACAAGTGCCGCTGGACAACCGCCGCCTGGACAACTGCCACTGGCGGACAAGTGCCGCTGGACAACCGGCGTCTGGACAAGTGCCACTTGCGGACAAGTGCCGCTGGACAATCGCCGCCTGGCCAACTGCCACTGGCGGGCAAGTGCCGCTGGACAACCGCCGCCTGGACAACTGCCACTGGCGGACAAGTGCCGCTGGACAACCGGCGTCTGGACAAGTGCCACTGGCGGACAAGTGCCGCTGGACAATCGCCGCCTGGACAACTGCCACTGGCGGACAAGTGCCGCTGGACAACCGGCGTCTGGACAAGTGCCACTGTCGGACAAGTGCCGCTGAACAATCGCCGCCTGGACAACTGCCACTGGCGGGCAAGTGCCGCTGGACAACCGGCGCCTGGACAACTGCCACTGGCGGACAAGTGCCGCTGGACAACCGGCGCCTGGACAACTGCCACTGGCGGACAAGTGCCGCTGGACAACCGCCGCCTGGACAACTGCCACTGGCGGACAAGTGCCGCCGCCGAATGACTTATTCACCAGCGGCACTTGTCCCAGCCGCACTTGTCCTAGACCCTATGTCCACTGGGTTTCTGCTTCCCCTCCCTTAGAATTAAGTCTTTTGAATTCACTCTAACATTATATGGTGACACCACGTGCATTAGCCCCCCCCCCCCCACCCCCACCCCTCCCCCCTCCCCTTCCATAATAACATGTGCACTACTTCCGACAACCCCTAATCCCCGTTCCCCTACTCAAAAAGCGCCTTCAATGCACGCATTCATCACCGATTCCGACCACTACTCAACCCTAACCTAACTGACAACACCCGCGTTTCTGTTGTTTGACTATATCCCCCTCCCCCTCCCCCCTCCCCCGCATAAATGACGTAAGCGGCCGCACCTGCCATGCAGCGCTTTCTTGGCCTCTTTGTTGGATCCCGATCCGGCCTGTGTCACCTTCTCCACGTGTCTGGATCGCTCCCCGAGGTCGTCATGGAACTCGAGGTGTTCCTTGACGAGCGCGTCAACCACGGTGATATCCTGCGGGATGGGGTCGCGCTCCTTTGTGGCCAGCAGCGCCTGCGCCTCGGTCAGCCACGCCAGCAGCTCCTCCACGAGCTGCGCATTGCCGCGCACGCCCTGAAGGGCCTCGTGCAGGCGCGCCCCGCGCTGCTCGGCGCGGCTCAGCGCCTGCTCCCAGCGCGTGTGCGTGATGGTCAGGTAGTAGCGCACGAAGCGCACGGCGTTCGGGTGACACGACTGTAAGATCTCCTCGGCCAGGTAGCGGATCTTCTCAATGTTCGGCTGCTGTGCACGAAGCTCCTCCTCAAACGCCTGCAAAAAAGCAAGGCATTCATCTTTATGCCATTATCGCCCACTGCACTTTCATTTAACAAATCGCGTGCATAGCGCGCAATCTCGAATTGGAGGGTGGTGCGTAGTGATGCTGGTCTCGTCCTCGGAAGGGGATAGGGTGGGGATCGTGAGGGGGCGTAGTACCGTTGACGTCATTTACATCGAGGGCCTCAATTAGCTGTTTGATGCTGGCCTCGTCCTCAGCGGAGGATGAGGGTGGGGGTGGGTTGGGTCGGGGAGAGGGTGGGCGTGCGCAGTGACGCTGACGTCGTCCTCGAGAGGGATGAGGGGGGTGGGGGTGGGGGTGCGCAGTGACGTAAATGTCATGATTTACCTCGGGGCCTCGATCAGCTGCACAACGCTAGCCTCGTCCTCGGGGAGGGGGTAGGGGGAGGGGGTGCGTAGTGACGGTGACGTCATTTACCTCGAGGGCCTCGATCAGCTGCACGATGCTAGCCTCGTCCTCGGGTGGGGTGGGGGGGGGGCGGGGGATGAGGAGGAGAGCGTGCGTAGTGACGCTGACGTCATTTACCTCGTGGGCCTCGATCAGCTGCACGATGCTACCCTCGTCCTCGGGTAGCGGTTTGAACTTGAGCTCGGCCTCGACTTGCGGCAGCCAGTCACGAACTGTCTGTACCGCCTCGTTGAATTCCTCCGCCTGAACAACACATCACCCAAAACCTTGATATCACCTGCTGATATGACCCTGAGGCAGAAAGATTTCCCTTATCACAGTCCTTTGCCTCTCGATTAGCTCGTCACTCTCAACCAATCAAATCAAAAGTAGGAAATTCTCCAGGTAATGTTAATCTAGGTCACCTCGGTAAATTTTGTATATTTTATATGAAAAACCCCTACACTGAATCACGGAACGTGTTACAAGTAAAATGTCACAAAGAAAACGTCACAAATAAAATGTCACAGATATAAATAAATGATTCCTTTAGATGGTATTTTGGCACAGTCTGGCATACGTAGAGGGCTGCATTCGCAACTTGTTTCACTTTTTTTTCAGTGGATCTCAACGAGTGCTGAAAATGTAATTTTGGCTCAATGGCTGAAAAAACACCATAGAAGGGGGTGGGGAGCTATCCACGAACACCTCCCGCCGGGAGCCTCGCTACACGGAACACGATGGCAGCGGGGGTGGGGGTGGGGAGAGGCATATCCACGAACATCAGCTAGACACCTCCGCCAGCAGCGTCGATACACGGAACACCATGGCAGCGGGGGTGGGGGTGGGGGTGGGGCATATCCACGAACATCAGCTAGACACCTCCGCCAGCAGCGTCGGCACACGGATCACCATGGCAGCGGGGGTGGGGGTGGGGGTGGGGCATATCCACGAACATCATCTAGACACCTCCGCTAGCAGCGTCGACACACGGAACACCATGGCAGCGGGGGTGGGGGTGGGGGTGGGGCATATCCACGAACATCAGCTAGACACCTCCGCCAGCAGCGGCGACACACGGAACACCATGGCAGCGGGGTTGGGGGTGGGGAGGGGCATATCCACGAACATCAGCTAGACACCTCCGCTAGCAGCGTCGACACACGGAACACCATGGCAGCGGGGGTGGGGGTGGGGTGGGGCATATCCACGAACATCAGCTAGACACCTCCGCCAGCAGCGTCGGCACACGGATCACCATGGCAGCGGGGGTGGGGGTGGGGGTGGGGCATATCCACGAACATCATCTAGACACCTCCGCTAGCAGCGTCGACACACGGAACACCATGGCAGCGGGGGTGGGGGTGGGGGTGGGGCATATCCACGAACATCAGCTAGACACCTCCGCCAGCAGCGGCGACACACGGAACACCATGGCAGCGGGGGTGGGGGTGGGGAGGGGCATATCCACGAACATCAGCTAGACACCTCCGCCAGCAGCGTCGACACACGGAACACCATGGCAGCGGGGTTGGGGGTGGGGAGGGGCATATCCACGAACATCAGCTAGACACCTCCGCCAGCAGCGGCGACACACGGAACACCATGGCAGCGGGGTTGGGGGTGGGGAGGGGCATATCCACGAACATCACCTAGACACCTCCGCCAGCAGCGTCGACACACGGAACACCATGGCAGCGGGGGTGGGGTGGGGAGGGGCACACACGGATCACGCCCACACTCGTCTTGATCTTGAACGCCACACAACTTTCACTTATATAATAACCACCTCCATTCCACAGTTGTAGCGAACAAACACGCATACTCATCACAAAAAACACACATACTCATCACAGAAACACACATACTCATCACAGAAACACGCATACTCATCACAGAAACACGCCCACACACAAACACGCATACTCATCACACAAACACGCATACTCATCACACAAACATGCATACTCATCATGGTTCCACTCTTTTTGAGCCGAACACATACAGGACATCGCTATTCCTCTTGTTTGACACAATATGAAGCAGGACATTTACATTTTTTGTAACTTTTCAGCCTTATCTACCATAGAACATTAATGTGAAAATTTTCAGCGTAAAAAAACCCTGAAAACTGGGTGAAACATTCACACCGAACTTCTCAACGTGATACAATGCCGGACATTCACACCGAACATTCACCCGGAACCTTTCAACGTAATGCAACACCCGAACTTTGCAGCTAGGCATACATATATTTGTTAGTGAACAAGACTGTGAACAAAACAAACTGCAGACAAAACAAAATTAACTGTGGGCAAATATTTAACTACTGCACGTCAATGGCCTCTTCACAGTTTAAATCTCTTTATATTTTCCTTGTTTTCGAAAGTCAATAAACTGTTTTGCAACCTTCGAATTTGATACGATGGTTTCGCATTTTAACTCTTGTCTCTTATTTCCGAGCACTGAACCTAATTCGTTTTTTTTTTTAATTGTTAGGCTTATTTATCTCCTGATGTTGTTAATTAAAACATTTTCAAGAATTTAATTCAGTGCAAAGATTACGGAATCACATTTAAGTTAATGCCTTTTAGAGGCTTCACCAAAGCTTCTTCGTTTAATCTTTTTTTTCGTTGGAAAATTTCTGCCCGGTCATGGTCACACGTTAAGTTTGTATGTATTTTGTCTTGTGTTTGATGAAATAATTGCATTTTTGGCACCGGCCTGAGGCAGCCATTGTTCACAGTGACCCGTATGTTTTTTTTTTTGGCCGACTGCCAGACGTAGCTGTCCTTGCACCTGTTTGAACAGACACAACCCCTCCTTCACTTAATCCCTCACCCCTTTACTACTGTATCAATTTGATTTTTTTTCTGAAGCGCAAGCTCGAGTTGACATTTTATCTGCGTTTTCCTTTTAACATTCAGCAAACTTCACACTAAAACTGACAGGATTATACGCAGGCTGCATAAATATTATGAACAGTTTATGAATGGTTTTATACGCCACAGCGCCGCCCGAGAGCGGGGTTTGGGGGCGGGCGGAGAGATGACTGGCTCACACATTTCGCTGACGGTCCAGAAGAAGGCCAGATGGAGGAAAAAAAGTCTAACGGCGTCGTGTCAGTGTAAAGTGCGGTCCCACACGGAGTGATGGCATGGGGGAGGGTGAGAGGGGTGGGAGGGGGAGAGGGGGATCCTCACCAGCTTGACAACACCATTAGTGTGAATCGTTGTCCCACACGTGCTAATGGCGTAGAGGAGGGGAGAGGGGTGGGGGCGGGAAGGAGAGAGGAGGTGGAATCCTCACCAGCTTGACAGCGTCGTGCAGGCGTGACTCGCGCACTTGGCTCAGCGTCGTCACACGGTCCCACACGTGACCGAGCTCCTCCAGCTGTGACGCCACACCACCGTCCATCTCCTCGCTCTCGTTCTCGCGCATGTTCGTCACCATCTCCCGACGAGACTCCACTTCCGACTGGAACGCCTGTGGCAGGTAAACAACCACCGTCAACCACCGTCAGTCAATGTCAACCACCGTCAGCCACCGTCAATCACCGTCAATCACAGTCAACCACCGCAAACCACCGCAATGAACCGTCAATCATCGTCATCCATGGCCATCCAACGTCATTAACCGTCAATCCCCGTCATCCACCGTCAATAAACGTCATCCACCGTCAATCAACGTCAACCACCGTCAATTATCGTCATCCACCATCATCCACTGTCATCCAAATTGATATTCCGGAAGGGTTTTTTTTTTTGCTCAGATTCACATGCTCTACCATCCTCTGTAATGTTCACGCTGTTTCTGTTATTTGCAAATCAAGTTCAAGCTAAAACAATTGCACCATGTATTGTTTTAACAGCGCCCACGACGAGTGGGGATTTGCTATTTCTTACCACGGACTTGAGGCTTGAGCCAGGACTGCCAAAATATGCAGGAAGGGCAGCGGGAGAAAGAGTGTAATGGGGAGGGGGGAGGGGGGAGGAGAGGGAGAGGGGCCAGGACTGCCAATATATGCAGGAAGGGCAGCAAGAGAAAGAGTGTAATGGGGAGAGGGGAGGGAGAGAGAGAGGGAGAGGGGGCAAAGACTGCCCAAATATGCAGGAAGAGCTGTGGGTGAAGCAGTGAGGGGGGAGGGGGAGGGAGAGGGGGCAGGACTGCCAATATATCCAGGATTTTATTAGGATGGCGGGATGGGCGGCGGGGGGCGGGGGGGGGGGAAGGGAAGGGTTGCAACCGCCTTCCCTCCACGGTATCGACATGATCCAGTACAACCAAGCACTTACCCGATGCTGTTCGATGAGTATATTGACAGTATCGAGATCGCCGAGGATGGGCTGATCCTCGCCCAGGTACGACTCGGCCTTATTGAGCCACTCGAGCAGGGAAGCGAGGGCATCGCTGATACGGCCCGACGACACCAGCGCCTCGTCTAACTTGTTCTGTCTACAAACCACAAAACAAGCGCCCACCTCTTTCATAAAAATTGAATTTTTATACGCTTTTCAATACGAGTGTTTACGTATGTAATCATTTGAATATTGTAGCTAACCTAACATGGAATTGTGTGCTTAAACTGCCACGATCTGAAAAAAAAAAATACAGAAGTGCTGAGGTCATAATTTTCAACAGACAGGTAAAAAACATTCATGCCCCATTCAGATGTCATAATATTATACGTCTTGATGAATCACTTGCAAAACGATTTGACAATTTGCCCAGCAATTAAAATATGTGAACGCAAGGCGCCAAGTGTAGAACGAAGCAACCATTTTTTTTTTTTTTTGCCAAGCGTACTTCGATCACATGACAGTAACGGTTAATCATAACATGTCCTTTATTTATACATATTATTTATTTGTTTATTTAAGGGGGGAGGGGGAGGGGGAGGGGGGGGGGGCTGGCTGAGGCGTCAAATTTCACTGACAAATTGCTATCAGGGTGCTTCCTTTGTGCTGTGCCTGTAAACTTATCTTTCGCCTTATCAATGGGATGACTTCATATAATATAACCTGTTGAAAGCTGCAAACATGAAAATGAATCAAATTCCTACATTAAATGTTCTACAATTTACTTGGTGAATATAAAGTATATGATCAAGTCTAAGTAAGAAACTACGTAACAAGCAGATCAAGGACAACCCATTAAAACACCACAAAAAACGATATATGAAGCCGAAACGCTTGGATATCCTGTGACCGGTCTCCATTGTGCTTTCTTTGTGGTGTCTTCTTTAACTTACACCATAAACCCAGCAGTGAAAACGATCTGTACTGCATGTAAAGAAAAACCCAGCTGAATAATGACAGATTGGTAATACTAACCCAGCAGAGCTGTTTTTTGAGGCACCTTGTTCTTGCTTGTTCAGTGATGTCGAGCTCGAATGTAGCTGTATCTTATTTAATGACGGTGTACTGGAATACTGCGGCTTAAATTTAGCGAATGTGCTGGAAAGCGAGCTGGGCACTGGGCTCTCGGACGTCCTGCCCCGACGCATGATTTTTGGCCGCACCCGTTTGCCAGGACTGACAGTTTTGGGTGAATACTGTGAATGTCCTGGTAAGTATCCAGATTCATCTGGAAGCCCCGATCCAGCAGGAATGTAAGTACTGTGCTGCCCTGTAACCGGATCCGACACGCCCGTACCGGCCGGGGTGTGGGAGGTGAGTCGCCCCAGTGGGGTGCTCCTCCCGTATGGGGTATCCCTGCCTGACGGCGCAGGGATGTAAGTACTGTGCTGCCCTGTAACCGGATCCGACACGCCCGTACCGGCCGGGGTGTGGGGGGTGAGGCGCCCCAGTGGGGTGCTCCTCCCGTATGGGGTATCCCTGCCCGATGGCGCAGGGCTGGGGCTGGCGAGGTTCTGCAGGCTGGTGTACTGGGTGATAAGCATACCCTGACCCTCTACCTTACAATACTGCGCCTTCGCCGCCACTGGCGTGGGCGTATTCTGGGTGGCGCATGTGGGTGAATAATCCCCGTATGTGGCGTCGCTCGCCAGGGCCGACTTCTCCCACTTCTGCCTGGGGGTGGAGGGCGTCGGGGTGGCACTAGAGTTAATGTTAGTCAAGGAGGCGCTCCTAGCGTTCAGGCTAGTCGTCAGGGGGCTCGTGATAGATCTACAATGTGACAGGCTTTTCGTGGGGTTGAATATAGTCAAGTTCCCACCGAAGCCCTTCATCACATTGTTGTTATTGTTATTAGTATAGGCCGGGTGGCGTCCGTGACGCCTGCGCGCGTTGTCATGGCGGCGTGACGCGGCCGCGGCCTGGGCGCGTCTCTCCGCGGCTTCCTGCCTGTTTATGTACAGCTGCTGTAAGCTGATCTGACCGACGTTGTCCTCGGAATCGAGCGAGTTGACGTCCTCGTTGTTTGTCGTGTCGTTTTCTGCAGAGTTTGAATTCTCGCCCTCGCTACAGTTATACCCCGGATCCGCGGTCGACGAGTTGTATCCCGTATCCTGATTGGATCCGTTATAATCCTGATAATGACTGCTGGACTTGTATCCCAGAATGTTATTGTAATCGGTGTGGTTGTGGATAGTCACGCCGCCGTCTTCAGCACCATCCCCATTCTTCGACCGGAAGCTATTGTAACCCGTATCCTCGCTGTTACAGCGCTTGTAGACAGGCTGGGCGCGAGTAGCCCACTTGTTGGTGGGTGTCATCATCTGCGCCAGCCTCGCCGAGTAGCCGCGACCCGCGTCGCGCTGGCCCGTGTACTGGGACACCTCCTCGTCTGAGCTGCTGTTACCCGCAGCATGGCTGTAGTGATGCATTGTTCTGTCTGAATCTCGGTCACGATGTGGTAATATCCAGTTGACAAGAATGATGCGTTAACATTAGAATATCCCGATTGCTATGGCGTTCAGCTTTATACAATAAACATCCTACAAGCAATGCCAAATAATTACGATGCGGGAAATAAAAAAATTCCCTTGTTAAATTTCCATAGACTAGTTTACCTACAATCAATCATAATTTAACTATTTCGCTTTTGACTTCGTATGCAAAAGCCTAACAGTAAAAAATATTCCTCTTATTTCCCGTTCTTCCTTTCGATTCCACAGTTGATCATGTCCGTTTAAGCTCTAAAAATTGGCCACGCTGAATACATCTTGGTTTCCTCCTACTTACGCATATGCAAAGGTTAATTTTTCTCTATTGTTAAATTTCGCAATAAACATTTTGTTTTCATTTCCTCTTTATTTTCTTTGTATTTTCCTGCCCAATCGTGAACCTTCAGAATTTTTACCACTTAAGTAAGAAAACTGGGCATTAATATTCTAATATCCGTGTAATTTGGACGAGATTTCACTGATTCCTCACACATATGCTTTAACCACTTCAGCCACAATAACACGGAGCTGCACACGTATTGAAATCGCTTAACATTAATATGTCATATTCACGGAGGGTTTTCTCAAGCTCTTAGTCATACAAACTATGCCCAAAATGGCTGACTATTGCGCCCTTGAAAGGGGTTGCCACTGCAAGGTTCTGCACACGTTTTTTGCAGGGTTTTTACACTTCAACGCGTCTCTTTTCGTTACAATGTCAATGCCTGCTATATTCTTTATGCCCTGTATATTATATCTCAACTGCAAACGTTGTCTTTGCTAAGTGAGCGGGACTCGGAAGAGCGCTAAATACTTGTCTGTCAAGTGCCACTTTCACATTCACCCCACATTTACATTTTCTTCAAAACTTTGAAGAAAAAGTAAAAAAATAATAATCTCACACCCGTTAAACTGAAAAAAAGATATGCCTCTGGACGATAATAATATTGGATTGAAAAATCCCGTGTTATATTATACCGGCAGTTACTATACCGACAGTTATCATACCGACAGTTATTACTTCAAAATAATTTAGACTTCATTTTTAATGCAGATGTTATATTCTATTTTGAAAGACATATCTTAATTCTGAAATGTTGTACAGTCCTGGTCTCCTGCGCAGCACAAATTAATACCATTTACACGAAAGGTATAGCTATGTGCATGGAAAGCACTGATTACACAAAATTATAGTGCTGTGTGAATGTCTACGCATAATCAACGCTCACCATACACAATACTTAGACCCTTGAACTACGGACATTTATTCCGGATCAAATGTGGCCTGGTCTTAGCTTCTTCAACTTGGTGACTTGTAATTTTATAGGAGTAAACAACTGAGTAGGCACAAAATTCCATCAGAAATCGCTGTGTGTGTCCTGGTGCGGTGTTTATTTTGGTGTTACACGGTCATGTTGTTAAGGCGTTCTTTACTGGGTGTTTTGACAAACAATTGGAGGATCGGACGAATACTTGCTTCTTGTGAAATCATCTTTTGAAAAATAACATTTAGAATGCAAATAAAGAAACTGGGGCATTTTAAGTTCGCCGCTAGAAAATGTACAGACTAAACAACCCTCTTATTAGTGGCAAGGTTCGTCTTTATCTGTGCCCACCTTGACGTTGTTTACGTTGGTGTAACCTCAAATAACTGAGCTTATGTCCACAAAATACCTCAACGCTGTCACAATATGGCGAGCGTTGTGGGCTTAATAGCTGGAAAACTGACACCGGACTGGCGCTAAAACTGCTCCCGTTTGTGTAGGCTGCGTGTCATAGTGGAACCTGGATCGTGTTCCCGATCCCGACACGGATCGGAAAACTAACCCACAACGAGGGCGACTAACTGTACGAGAACCGGTAACACTTCCGGCGTGCCAAAAATGCTCCCGATTCAAGAAAAATGACTGCAAATGAAAACCCACGGAACTCTCCATCCAAACACAACGGCACTGATTTGTCCTGCAATTCATCACACCACCATGCTGGTTGTAATTCTTAACTTCCAACACCGAGTGCAACAAACTGTCAACCGCTATCCTTTACTTCACCATTATATCACGCATTATCCTGCATTAGAATATCGTATTTTTTTTTCTTTTTAGCAAACAGAAGTTCTCCGTCTCACATAAACAGCAATTGTTAAATGGCCACTTCTATGTGTGAGTCGCCAGTGCTGGCACATGTCACTTTGTTTATTAGCCACTTTGATTGACAGGCAATTAAGCAAAAAAGAGACAATAGTCTGTGCCGTCCCATGTGGAGTTTCTATGCCTCATCGGTACTTGACACAACTCTGGTGTGATGTGAACTTAGTTGTTCACAACTAGACCATGTCAGGTGACTTAGTCAATACTTACCCCATATGACGTAAGAAAACAAGTTCACTATTTGTTATCCATTTATGGCGATAACCATGCCGTCATAAAATGCTAACCTCGCAATAAAAAAAATGTTTATCTGATAACACACATGGTTTATCACTACATCAATAATTTAATTAGCGTGTGATAAGCACGCATGCGTACGTGTGCCCCTTAAGTTGTCGGGAGAGAAATGTTTGATAGCACTTGAACACATCTCAACCGCGCTAATGGAGCCGCCAGGGCGATAGTTTCATCAAACATACGTAACTGCTAACGAAATATATTGCTTTGATGGTTGCTTTCTTCTTTCTCCATTCTAAATAGCAGCCAAATTTAATTTTCAACCCACAGCCCCCCCCCCCCCCCCGGCATCCATCCCCCACCCCAAAGAGTAAAAATTGGTAAGAATGAGTCAAATCGCTTTAGTTTTTATTCTGTAAAGGGGAAGCGGAGAGGTAATAAGTTATTCCACAAAATCAACTGGTATGGATTCTTGACCCCGTGCCCCCCCCCCCCCCCCCCACCCCGCTCGGCTCTTACTGCCGTAAATTTGGGTGATGTTATCCTTTTAGACAATACTTTCTGTCAATCGGTTATTGGGAAAAATGGTAGTAAACTCAAATGTAAATCACTCCGCCGAGAGGTGATTCGGTTCGCCTGAAAACTTAATCTTCCTCATTCTCCACATTGTTCTTTTTTCTTCAGGATTCTTCATGCTTACTACACGAGTACAAACTGCTTGACTATCATATAACACTGCGCAGAAGTTTTCTAATTCGCTGCATTCGAACAAGACACACCTGTATGGCAATTATCAACTCCACTTCCCAGGACAGAAGACTAGGACATAAAATACATCGCCTCGAATTAAATCAATACCGCTGCAAATTTGTTCAGCTGTGGCTTGTTACGAAATTTCTATTCCATTAATTGCCGTGCTGCGTTATTTCCTCTGAGAAATATTGACGAAAACTTAGGAAAATCAGTATCTGGGCTTTCCATTTCAAAATATCCATTGTTTTGGCTCACATCATCATCTATTCACATAGGCACACGTGATAATTCATTTTAAACATAAACTGCAAAAACTATTCCTTTTTATTCGAACGCAGTAATTTAATAAATTCATCATTTCATGAAAATCAATGTAATGACATATGTGCACTTGTTCCTATAAAACGCCAGATGTCAGAACTACTCATTTGCATATTTATATCTATTGCATATATATTTTTTCTGGCCTACATTTTACACACATGACAGAGTTCACGGCCGCACTTTCAGACCCCCACGAGATCCCGTTCACATCGCTGGACCGCTACGAGACTGCTTCGCCAGGTGCTCCATATATCTGCCTGCTACCATCATCACAGAACAGAATATCAGCTTTGTGAGCGCTTGCGGAAAACTATACCCACCCTCCACCCCGCCACCCCAAAACTGTCATGGATTACGCACTAGTGATGTGATCCGTCACTGATGGGTCCGATTCGGTTCGGTTTCGGTTTTTAAAGAAAAATCCGCGGTTTTTTCGGTTCGGTTTCGGTTTTTTTCAGACTATGCAAATATATATAAATTAAAGATATCCCACTTAATTTTCTGTTTTTATTCTAGAGCGTGATAAGTAAACACATTGCTTAACTAAAAAAAGAACTCACCCGTAAGTGTAAAATAATGCTGCGATAAAATAGTGAGCTGAAACATTCATAGCAGTTAAAAATGGTCCTGAGAAAAACAAAAAAATAATGTTAATTAAAAACCGAAAATGAACCGAACCGCCACCTTCACGGTTAAACGTCCCAAACGGTAAACCGTCACATCACTATTACGCACTACAGTAGCGTTGCTATAGACGACATGGCCGTTACCTATAGCTCTCCTTTTTTAGGCAAGGATGCCGAGCAGGATGGGGAAGGTTGGGGCTAACTAAAACAACATTTATTTTTTCCTTAAAATATGACAGCTGCCGTATCGATCGAAAAAAAATAGGATGAAATAGCGTTTTTTTTTCAAATAGTTTTAATAAATATGTTCGTGAGTGAGGAAAGCAATGGAATGTAAGGCTTCCTTCAGACCTATGAAAAACGAACATTGTCCCATGCACAAACATACACACAACCTGCACGCGAAAAACATGGAATGTAAGACTTCCTTCAGAGCTAGAAAAAACAAACATCGTCCCATGCACAAATATACACACAACCTACAGACGAAAACCACGGAATGTGCGGCTTCTTTCAGAACTACGAAAAACCAAACATCGTCCCATGCACAAACATATACAACCTAATTTCTGAAGTTGGAATTTTACACTGCAGATTGTACGCGCTTTTGAAGAACAGCACATGTTGTGAGTTCGCATGAGCAGGCACTTACTTTCTGCATTTGTTCACATGTGTCATGTTAAACCGACTAACCTTTTCCCCAATACAAAACCACAATTATTCCACTAAATAAAAGGGGGGAGGGGGTGGCTCAGGGCTTTTACACTCCCATGAACCTGAATGCATTCTGTGTAATCCGTTTTAACAGCTCTTATCGAAGCGCTGCATCAGTCACACAATCACTCCCACTGCATTTTAATGATATCATAAGTCTTCTTCAGGTCTAGCACACATTATATTGCTTTGCTTCCTAACCGCACAAAAAACCGATCTGGGAGCTTAGTGCTTTCATTCCAAGTTATAACTTCAAACTCGCTAAATTTTATATGAAATCCGAACATTTTAAAATTTCGCTTTCTCTGTGGCGGTTCGGGTAGACGGTCACTTCCCCCTCCCCCCACCCCACCCCCCGGACACCTGCGGTTAGATATCAACCGTTTTGTCAACGCCGAAAAGTCTCAAAATGTCTCATAGGATCGACTGTTATCACTCAAGGCAATTCCCACAGAATTCTTCAGTGCGCATTTCAACACACACTGGTTCCGGATAAAAATACCGGCACTTTGGCCTACATTATAATCACCACCCACAATCAAGGATTTATATCAGTATTTATGTCTTGTATTTTCTCTACAACTTTGAACATATCAAACGGCGTAACACCTCAAGTAAGCAGTCAAGGAGTGTGTGTCAACAGCAGTAATCACCCGTGGCCGTATTCACAAAAGTTAACTGTGCAGTTAACTGATTCCGAGGGGGAGGGGGAGGAAGGGGAGCAGGGAGGGGGATCAAGGCTGAGAACGCCAAGCACTCTGGAACAACCCAGGACGTTTTATTTTGTCTAAGTCCCTCAAAATCTCTTCCAATCACCTTATGTCAACAAGTGTACGCTGTTTATCGGGTATACGTCTACGGGTCGGTGATCACATCAACATTTATGAAGAAATGTTATTTTCAGAACCAGGGTTGCAAAGTGCACATGTACTGGTAAACAAAACTGGAATCCCCTTATCTATGTTTATTATTACCAAACCAACAAAACGTTCTGACTCATAACCCCAAAACAGATCAGTTTAACCGTTTACATTTTATGGGGCTTTTCATACAACTATCATCAGCCGACGCATTCACAGAAGTTAACTGCCCAATTAACTGTACAGTTAACGGTACCACCGGAAGCGAAACTCAGTTGCTTTGGCCGCATCATGTAAGCAATTTTTGAGGGATCTATTTTTTTTAAACAGGACAAATTTGTTAATTTCTTCGGTCATTCTGATTGCTAACAGAGCAGTTGACGAAATCAGTTAACTGTACAGTTAACTTTTGTGAATACGGCAACGGAAAGATTCGCTGTAGCAACCGTTCCGAGTGTTCGCTGCAGCAACCGTTCCGAGTGCCCTTAAGTCTCCGATGACAGAAGACCCAGCATCATAATACATACAGTAGATTCGTCCACGGATAATTCGTTTTATTTCTGTATTGGTGTTAACTTCATGATCACATTTTTTATTTCCAGTCTGTTTTATTCTTGCGGGGAGAGGGGGGGGGGGCGGAGGGGGCGGTTGATATACGCAAGCCGTCATTAGTATCACTACCTGATAACTCGTACCACTTTTTTCAGACCTAAATGGTTCGGATTTACGAGCATTTACTGTTTAATACAGGCCGCACTGCTAATGATGGGAACAGCAGAACTAAAAAATAAATAAATAAATAAAACTAAACAAAAGAGAGAGAGAGAGGTGAATGGCCCTCGCAAGGATAACATCATTAGTATCACAGGGGGAGGGGGGAGACTGGAGGGGGCGGTTGATACATTAGTATCACGTTACTTTTGTTTATAACGTTAAAATGAGGCGATGGCCGCGAGCCACTCGAGGCTGGCGGGGCGGCGGGGGGGGGGGGGGGGGAGAGGGCGGTTGATATACACGAGTCCAAAACGTCACTATGCGTCATGCCTTGTTAAATTTTGTGCCTATGATAACATAGGCAAAACAACAATAACAACAAAAATAACAACAACAACCCTAAACATTTAACTGTTTTAATCTTTTGAAAAAAGGTTTCACTTTTTTGCAAACTAATGTTTGTCAATTTGAGTCGCGGCCAACAAGCAGTGACGTGATTTATTACCTATTCACTCATTTATTCAGCTAAATAAAAACTAATTGACTAGAGCGGCCAGTGCTCTGGGACATTATCGTGTAAACTGTACTACAAAATTAACTGGGTTTTTTTCAGATCTGTCAACAAAAAAAAAACTGTTTGATCTTTTCCTCTACCAAGTCACAGATCGTGAAAGATAAAGTATAAATTGAAGAGATTTAAATAGATGCTTTATGATAGAACATTATTAGCCAGGAGAAACGGGGTCGTCGGAGTCAAAAGGCGTTAGACGAATCGCATCACTCTGGCGCCGTCATTTAAACCAAATATTTAGAAATCTGAAGGATTCCACAAAACAACCTAATGACTTTTTCGTACTTGTGATATCAGTTGTTCAGAATCTGATGGGGAATGCAATGGTCTTTGGTTGGTAATTCTCGGGGAACGAACACAAAGAAAGCAGATTCCTCATTTATAAACCTTCAGCATGTCCATAGACATATCATTCCCACATTTTTTGAACATGTCTTTTGGAGCAGTTTATGCACATCGATGCCTACATTTTCGGTACGTTCTTTGGAAACACATGCATGACGTACACTGTTCGTGAAAACACTGATACATACATTCAGATAAAGAAATAAAACCCTCGTTTCTTTCGACGCAGGCATTATAACATTGATTCATCGACTTTATATTTCATTGATAGAGATGCGTGCTATTTTATAGTCACTAAAAAAAGCGACTACTGTACGTTGTCTGAATACGAATTAAACATTATAATGCACATGATATCGCATACCATTTCTTCCCTCTTTTTTTCTAATTTTGCGAATTTTTGACGCGATGGATAGTGTTGCATCGGGTTGACGCATTTATCTTGGCAGCGTGCCAGCTCCTAAACAAAGCCGCTCTCATCCCCCCTTACAGCTCCTCTTTCTGCTTACATGCTTAATCTCCGTGTGCATATCCTCCACTGGTTATATAGGCCATCCACACACAACTGTTGACATCTTATTAATCTGTGATATAAGCGCTAAATATTGTGATTGTACTTTTGGCTAATTGAATCCATTCGTAGCAAACAAGCCCACCCACAAACCCATCATGTTACCTCTTTAAATAGAATTTCACTGCAATGCACCTCCCTAGATTTCACTGTTCTATCTTTAGGGCCCCTTACTTCAGAACTTAATACAAAAATGATTTGAAAACATTGCGAAAGCTATCACACAAATAACTCGCTGCCCCCATAGGAAGTTTAACACAGTTGCCGCGTATATTCTTCCATCAAATTTCCACATTCCCTAATTTGAACCAGTAGAAATCGCACTTTGCAGTGACTTTTTGTGGGACAAACAACGCACGACTACTTCAGACTGCCGCAGTACTTCAGCGATATCCGCATGACCAATTCCTTACAATGGTCCATGGATTCCTTACAATGGTCCATGGATTCTTTAAGGTGGTCCATGGATTCCTTACGATGGTCATTGATTATTTAAGGTGGTCCATGGATTCCTTACGATGGTCCATGGATTCCTTAGGATGGCCCATGTATTCCTTACGATGGCCCATGGATTCCTTACTATGGTCCATGTATTCCTTACGATGGCCCATGGATTCCTTACGATGGCCCATGGATTCCTTACGATGGTCCATGGATTCCTCTCTTGGCTTAATGTCCTTCTCCTTACACTCGCCACGGTAACTTTCAAACCGTGTCTTGTTTCCCCTCACAGCTCCTTTTCGGCCTCGATACCAAACACATTCTAAGCTCATTCTAAAATTCTCTGAATACATTCAACATACAAAAAAAAATGGGAATTAACTGCGCTAATTTGTTGAGTTGCCGTTTTTAACCTTGAAGCACATATTATTGGCCTCACATCTGTGCACTTATTGTATTATTTTTCTAAAATGCACACATTTTGTTTGACTATATTCATCTATAATTTTTTCTACATGTGCTGAAAAAAAAACCTTTCGTGCGTCATGAAATGTACTTTTTCGGGTTTACTAAAAACAAAAGCCAACGGTGAACACAATTAGCCGAGTCAAGTTTTTGCATTCAAGGCAACCTTTTAACAAATGGTGTGGCAGGCTGCACCTTGGGCGTCACAGGTCCAAGCCGTGAGAATTAACTCTCTGTACAATTTATGGGGCCTGAAACATGCTGTTTATGAAATCTGATAAATAGAGAGAGAGAGAGAGAGACAGAGAAAGCGACCCTCACAGGGTTAATATTGTGATATACAAAGGTATGCCCTGTAGAAAAGCAGCCATTTTTTTGTAGTAGGGTTAATATTGTCAATATACAAAGTTATGCCCTGTGGAAAAGCAGCCATTCTTTTCTAGTTTATGAATCCTCTCCTGCTGTGAAAATCATGCGAGTTTTTCAGTGTTTCCGTAAAGAAATGCATTACAGGCGGGCACAGGTTCTGACCTCAAAAGAAGATAAATAGCAGAGCTTGTGATCTGCAACCTGTCTTAATATTGGTTTAAAAGCTTTTGTTGATTTTCAGATTAAACTTGGCATGTTCAATAAGTAAGTGAGTTCAATGATGACGTCTTATATCATTTATAAGGCGCACAGTCCGTTTACATGAGACAGAAATGTGAAAAGTTTGATTGATGCTTCAAATATATCGAACATTGGCAAAACTCCATGTCCAAGTTAACAGCAGGCAACAAGCGCCTAGTCGCTACAATATCAGGTTCATTTTATGCATCAAAGAAGCTACAATATCAGGTTCATTTTATGTATCAAAGAAGCTACAATATCAGGTTCATTTTATGTATCAAAGAAGCTACAATATCAGGTTCATTTTATGTATCAAAGAAGCTACAATATCAGGTTCATTTTATGTATCAAAGAAGCTACAATATCAGGTTCATTTTATGTATCAAAGAAGCTACAATATCGAGTTCATTTTATGTATCAAAGAAGCTACAATATCAGGTTCATTTTATGTATCAAAGAAGCTACAATATCAGGTTAATTTTATGTATCAAAGAAGCTACAATATCAGGTTCATTTTATGTATCAAAGAAGCTACAATATCAGGTTCATTTTACGTGTCAAAGCTGATCACATCTATGCGATCAGTCTGAGCTGACATGGGAGCTGATTGCTTCTGGTTGATGCAAATGCGACAGGTTAGGCGAATAGAAGCTTAACCATCAGTACCAGTTTCAACAGCGGAACAACCAAAAGACAATCAGTACCGGCATCAGCAGTGGAACAACCGAAAAACAATCAGTATCGGCATCAGCAGTAAAACAGTTGAGAGACAATCGGTACCGGCATCAGAATTGGAACAACCGAAAGACAATCAGTACCGCTATCATCAGTGGAACATCCGAAAGACAATCAGTACTGGCATCAGCAGTAGAACAACCGATTGACAGTCAGTATCGGCACCAAGGAGACCAACCGGCTGACAATCAGTACCGGTATCATCAGCAGAACAACCGCCTGACAATCAGTACCGGTATCACCAGTAGAACAACCGGCTGACAATCAGTACCGGTATCACCAGCAGAACAACCGGCTGACAATCAGTACCGGTATCATCAGCAGAACAACCGGCTGACAATCTGTACCGGTATCACCAGCAGAAGAACCGGCTGATAATCAGTACCGGTATCACCAGCAGAACAACCGGCTGACAATCAGTACCGGTATCACCAGCGGAACAATCGGCTGACAATTAGTACCGGTATCATCAGTGGAACAATCGGCTGACAATCAGTACTGGTATCATCAGTGGAACACAAGAATCACATGAAGAACAGTCTGACAACTTTCACCGGTTTTAAACGCGAAATAATCCTTAAGCCATTCTAGTCACAATTTATACATTGAAAGTAACGGTATCTACCGCCAAAATAAGTAAGCAGCATGGAACAGTGCCCTCATAATTTGACAGCATTTAATGCGAGGTTGGCTCTTTTGGTGGATTTCATAATAGCGTGTTAGATAACCGCATAATAACGATGGCACTGCACCGGGTAAGTCGGTGAAAAGACCATGCCATTTGATATCTATACTTATCTCTTGATATCTATAAAAAAAAAAACGAAAAAGAGAAAATGACTAGTCTGACCTCGAAATGCGGTGACGGTTATTTTTCAACCTATGAAAGAGAGGGTCGTTATATCACTATATTTATTTTGCTTGACAAGTCGCTTTTAACCAGATCGACATTTCAAGCCATTGACGAGGTCTTTTCAGATCAAGAAATAGTGCAGCACGTTGATTGTGGCAAACCACATCTGTGTCACATCTGGAACCTGTGACCGAGTCCAGACCAACCCGCTGGCTGTTTTCTTACGCACAGACACAGTACGACACAGAACGCACGCCAACAAGCCCGTGTACTAACGCAAGCTTTCTTTTCAGGAATGTTGACACGGGGTTTTTAACCACGGTATTCTGCTATATGTGATCGAGTCCAGACCAATCCGCCAAACGTGTCCTCATTCGGTGCTCAGACCTGCCCTACTTTTCATGCCCATTAATATCTGATTCCAGTGCCGAAGTGAACATCATAAATTTGGGGGAAGAGCAGCGGGGGAAGGGGGAGGGGGTTGCTGCTGACTTGGCCAAAGTTTCGACCAATTCAGAAAGGGTTTCGTACCCCCCCCCCCCTCCGGTCCATTCTAGACTAATGCACGGACAGTGATATGACAATTTGTGTGCTTTATCAATTTATGGCCATTGTGCCTCCGCTATAACGGTTACCTCAGCCATGAAACAGATTCACAATGGATTTATCTACTACCTAAATAAACGCGATTGTGCTGCGCCGACTTTCTCATACCCAAGCTTATAATAGAAAATAGCACATGCCATATCGCCCGCGGCTCTACATTATATTTTTTTCTGTCATGGCCTTGGAATGAAATGCCAGTAAAGTGTCACCAAATCATGTGCTATTTATAATACCTCTTTGTCATTTAAACAAACATTTGAACTAAATACCAAAAGAGCCTTTATAAGTGAAAGGTAAAACAACAAATGGTGTCCGCGGACACTGCACCCAAAGTGCACCCAAAGTGCACCAGTTCTTGGCAGCACTGGAATGTGTTACGAGAAAATGGGATTTCAGACCAGCCTGACCCCGGGTCTAAGCCTAGCCGATTGCCTGCATTCGGGGTCAGTACTTGGAGTTAGATCAAGTACTAAATGGGTGTGGTTTTTGGTCTTTTCATTTCAGTTTACATTTCATAATTGATGTCTCGGCGTTGGCTTTTGTTGGGTGAGGTGTAATTATAGTTTTGCAACAACGCAGAGCAAATTATCGGTTATACACAACAGACTGGGGAAAAGGTGAAGGTTTGGAAGGGGGTGATATCAAAAAGCTGTTTATTTTTTCACGGTTTATGTCGACTACAAGATCCGAACCTTGAAAACAAAGCAATCAGTACGTCTGTACACGAAAAAAAACGAGCTCTGAGAAACCTATAGCGAAATGCACACAGCATATGACGTCACATACGACACATCATGACATGGTGTCACATCCCCACAAAGAAATTGCTCGACTTACGCCGCACATGAGGTCACATGCGCGCGAGAAATGGCGGAATATAAGCGAACCATGTGGCGTAACGTGCAGCAAATGACGTCACATCCGCGCAAGAAGTTGCGGAATATACGCAATACGTGACGCAACGTGCAACACATGACGTCACATGCGCCATAGACATGGCGAAACAGACACACCTCAAGAGAGAAATAGGGTGAAGCATGCACAAAACATGATTCAACATATTACGAGCGATTGTAAAATTCGCAAAATATGACGCAACATATGATGTAAATCATGACGTAAACAGCATGACGTAATATCCAAAGGTGTCAACTGTCAAAACGGCTTGCGTCTGTGTTCCAACTAAAACAAATGTTTTCTGTAAATAAATTTCGATACAGCTTAAAACATACATATTAAATTAAACTAAACACTCTTTTCTGACACAATTTCTTGTTAATATCAACACCAATCATAAATTTATGATTTCTTGGGCTCTGAAAAAAATATATGTATAATACTTGTAAGCTGACATGCTTATGTGGTGTGGCACATGAGCGGTGAAGAGTTGGACAGTGGAACAGGGGCCATGAAAAAAGGAACGAAGTGTAAGAGGAAACATGACAGACTGGGCCTGCCTCGTCGAACACCAAGACGCTGTAACATGAGTGGAACACGAGCGGCCATGAGTGGAACAGTGGAACAGCGGTCATGAAAAAAGGAAAACTGTCACACACCAAGACGCTGTAAAATTTACAGGATATGTTATAGTTTGTTAACTTCAATATTTTCTCTCTTACAACACGACTCAAGCTGACATTAAAGCCACGAACACTTTGTGACGTCATCTATAACACATGATACGCAAAACGTCATCTATAAAACAATACGTAACGTCGTCTACAGAACTCTTCGCATGGTCGCAATACACAGCACATTGGCACCGAGAATGACGTCAGTGTGACGTAATCGTACCTCTGCGCGACGATGGACCTGACGATGTTCCACTTGTTCTTGAGCTGCTCGAGCATGTGGTTCAGTACGTCCCTCTCGACGTCGTTCTTAGTGCACCTGTCCTTGAGCGAGCGGCCGAGGCGCATCGTGCTGTAGTACTGCGGGTGCTTGGAGCTGAGCGTATGCTGGAATATCTGCAAGTACACAGTCTGTCTGCTCTAGTTCACGGTTTGTGATGATTAGGGCGTGGAAGGGGGCGGAAGGTGCTTGTGTGGTTGTGGTGGGGGGAGGGGGGGGGGCTGGAATATCCCCAAGTACCCAGTCGGTCTGCTCTAGTTCACGGTGTGTGATGATGGGGGCGTGGAGGGGGCGCAGGGTGCTTGTGTGTGTGGGGGGAGGGAAGGGTGTTTATCTGGTGAGTGGGGCGCAGGGTACTTGTGTGTGTGTGTGGGGGGGGGGGGGGAGGAGGGTTGTTTACTGCCATTGTGTGATGTGACAACACGAATCAACCACAGCTTGTGTAAGATGACCAGCCCAAAAACTGCGAATAAAGTAATGTTTTCCTCTAAAAGTTATAAAGATATTATTATTATTATCATTATTTTTGGCAAGTGCCTTGCGTTTGGACACTTCCTTTATAAAAAGTCTTGGCTACTTTTCAAAATTGTTACGATCGGGACATAAATTAAAACAGACCGATGGTATATTCACTGTAAAATAAAAACTTTAGGGACTGGACAGGTTTTCTCACGATCCCTGGGAAACAACCAAATAATCATGTAAGCGCCATCAAAGAAGATCCTCATATATATATATATATATATATATATATATATATATATATATATATATATATATATATATATATATATATATATATACATGTATATATATATATATATAAACGCTTGAGCTGGAATCCCGCCAGATATTGTGCCACTTTTATTCACTATTTCCCACATTTACTGTATTTATTTACTATTTTTAGCTTTATCTACTGCCGGGTGCTG
The DNA here is from genome assembly GCA_949752745.1 of Protula sp. h YS-2021. Lineage (NCBI taxonomy): Eukaryota > Metazoa > Annelida > Polychaeta > Sabellida > Serpulidae > Protula > Protula sp. h YS-2021. The sequence continues at coordinate 37,116,713 of OX457030.1, read as the reverse complement.
GCTGTCACTGATTTTGGTCAGCATCGTGGCAAGCATAAATCATACCTATGGACAGAATCAGAATACTCGCGAGGGGTACCTTTTCTACGAAGCTGTTTGTGTATTACGCCGCCAGTTTTAACTCTTTTTAATACAAGTCTGTAATTTAATGTTTTTAGATAAATTTAATGTTTTAAACAAAAATTTGTTGTTTTTTTTGTGATAGATCAACACCACAAATTTTATTCCAACTGAAAAAATTAAATCAAAATCAGGAAACGAAATTTTAATTGTTAATGTGCCAAAGCGACTCAGATGCATGAATAAATGGAGACCGATCTTCTGGCTTCGAGTTTGTGTTAGTACAAATGAAATGTTTGAAACACGCACAAGAACCAGTAGCCAAATAACATTACAACATTTTGGGAATGACATCAACTTAACACAGCAGTACATGTATGTTTTATTCTGAGTAATAAAGTGTAAAACAAAATAGAGACTGATTGATTTGACACATCAACGGAAGAACTTGAAGTACAGAAAGAAGACACACCGCATTGCTTAACAAAGGTTACCTAGCAACTGCACGGCTTAACAATGGTTACCTAGCAACCGCATTGCTCAACAAGGGTTACCTAGCAACCGCATTGCTTAACAAGGGTTACCTAGCAACCGCACGGCTTGACAAGGGTTACCTAGCAACCACATACAGCAGTCAACACTAAGACCACTAAGCTTGACTACCCGCCTTCCCCGCGCTTAAATACGTAATTAATAATTAATAGTTTCAAAGCCTCGGGAGTGTTTTTGGGGTGGGGTGGGGTGGGGGGTGGTTACCTCGAATTCCGCAATTCTTTGCCTATAGCGCCTCTGCGTAAACAAGAATGACAAGAAAGCACAAACATTAGCCCGCTCGATCTCCCCTGTCATTATTTCGTGAACCCCGTGTCAGTGTGCCTTTCAGCGTTGGCCTGCAGGGCCCTTATTAATTCCTTAAATAACATGTAATTCGTGGAAACGATACACGTCTATATTAGAACAGCCCAGGCATTGGAATTAAAAGTGAAAAACAAACTTTTAGACAAAAAATATGCCGTATTAAAATATGATACAGCTTTTTTTGTGTATAGACTCTGTTTAATTTTAAACACCAAGAAGAATACCTTGTTTTTAAATGTCTAAAAAGTTTAAAGAGTTGGTTCAAAGTCAAAAGAGCCAGTTAAGTTTTATGAGGCTGCAGCACAGACTTGAGAAAAAAAAAGATCCACACAGAAACTGCCACGTGATTCTCTTGACACCGAAACGTGCTATGTTACATGTGGCAGTCACATGACACGCTCGATGACGTCACGCGCGAGATTAGGCAGTACACGTGACTCTAGCTAATTACCTCGAGTTCGGAAACACTCTATAAACACACAAACAAATCATTGTATCGATTTTCTACACGGACAAATAAAACTGGTATCGGTGACGATAATCTGAACATAATTCTTCTACCTTTAAAAAAAATATGAACACACAATCTTTTTTTGAGAAACATGGCAGCGGACACAATACATCAACCGGAAGTTACAACCATGCATAGAATGGATCCACAAACAAACGACCCTTAAAATATGAAGTTTAAAAAACAATGCATTTGCTTCGAAAGCCGCGTTCGCTGCTGCCACGTCACTGTGACGTCACACTCACCCTGAGCTCCTCTATCTGGTCCTTGGCCACCTTGCCGGGCGTCGCCTGTGTGTACTTCTTCAGCTTCTTCTCGCTCTCCTCCAGCCACTCGCACAGCCCCGCCCAGGCGTCGTGGAACTGTCAACACCACGCAACACACCTCATTGTGGTGTTGACTTATTTTAAGTCAACGTGAAGTGTTGTTATACAACTTGGGCAAAGGCTGCAATCTGATTTGTCGATTTCCAAATCAATACTTTTTGAGTGACCAGAACGTAAAAATCGATCAATAGCTCAATTATTTATGATCAAAATCCCAGTTAAGTCATGTGACAAAGCATTTATTGACTTTTTTAGTCAACCAGAAGAAGTTGTTGACCAGATACGAAGATGTTGACTTAAATATGAACATTTTCTTACTGGTCACTTATACTGCATGTTGACTCAAAATACGTCAATATATGTTAATTGTTGACTATAAAGGGAATGCTGGCCTTTGGCACCGATGGTCAATGATAACTTCATACTGACTCGAAATAAGTCGACATATATTTTGTTACATGACTCAATCGATGTTTTGATTTTAAGTAACTGCCATATCTATCGATTTTTGCGTTCCAGTCAACACTGAAAAATCATTGACTTGGGAATCTACCAATCACATTGCAGCAATTCCCTGAGTCGTGCAACAGATAATCTACTATCACTTTTTTTTTCAACAATTTATGCAAGATGAAAATTGATGGGGTTATGGGCAACTTCCAAATGCCTCACTTCATTACCTGTGGCAACGTAGTTGTTTTAGTTTCTGAATAATAATGAAATATGCTACAGTTAATGTAAAAGGAATGTTCGCGAATATGTTTGTTCATATAATATGTTAATAGCTGCTTTCACTATGTGTTACTACAGTGCACTTTGAAGAAGGGATCAGAAGTTTTCGAGGTGGTACAATGTCATCAATCAAACATGTGTAACGTACTTCGATCACCAGATGGCGTGTATTTGCGAAGACCCACAAATTCAATCAATACAATCATTCGAGCATAGCGTACTCATGTAAATACGCAAGATTTCAGACGGTAACAGAACACAACGCCAAGTCTGCCATTTCTATGCTGAATGATTTTTTTTTTTTCACAAATGATTCAAGACATGAAAAAATCACCAAAATGAAAAATAAATAAGTAAAAAAAAAAACAAACACACAAACAAAAACACTAACAAGTGGGTTAGACTGAAGTGCAGAGAGTGGGGATTGCGCTGGTATGGCGGGGGGTGGTGGAGGTGGGTGGGGTGGGGGTGTGTACCCGCTTGTCCTCCTTCAAAGCCTGCTGCAGGAGCCTGCCCTTCTCCTCCGCCCGTCGCACCAACTTCTTCCAGCGCAGCTTGATGGAGATGAGCAGGTTCTTGATGTACACCGTGTCCTGCTTGCGGCCGAAGTACTTGAGGTACGTGCCCGTCCGGTCCAGGTTCTGCATGATCTCGCGGTGTGCAGAAATATCCTCGCGGAACGTCTGCACAATCCCACAAAGTCGCTCGCTTTATTTAATATATTCACTTGTTCTAGTGTTACAAATAACTTGTTCTATTAAAAAATAAATGTCAGTGCTAAATCACAATAAATGCAGCGGCTTTTATATTTAATATATTGTGACAACACACGATTTTTTTTCCTATCAATGCTACGCGCGTGACCGCGTGGTGGAATACCTTATGGTCAGAGATCTGCTTGGTGACGCGGTCCACCAGCTTGCTCGGATACTTGAACGAGCCGAGGATCTTCTCCGCGTTATTCAGCCATTCCGTGTGGATCTTGAGCATGGCGTGGAAATCGCGCACATTTGCTAAATGCTCGTCAAGTTTCACCTAAAACATTTTAAAGCTTGATGTAAAACCCAGGCGAAAACGGATGTGACGACATCGTATATAAAATCTGCACTGGTAAGCGATACCAAACAGCTGTAGCACGTGAGCAGAAGATTACTGATCTCATTTGAACTCATATTGCTTATTACTGATTCATTTCCTACTCGTATTGATGGAATTCAACGTTTTTTAATTTATTTTCTTTATTTTTCGCTGAACAGAAGTTCGCCAGTGAATCTTGTTAGAGTACTCACCCCCCCCCCCAAAAAAAAAAAAAAAACGACGCCTGACCTTCCTGCGCTCGGCCTTGGTACGGGTGTCACGTGACTTGACGGCCAACTTTTTGAGATCGTCCCTCAGCTGTATAGCGTCCTGCTCGCGGCTCCGTGCCAGCATGTCCTCCCCATTTAGCAGGATGGCTTGTACCTGCAGGCAGGATAACACACACAGATTACACTTACTACTTCACAGCCGGCTCCGTCTTGCTTATGTTTCAACACAAAACTACGCGCCTTCAAAATAATACACAACCATTAGCTTATCATAGCCTCATATGCTTTGAAGAAAATACGACGTCATACAGACCACGACCGACCTAAACTCACCCACAGATTTTTACGACAAAGTTGTCGCAATCCCATACCTTTTTCTATCATGCCTTGTACGACAAAGAGACAAGTTCGTTTGAGATTTGATATATATATTACCTATAATAGTGAGTAGGAGCATGTGATTTTTTACTGTGACCTTGAATCATTTTCAAGGTCATACTGGCCGCCATCTTTGATTTTCTATTGCGGGTGGGGCACTGTGGTGTGTACGATGAGCTCACCTCGTCTTCCTTGCGCTGCAGTGTGTCGTACTTCTCCAGGAACTTGTTCATCTGCTCCTGGGCCGTGTCGGGCAGCGCGCCCATGGGCGCCGAGTGCTTGAGCTCCAGCCGGAAGTCGTTCATCCAGCGCAGCAGGTCCTCCACGGCGCCCATGAAGGCCTTGACCTCCTTCAGCGTGTCCTGCAGCTCGTTCTGCTTGTCACGTGACAGGATGCTGAGCGTGCGGTGCATGTCGTTCATCTCTGCCTGCTTCTCTGTACCACACACACACACACACACAGATGGAATGCATGCACGATCGGGAGAGGTGGAACCAGATCTCACGAGAAGGGGGTCGAAGGCGGGTGGGAGGGGGGAAGGAGGTTACACTAATTTAATGATAAAAAATTGTTAAAAGCTTCCTCATTTAAAGACAAGATTGTCCATGGGCGGTCACGCTCATTTTATGGTTAAAACCGTATTCATTTAAAGGAAAGGGGAAGGGGCGGATCCAGCGACCCTACGACCCACTCCGATCTAACCCTCGTCTGTTGTTCTTCTGTTTCAAGCAAATGCTATGCTGCTTTTGTTTCTACTTTCGGCGTCAGATCACATCTGGTTTACTTCACTATTTCCCGCCACAGACACCTTGTTTTATTATGACGACATAGACACCTTGTTTTATTATGACGACACAGACACCTTGTTTTATTATGACGACACAGACACCTTGTTTTATTATGACGACATGTACACCTTGTTTTATTATGACGACATAGACACCTTGTTTGATTACGACGACATACGCTGGCAGTTCCTTTATATGGCTGATGAGGGCAGCAGTTTATAGCCACATGACTTACCGACGAAGGTTTGGGCGCCGCCGGGGCCCGCCCTGTGCACGATCTCATCCACGGCTTTGTTCAGATTCTTCACCTGCAAACAGCCCAATGGAAGTCCACTCAACGAGCGCAGTGAACGTCCACTCAACCGGCGCAGTGAACGTCCACTCAATTAGCGCAGTGAACGTCCACTCAGCGAGCGCAGTGAACGTCCACTCAACCAGCGCAGTGAACGTCCACTCAGCGAGTGCAGTGAACGTCCACTCAGCGAGCGCAGTGAACGTCCACTCAGCGAGCGCAGTGAACGTCCACTCAACGAGCGCAGTGAACGTCCACTCAACGAGAGCAGTGAACGTCCACTCAACCAGCACATTGAACGCCCACTGAACGAGCGCAGTGAACGTCCGCTTAATAACACCTCAAATCTAACGTCCCAAACGCAACTATTTTTCATACATGTTGAAACTATCAAAAGTAATCACATACCAAAAATGCAAGACACTGGTTTTTAAGAGCAGCGGACACCGCCTCAAAACAGTGACATAGATCTCAACGTCTCCTGAGTATTAACACTAGAAAACTAAAACGACGACGCTTCAGATAACAACATGGATTTGACATCTGGCTGAGAAATTGTCGCATTTTTACCCACAATGGGCTGAGAAAGAACGCCGTTTATTTCACGACCGCCCGCGCGCGTACAAAAATAGAAGCGTTTCTACAGGGAGAAGACGAGTATACAGGCACAGCCGTACTCCAGGCTATTCTAGCATCCAAAACATCACGCTTCTCCAACTGTGTACTTGATATCCAAGGCTCGTTCGTGTGAGGGTGCGTGTGTGTGTGTGCGAGGGTGTCCGTGTGGGGACGAGTGGGGGGTGTCAGGGTGTGTGGGGGTGCGTGGGGGTGTGTGCGAGGGTGTGCGTGTGGGGACGTGTGGGGGGTGTCAGGGTGTGTGTGTGTGCGTCTTTGGAGGAGTGAGGGTGGGTGTGATGAGATGTGAGAGGTTGTTTGTGTGTGTTGGGGGGGGGAGGGTGTGTGTTTGTGTGTTTGTTTTTCCATGCGTGTCTGTTGTCACTTCACTCACCGTGTTCTCCTGGTTCTTGTGTTGGGGGGGGGGGGGAGTGTGAGGGTGTGTGTGTGTTTTTCCATGCGTGTCTGTTATCATTTTACTCACCGTGTTCTCCTGGTTCTTGTGTTGGGGGGGGGGGGGAGAGTGTGAGTGTGTGTGTGTGTTTTTCCATGCGTGTCTGTTGTCACTTCACTCACCGTGTTCTCCTGGTTATTGTGTTGGGGGGGGGGGAGTGTGAGGGTGTGTGTGTGTTTTTCCATGCGTGTCTGTTGTCATTTCACTCACCGTGTTCTCCTGGTTCTTGAGGTCTTTCTGTATGAGGCTCAGCTTCTTCAGGTGCGTCTCTATGTACTTGGGGTCGCCGTGGACATAGTCCAGCTGCTGCAGATCACACTCCACCTGCTGCAGGAATCCCAGCACGTCGTCCAGGGCGTGGTCGATCTCTCCCAGCGTCACCAACGCCTCCTTCAACTCACGCTGAAAAGTCCACAATGCTCTCCATATCAACAATGCTCTTGATGTCAACAATGCTCTGGATGCCAATAATTTTCTGGACACCAGCAATACTCTGGATGCCAGTAATGCTGTGACGTAAAAAATGCTCTGATGTCAACAAAGCTCTGGATGTCTACAATCCTCTGACGTCAAAAATGCTCTGATGTCAACAAAGCTCTGGATGTCAACAATCCCCTGGGTGCCAACAATGCTCAACAATGCAATATCTTTTTTAGGTTTTAAATGACGTTTTATCTTTTTAATCCCTTTTATTGTATGCTTTTGAAATGACTATCATAAAAACAATATGTGAAGAGGGTGGTGGAAGAGGGAGCCTACCTCCCTATCGTAGATGGCCTTGAGCACGGCGTTCCAGCGGTCGTTGACGTCCTTGACCTGTGGGCTGAGGCTCTCCGCGGTCAGCGGGGACGCGTTCTTCAGCTCGCTCGCGTGCTGGTTCAGGCTCTGGATCTCCACGTAGCGCGGGTGCACCTGTACTTTCATGACCTTGACACAAACAAATACAGTCGCAATAGAATAAGGCACCACGCATATATAAACCTTCAGGTTTTCCACAACCAACTCATTCTAAAGGAAATGATATTGCATCATTTTCTGCATCATATCTTATCATCATAGCTTATTATCATATCTTATCATATCTTATCATCATAGCTTATTATCATATCTTATCATATCTTATCATATCTCATCATCATAGCTTATTATCATAGCTTATCATATCTTATCATATCTCATCATCATAGCTTGTCATCATATATTATCATCACTTCATCACATCTTTTTATCACATCTTATCATCATATCATATAAGTCTGCAGATATGTCCACAATTACAATGGCACACTAACAGGCACCAATGGCCACACAGCCACAGCGCCATTGTGACGTATATGCTGTGACGTATGACACACCTTCATTTCTTCGATCTGTATGCGCACGGTGCGTGGATCTGTCGCTATGGGAGCGATGCCAGCCAGCTTGGCCTCGGCCTGCGGCAGCCAGGAGTGGATGGAGTTGAGGACCTGTTGGTAGCCGTCGGCCTTGTCGAGGGCGTGCGTCAGCTCCTCGCCGCGCTCCCTCATCCCGTCCTCAATGTCCTCCAGCGCTCCTGTACAAGCCCACGCAACACATTAGCTTCTGTTGGTACCAGCATAAACTGCAGCTTGACGCCCCCTCAAGTCCTCCCCCGCCCTCACGAATAAACTGCAGCCCTATGCCCCCCCTTCCCCCTCCTCCCCCCTCCTACGCATGAACTGTAGCCCGATGCCCCCTCCCCCCTCCCACGCATGAACTGCAGCCTTATGCCCCTCTCCCCGCCCCCCCCCCCCCGCATGAACTGCAGCCCTATGCCCTCCTCCCCGTCCCCCTCCCCCACACACGAACTGCAGCCCGATGCCCCCCTCCCCGTCCTCCCCCCTCCCACGCATGAACTGCAGCCCTATGCCCCCCCCCCGCCCCCACGAATGAACTGCAGCCCTATGCCCCTCTCCCCGCCCCCCCCCCCCCCCCCCCCCGCATGAACCGCAGCCCTATGCCCTCCTCCCCGCCCCCTCTCCCCCACGCATGAACTGCAGCCCGATGTCCCCTGCCCCCTCCCACGCATGAACCACACAGATACAAACACGGAAGCCAGGCACCCGCACTCATCCACCAGTGCTGCCCCTGAGCTCTGCGCCGACACCCCCCCCCCTTCTTCCACTCCCCCCCTCCCCACACACATACCTGCGAGGTCTTCCATGTGTTTCTGCACCTCCATCTTGCCAGGCACCCCGCACACATCGACCAGTGCTGCCCCTGAGCTCTGTGCCTCTTCAATAGGTAAGCGTACCTGTGAGAGCTCATCATTGATGGCCTACAACACACATAAGGCCTACAACACACAACACAACACAGCTTCCAACATTTCGGCCTCATTAAGCTAACATTTAAGCTCAAACTTTACATTGATAATTTTTGGACTTCTTTTGAAGGATGGGCAGGGCCCCCTGTAATTTAAACTGCTGCTCCGCCATAGTGACTAATGTCCTCGATGGGGGAGTGGTGTGGATTGGGGTAGGGCGCTAGGGGATGGGGGTTTAGCGACTACCTGTAGCTTGCGCTGCTGCTCCTCTATCGTGGCCACGTCCACGCCGGGGGGTAGGGGGAGGCATGGAGTCACGTGGGGTGCGGTTGGGGGCAGGGAGTCACGTGGGGTTGGGTCGGGGGTGGGGGAGGGGAAGCCCGGAGTTCAGGGACTACCTGTAGCTCGCGCTGCTGCTCCTCTATCGTGGCCACGTCCACGCCGGGGGAGTCCTGCGAGTTGAGGTTGTCCTGGATATCCCTCAGAGCCCGGATCGCCTCCTGGTAGTCGTTCTCAAACTTGTCGGCCACCTCAAGAGCCTTGCTCAGCTGCTCGCCGCGGAACCGCGCTTTTTCCTCTACTTTACCTACCAGGCTGTCAACATCCTGCAGCTTGGCGCGCAAGTCTTCGCCTGGCAACACAAACAGGATTACTCTCACTTCATATTTCATCTCACACTTCATATTCCACTCATATTCCATATTTCACTTACACTCCATATCTCACTCACACTTCATATTTCACTCACTTCACATTTCACCCACACTTCATGTTTCAGTCACACTCCATATTTCACCACCACTTCATATTTCACTCACACTCCACATTTCACTCTCACTCCATATTTCACTCCCACTTCACATTTAACTCAAACCATTGCCTTGGTTTTAGCCTTACTACGCCGCCAGACGACTGACAATTATATTTCGATGGACCTGACTGCTGCTATATGCCACAATTATTGTGCAGCTCTCTGTCCAAAAAATATGTTGGTTATGCGAAAAAAATGAAAACCGCGGGATGCGTTGCTGTTTAATCAATGTTATTTCACAAAAACGTGTTTAAAAAAAAAAACAAGCGAATGTGGTTGAGTAGAGAAAAGAGTCATACAGATCAATAAAACCGATATCGTTCCTTCCACATTCAAATACTGGCTGTCAATATAATATAATCTTTGCCCCACATCAGTGGATAGCCATGTATTTCACTTCAACCCGCAAGCGATTCCTCTGAATGCAAGCATAATTCCGGATCTTATCGATTTCTCAAAATGCAGGCCTAATTCCGGATCCCCATGGTTTCCGTGGCACTTCATTTAACCCTAGTAACACACGCAGCACACACTTACAGTCCCTTATCAGCGTATGATATAACAACTATTTCGCTGCGTTAGGATGGAGGGCTATGTTAATTTGTGGGAGTGGGGGGGGGGGGGACTGGGAGGGGAAATAAGGGGGGGGGGTTAGGTGCACTTACACTCCTCGCGGGTTTCCGGGCTCTCCTGCTCCACAACGACCTTGACCGCTTCTTTGGCCTGACCAATCGCTGCCTGCCGCCTCTCCAGGTCATCCAGTACAGTCTATAAACATGCCAACACATCAGCTTATTTCATACGTGAATATTTCATTTCTTTTTCCCTTCTCTTCTACATTATTTATGTACATGTCTGGATATTAACCTGATTCCGCTCTGTTTTCCGCCACTGATAATGTTATTTTCGCGCCCAGTGTGAGGTGAGTGTGAGTGTGATCATGAGTGTGAGTGTGATCACGAGTGTGAGTGTGAGCACATGACATCACATGACACTTAACTGCTCATAAACAGGACTAGTGAGGAAAACCTTGGTGGAATGAACACCTTCCGAACCGGATAGAGTGTTCTGGACACCTTCCGAACCGGACAGGGTGTTCTGGACACCTTCCGAACCGGACAGGGTGTTCTGGACACCTTCCGAACCGGACAGGGTGTTCTGGACACCTTCCGAACCGGACAGGGTGTTCTGGACACCTTCCGAACCGGACAGGGTGTTCTGGACACCTTCCGAACCGGACAGGGTGTTCTGGACACCTTCCGAACCGGACAGGGTGTTCTGGACACCTTCCGAACCGGACAGGGTGTTCTGGACACCTTCCGACAGGGTGTTCTGGACACCTTCCGAACCGAATGAATAAATCACTTGCGCTGCACTGGAAAAGACTCAAACAAAATATCTCCGCGCCATTCTTAAAATGCATGTCTGACAAACGATCTCCTCAACAACACTCCCACGCAATGACGTCACACAACGCCATCAATGTCGTAACATATACCCAAAGTTAACTGGATTGCCCAGTATTTTTTTTTTCACCACAAAACAGCCATGGCATCATACGAATGAACGTGTTGTATACATAGACCTTTTATAAAATATCAAACCTACCCAAGTCATCCCTGCTGCACGTTTTAAGTTAGTCCTACTGTCACCGATACATAAACGTTGATCACAGGATTTCAACATGACGCCACATAACAGCAATCGCTACGCCATGTGTTAAAATTTTTTACGAAACTACTGCAGCCACCTGTGACGTAAGCGCACCAAATATTGACTTAAAATCCGAGTTATCATGAGACAAAAAATATACACAGGGACCGCATAAATCCTATCCCTGAATCTGTGTACTTGAGTAGAAGAGCAGACACAAAAGCACATCCCAAAGCGGTCAACCGGTTCCCCCTTACCAATCTCAATAGCGTATCTTTTTAGCAAGTTTCTATATTAGGCAACAATCTATAGGACTACAGCGATAATACCCTCCTTCACTCCTCCCCTCCCCCTCCATCATCACGCACGGGGCAATGCACGCACAGAATACCTCGCACCTTCTTCAGCCGTCAGTCATGAATCTATTGTATTCCATTTATATATTTGATAAATCCACAGTTGCGTTTGAAAGCTTATTTTTTCACATCTGGGCTTTAAAAACGGTCACTAGAAAATACTCCATTTAGAAAACAAAAGCTCCCTGCATACGACTGCTGCTTCTGCTTGCTCAGCGACGGTACTGGTGAGTGAACAGAAGGCTACTCGCGGTGTACTGGAAGCAGCAACTTGCAGCGGCATGTCACGCAAAATATCAATACATGCGGAGATATCAATACGCATCACAGGATGCTCACTCGCTGGCATTATAATAGCAGGGTCGGCTGTACGCGCTTCTTACTAATGTCATGGACTATTTCACGTGGATATTAGTCAATAATGCAAACAGAAATGCTTAATTACAATCCTGGGACAAACGTCAGAACCGTGGTAATCATGGAGTCTACAGACCGGAAGCACAGGGCAGCAACAGAACAGAGAGAATAAACAAAACTCACACTCGAGTGTTTGCTGCAGATAAGAACAGCAGATAAATGTAAACACGGATTTTTTCCAATGAGCCGTTGGATGTTGTTCGATGTTACGGTTGGAGACATCTCAGACGAACCGCCCGCCCCCATCTCCCCCCCTCCCCAAAAAAAATAAATAATAAAATAAATAACAAGGCCCTCCTAAAATGTGGGATGGCAAGAACCCACCCGTTAGGGAAAGGGATCTGGGTGAACATAACTGCATACTGAAGCTTTCGCCTTAACAAACACATTTTCTTCAACAAAATGTGAGTACTAAATGATCGATTTTCCTCACTCAAGCAGGGACAAAAATGGGGACATCTGCAGGTGTTTCACAAAACCAATCATTAAGCGCATATAATTGCCATAATTTGCGTATGTGGGTGTCAGAAGGACTGCAGGTCCTTTCTTCATGACGCCGTGCGATATCTGCAGTTAATCGCCTCTCACTTCATTCACAACACTACCCCTAATGCCTTCCTAGAAGGCTTGCACCGATGCTGAGAGAAAACGGCTCGTCAATAGCTAAATATCGACTTCAGATAGCCTATCTGCAAGTACACGCGGACAAGTGTAAGACAGGTCCGCTGTCACGCTGTGGATGACGTTATGTCCTCGTAAGACGCGGCATAACGACCTAACTACACGTCAGTATAACGTGATAATACACAGGCACGTACCAAGACAGGTCCGCTGCCACGCTGCGGTAACGTTGCTATGTCGTTAAAAGACGCGGCATAACGACATAATTACACATGAATATAATATGAATAACATGGAGTGATGAGCCATCTGTCATAAAAGAAAAAGATTGGGAAGCAAACTTAGGTCAAACATATTGCAGTTTTGTTATAGAAATCACTCGAACGAGTAAAATAAGATTTCATGGCAGAATGCCAAGCGTATTTTTCTGGTCTGCGGCTTGCCAGAAAGGATAACAGAGAAGCATTTTGTGCCCATGTCATGGCGTACTATTTTCATTACATGCCTCGCATTGAAAATTTGGATATTTCATTTCCACTAATGTCAAAAATTTGCTGGCCCTTGGTGAGAAATTTGTGACTAAACATGACTCCATTTTGTGATTGAGTGATACAGCCTTTAAAAATTTTCAGCCACAATTTTGTTAATTTTTGGCTCAAACTGCAGCACGTTTAAATATCGTCTATACATTTTTGAATGAAAACAAAGCCTTCCTGTCACTGCCCAAATAAAAGCTTCACACGGTTATGGCCAACTGAAATTATCAAAACGGCGTAGAGTGAATCCAGATATCTGTGCATAATGCAACATTCTTTCAAAGATATTACATATCGTTTTTTTTTTAATTTGTTTTTAGGACTATCACATTGGTATTTCAGGGAGATTGCGTGGGTGAGAAATTCGCTCACCAGCGTACGCGTGCAGGCAATGTATCACGTGCGTAGGAAAGCTACAGGCGGACATAGCCGGTGCTGAGGCGGTTGACTCATCATTTTTGCACCTTTTTTGTCCGGGATAGACGGATGCTTGTTCTTGGGGCTTACGATGGAAACGGAATATGTTTTACTGTCATTTTCTTTAATGCTTAATGCTTTCAGTTCTGTTACATTTTATTAAGCGCAGGCACAACTATCCCACAAGGTCTCCTCAGAATCGCTAAGTGGCCTCATGTCACTGGTGATCACACACGGCCCTCTCCCACTGAACAAGTCACGTGGAGTGCAGTGCACATATTTGAGCTGCCGTTGCCATGGATCAGCCCAACAGCCTACCCTGGACGGCTGGGTCCTCAGCGCTGGTGTCACGTGGCCTAGTCTAGCACTCACACACGCTTTATAGCCGTCGGGCATCACGCATACAGTAACAGGACCACGCGTACCGTAGTCACGTGATCAATTTAATTGCAGTCACGTGACCACTTTAACTGCAGTCACATGACCATTTTAACTGCAGTCACGTGATCACTTTAACTGCAGTCACATGACAACTTTTCATCCACTGCATGATGCAATCATGGAGCCGTTTTGTATGTAGTCAGGCGATCATTCTAAATATAGCCGCATTACCGACCATAACACCGTCACATATAGATACCAATCACACGCAATAATTCTAACTGTAGCCCTATTACCGTCACATACATATCAAAACGGTACTGTAATATTCAGTACTGTGTATTCAGTAGAGCATATTCGGTACTGCAATATTCAGTACTGTGTATTCAATACTGTGCATTCAGTAGAATATATTCGGTACTGTAATATTCAGTACTGTGTATTCAGTAGAGTATATTCGGTACTGTAATATTCAGTACTGTGTATTCAGTACTTTATACTGTGGCACTTCACTTTTTCATCGCGTTCACAAACTGTAAGGGCGTTTTCTTTAGCCGGGGGGGGGGGGGAGGAGGGAGGGGGGGAGGGGGAGGGGCGAGGAGGAAGGGGAGGGGTCACATAAATGCTCACATTGTTCTCGGTGATCTGCTCGCCGATGGCTTCCGGGTTCGCGGCCACGGGGTCGGCATGCTCCACCTGGTCATTCAGGTAGTGCAGCTCCTCCAGTAAGCTGTCCACCGCATCCCCAGCCTGCGAAAAAAAAACACCACCACAGCTCTAGTGCCACATCGTAAACAGCTCCGACCGTAAAACTCCACAACGAATTGTTAACGCGTCTTAGTCTTTGTAAAGGCCAAGTTGTGTGACTTTGTGGTTATTTCTACCTTTGAGTATAACATTGTTATTTCAGAAATGAAATGCGGAAAAAAAACTCACCTCTGACGTCACATTGCGGAAGGCTTCATCCAGCGCGTTAAGCTTGTGACGTAGCGCCGCCTTGACGTCGTCGTACTTGGCGCGCACGAGGTCGACGTCCTCCTTGACGTCACTGGCGTCGTCGTCGCCACACATGTCCATCAGCTCGTGGCCCGTGTTGCGCAGGTCGTCCACCAGCGGCTTGTGATCTTCGATAATCCGGACCGTCGTCTGTAAAATTAAAATGTATACGCTTGCCTCAACAGCTCTCTCCTATGATCCTCACATTCAAACCGTTTTTTTTACGCGTTTGAAGTGCCGTAATCGCAAGGCTTTGATGCTTCAGTAATTCAAACAGAAGTGTCAGACCAGTTATTGCTATATCTATCAGACGCAGAACTATGGCCTACATACCTTGGCGTTGTCCTGTTGCTTTCTGATCTGCTCAGCGGTGCCATCTAGCGGGACTTCCAGCGACTGGATCTCGGCCTCAATCTCGCCCAGCCAGCTCTGCAGGTCGGCGTGCGTCTCGCTGAAGTGTGACGCCAGAGGGAGCGCCTCCTCCAGCAACGACAGGCGCTCCGTGCTCAGCTTCAACACCAAATCAGCCTGAAACAAGTACACGTGTACTTTAGCACCAAATCAGCCTGAAACAAGTGCACGTGCACTAAGCAACAAATCAGCATGAAACAAGTACACGTGTACTTAAGCATCAAATCAGCCTGAAACAAGTACACGTATACCTAGCACCGAAGCAGTCTGAAACAAGTACACGTGCAATAAGCACCAAATCACACTAAAAAAAAGTACAGGTGTACTTTGCACCAAATCAGCCTGGAACAAGTACACGTGCACTTAGTACATGTGTACCTAGCACCAAATCAGCGTGGAACAAGTACACGTGTACTTAGCACCAAATCAGCCTGGAACAAGTACACGTGTACTTTAGCACCAAATCAGCCTGAAACTAGTACACGTGTACTTTAGCACCAAATCAGCCTGAAACAAGTACACGTGTACTTAGCTAGTATTGGCATCTGGATAAACCTGTCTATTACTTTATTTTAACAGGTGAGGATAAAGGGCCCTCACGTGGTGGTCAAGAGTTGTGAAAGCTACAGAACTGTCATGATATCTCCCCTGCGAACCACCCCTCTGTGCATTTAAGCGTTTGAAATGACCAACCTGATTGCGGATGGTGTCCAACTTATTCTTGATATCTCCTGCCTCTTCGTTGGTGGTTTCACGCAGCATGCGGTTACACTTGTCTATCGTTTCATTTACGGCGCTGAAAAACCCAAAAAAATGCTATTAATAAACTAGAAATCTGGATAAACTTGCACATCTGGATGAGCGAATTCTCCTGTTTACAAACAAACACATTATAAAAGGTGATACACCCATCGCTGTGTTATACAGATTTTCCGAGTGTCACATACCTTCTGAGTGTCACACACCTTCTGAGTATCACATACCTTCTGAGTGTCACATACCTTCTGAGTGTGACACACCTTCTGCGTGTTAAATGCCTTAGAGTGTCACATACCTGCTGCGTGTCACATGCCTTATAAGTGTCACGTACCTTCTGAGCGTCAGGTACCTTCTGAGTTTCACATGCCTTAGAGTCTCCCATGCCTTCTGCGTGTCACATACCTTCTCTTTTGCTCCAGGTCATGGTGGAATATTTTATGGTCCCTGAGCTGCACGGCCAGCGTTTCCGGGTCCGTGGACACGGCGTCCGCCATGTTTATCTCATTCTCGGCTTTGTCCAGGTATTTGAGAAGCTCGTCAATCTCGCGCAGAGCCTGTCCATGACAAATCATTTCTTTTTGCGCATCAAATAAATAGATGACATTATATTAGCATAACACGTCACTCCGGTGTGGGTGGAGGAGGGGGGGGGGCGGACGCAGGGACGCACTGACGGAGGGAGGGAGGGTGTATGCACGTAGTACCCTACAACAAGTCATGTCACCAGGCTTGCTCGTCCGGAGGGGTGGGTCAGGGGGGGGAGGAGGGAATGCAGGGAGAGGGGTATACGTGTGTGGGTGGGGGGGGAGGGGGGTTGGTACTTACAGCAAAGCTGATCATCTGCACGAGCAGCTCGGTGAGGTCGTGCCACTTGGCCTGCACGTCCGCCAGCGTCTGTGGAGGGGTTGGTCGGGGTGGGGGGCGGGGGGGTATACGTGTGTGGGGAGGGGTTGGCACTTACAGCAAAGCTGATCATCTGCGCGAGCAGCTCGGTGAGGTCGTGCCACTTGACCTGCACGTCCCCCAGCGTCTGTGGAGGGGTTGGTCGGGTGTGGGGGTGGGGGGGGTATACGTGTGTGGGGAGGAGGGGTTGGTACTTACAGCAAAGCTGATCATCTGCACGAGCAGCTCGGTGAGGTCATGCCACTTGGCCTGCACGTCCGCCAGCGTCTCTCGCAGATGGTTCTTGTCCCCCGTGCTGGGGTCCTCAAGTAACTCCTTCCCTACAACCAAAAACAACGTCAGAAAATCAAAAACATGAAAGCAACCCGCATGAACGCTTGTATGGGCTTTTTCCCTTTTATTCATTTATGTAACAATTTTTAAAAATAACTAAAATAGCATCTTTACTGACTTCGAAGAAAATTGTTAGGTGCCAACTTGCACATCCCATTTACAACAAATCACACAAGCTGACGGCATAAAATCTGATTTCAATAAATTAATATAGCCACAGCTTTGTAACTTCCAAGTTTATATTCCCATCCCGACCAGATCCAGGGAAAATGTTCGCAAATCACAATTTATCATACGGAAAACAGACAAACACAATCACAAAATATAATCCCTTTTCACAGAACATAATCCTTCTTTCGCAGAACATACCCCCTTTTCACAGAACACAATCCTTTTTCACAGAACACAACCCTTTTTCATACAGCACAACCCTTTTTCACAGAACATAATCCTTCTTTCACAGAACACAATCCTTTTTCACAGAACATAATCCTTCATTCACATAACACAATTCTTTTTCACAGAACATAATCCTTTTTCACAGAGCACAATCCTTTTTCACAGAACATAATCCTTCTTTCACAGAACACAATCCTTTTTTTACAGAACATAATCCCTTTTCACAGAGCACAACCCTTTTCGACAGAGCATACTCCTTTTCACAGAACACAATCCTTTTTCACAGAGCACAACCCTTTTCCACAGAGCATACTCCTTTTTCACAGAACACAATCCTTTTTCACAGAGCACAACCCTTTTTCACAGAGTATACTCGTGCTTCACACACCGGTCTCCTTGATTTTATCCAGCTCCTTTTGTTTCGTGCCCTTCTGCTGGTATAACTTCTCGATCTTCTCCTTCAGTGTGCTCGGATCGAACTCGATGCCCTCACGCTTCAGTGACGTCACGGCGTGGGCCAACCAGCTCTCCAGCTGATTCACATTGTTATGCAGACCGCCTAGCTTTTCCACAATCTACAAGGCACCAAAGGCATTTCAATGACCTGCTGCAGACGGGATGATTTCATCCAATATCATGTTTATTTATGTAAACATTTAAATATTTATTAAAAACATTTATGTTATTTACTTATTTATTTATTTTTGGAAGGCTATCGGTTTTTCATTTTATTTTTTCATCTTTTTCCCCAAACAGAAATAAAGCAATTCTTCAATATTTCAAAGGATATTCTAATGACATGGTGTATCTATTCGCCGTACCTCGTCTAGCTCTTCTCCTCGGGCTTGCGCATGCGTGAGAAGGTTGTCATAGCGATCCAACATGTCCTCCACGCTCGGCTGTAGGGCCGGGTTGCCACTGCAGTTCTCACTCACACTATCAACCTGTAGGCAAAGACAGGAACACTCCAAGCAATTATCTGGAACACTCTAAGCATTTATCTGGAACAGCAGTGAAACGATCTTCACAGTTTTTTCCTTTATGCATTTTTTCAACATATTGACTGCAGACGGCATGTTTTGAAAATTTTAACAGGCGATGCATGATGTTTCACCAGTTCAAATAAAACGGGTGTTTTGCGGGAGAACCGATGCTAAGAACTCACGCAAAAAAAAAAAATAATAAATAAATAAATAATAAAAAATAAAAACAAAATATATATATATATTTGTTTTTATTTATTATATATCTTTTATTTATATATATATATAATACAAAAGAGGCGCATGCGCAGTTGCGTGAAGTTTTGTGTTTTTGGAGGACGCACCTGCGCCCTGTGATTGTCGATGTCGGAGGTGATGACGCGGTGCGCCTGCACCTGCTCGTGGAGGGCGTCCTTGTCGACGCTGACGGGCCGCAGGTGGTTGAACAGGTCCTCCGTGTCGTCCAGCCACGATAGCAGGCTGTCCACCTGCTGCTGCGCGTCCTGGCTAGCCACCTGGCAGCGCGGGAAATAAACATGCGCTCAGCGAAACAAGCATGTCACTCTAGGATTTAATACGTTATCCTTCAGTATTATCCTATGTATTTAATGTATTATCCCTCAGTATTATCCCAAGTATTTAACATGTTACCAATTTTTTTGTAAGACTTTCGAAACAATTTAGATGCTAGTAAATCGCATATTTTACCAATCGATGTATTTGTTTAGCCACTCCCCACCCCACCCCCAGGCCCCCCTTCCGCCTACCACAAGTCTATAAATAGTCCACGAACACAAATCATTGCATCTGCAAACAGCAAACCAGCACCACCACAGAAAAGTCCGGCGCCGCCATTGTGACGTCACAATGCAAGTCACCGCCTATTGGCGGAAAGAGCCGCGAGAAGAAGCTATGGCACTTACGAGAGCATCGTTGAGTGTGTGCTGTTTCTCCACCACGGCCTCCTGCAGGGCGTCGTACCGGCCCTCCAGACCCTCCACCGTCTGCTTGATCTCACGGGCCTTATCGGCGTCGCCAACTCCCATGGAATCCATCACGCCCACCAACTGCCCCCCGCTCTGTAACGAACAAACCTTCCTGTACCACATCCATAGTGCACACACTTCCCTGTACCACATGCATAATGCGTACACTATCCTGTGTCGTCACCTTGTATCATTTCTCAAGAGAAAAAAAGCAAATTTTGAAATTAAATAATAAAAATAAGTACTTTTTAAAAATTCACCCTGATAGATACCTGCTTTAAGTCTTCAACGAATCGCCCTTGTGCAATGACGTCAGCCGTAACGGCCTTAAGTTCTTCAAGGTCGTCCGTAAGGTCATGGCTGGGGTCAGGATCAACCTGTGGAAAGCACGCCAACAAATTCATTGATTATTGCCATTTATTTACAAGCATAATTTAGCTCTTAACATATCAGAGCACTTTTTCTTATACTAACAAGTAAACTAAAATCACATGGCCTTTCGTTAGTCAATGGCTATAAACAAAGCTTTATTCTAAATGTTTTAAGAGAGTAACCTTGCAGGCTTGGAGCCTGGCCTCTATGGCGGGCAGGTTGGCGTCTAACTGATGCTTTGCCTCGCTGTAGAGTCGGCTACTCTCGGCTGTCGTGCTCAGGCCCGCCATCAGCCCGGCAGACTGGCCGACGATATGGCGGTAGTTCTCCCGCGCCTCCGCCAGGCGCTCGTCTATCTGCGACGGCGCGTCGCTATGCGCTGGCGGTGGGTGGCGAACTTGTAGTGACTGGCGGTAGGCGTCGACCGACTTGCCGTAAGCCTGGTAACCAACAGCAACAGGTTATTCCCCAACCACAAGTTCCTTCCTACCATACATGTCATACTTATGCCATAGTCACATGTCATAGTCATATGCCATACTCACATGTCATAGCCACACACATGGATGGTGAGTGTCAGT
Organism: Protula sp. h YS-2021; assembly: GCA_949752745.1. Classification (NCBI taxonomy): domain Eukaryota; kingdom Metazoa; phylum Annelida; class Polychaeta; order Sabellida; family Serpulidae; genus Protula; species Protula sp. h YS-2021. Next base: position 37,096,192 of record OX457030.1, on the reverse strand, counting down.
TACAGCGTGAATGAGCTTCATATAAATTTACTCACAAGAAAATTATGATTTTAAAATGAAAATGAAAAGCGCAAAACAGACGCTTTATTTTGTCCTTCAAGTAATGGTAAATATCTTACAGCTAACTTCAAAATTTCCAGATAAGGTTGTAACTACGGTATCCATTTAATACCAGGTTCACATTTAAAAAAAAAGACAGCCGCGTGATGGGCAAACAAAATGTGCCTTTACATTATCACTGTTTTGATCCCGACAGGCCCGCACACTGCTTAGGTATGTAACTAATTAGTAAATTTTCACACTTGTGTGCTGTGTGGTTGGGAAAGGCATACTCACATGTCAGAGTCACATGTCAGAGTCACATGTCATACCCACGTGCCATAATCACATGTCATCCTCATATGCCATACTCACATGTCATAGTCACATGTCAAATTCACGTGTCATACTCATGTCACACTCACATGTCATATTTATATGTCATCGCACATGTGGGTAAAAAAGATACTGATACAATGTTCATATGTTGATTATAATTTGAAGTCACGTGTTTAGGTAAACCTGCATCATACGGTGTATTGTACAATAAAACCGGAAGTTGAAGCATTGCATCACGGGATATCTAAACGGTGCGTCATTCAAAGCGGAGTCACTGCATGTTCAGAATCATTTCATAAATAAGCGACTAGTGAAAACATTTATCTACGCGCGGTAATCTACGAAGGCAGGGGGGGGGGGGGGCACACCGAGAGCCTGCTGCACTACTTTATGGAAAGTAAACCTCAATAATCGAAGCCATCTATCTTAAGAGATGTGATTTAAAATGGAAGTCTTGAAGCACTTTATTATTTTCGGGATTTCAAAATCACAGCAAAAAATCAGAATACATGAACTTTTCATTTGCACCTTCTAAATGTATCTACAGGATTTAATTATTATTTTTTTAATTCCTTCTTTCAAGATAGTAATGTCACTTACGGTGTCCTGGTCCTAAACAATTACACACATAAAAAACAGCGACAGAAACAACATGAGCAGTTTAAGGTTTATACGAATTTTTGGTCTTTTATTCTAAATGTTATTATATAATGTTTTGCTTATTACTGTTATTATTTACGATCAGTTTAACACAGCAGGTGTGTACACTAAATTCGGTTCAAGGTTTTCCATTAATCTACAGAAGCATCGGAATTCTCCAGATATCACGAAGCATCAACCACTCAATGCATTAACGATACACTCAACTACCAAAAACAGCATCGGCCAAAACTAAAAGAAGTTTTGCTGAAGTAACGAGCATTCAATGCATTGACAATACACTCAACTAAAACTAAACTAGAACAACTTGTGCTGAAGTAACAGCCAGGCTTTGGAACCGCATTTACAACCAAGCGGTCTCTAGAAACCAACTTTAACAACGACTATCTGCAAACTGACAGCAGACAAGCAGACTTACACCCTCCCCCTGCCCTCCCCCTCCCCGGCTCCTACGCTTCTAACGCTAGCACATAAACGCCGATATGCAAGCAGTGGAGAGCCACTTCCAGTGGAGAGTCCCTCAGCGCGCAGCCTGACTGCACCACAGACAGCAGACAGGCATACATACGCCCGAACCCTCTCCCCGGCACTCCCCCCCCCCCCCCCGGCCTCTAGCACATAAAGGCCGATATGCAAGCAGTGAAGGAGAGCCACTTATGACGAGGTCGTCCCTCAGCGCGCAGCCTGACTGCACCCCAGGCAGCAGACAAGCAGACATACGCCCGAACCCCATCCTCCGCACTCCCCCCTCCCCCCCCCCCGGCCCTCACGCCTCTAGCACATAAAGGCCGATATGCAAGCAGAGAAGGACAGCCACTTACGGTGAGGTCATCCCTCAGTGCGCAGCCTGACTTCACAAGCGCGTTCAACTGTTCCTCTTTCGACAGCACACACTCGTTAAAATTCTAAAAAAAAAAAAAAGAAGAATTATTATTATTTTAACATCACTAATTTTTCAAACATTCTTCATTTTTAACCTGTCTAAAAAACGCGTTCAATTCATAATCCTACATAGAACAAGAGCGACCAGTGCACATGGACATCAGTTATTTCGTTGGAAATTTAGATCAGCAGAAAGCAATTAAAGCACCGCTGGTCAAGCCCTTGCCGCCTTAACATGAACACGGGTTCCAGATAAAATTGGGTTCCAAACAAACTCGACCACTTACTTCAAAATTAGCCGTGATTTGATCCAAATCATCAAATTCGGCGACATCGGCCTTGACCTTGTGAAGGTCAGCGACGGCGTCGTGACTCCACGATTCAAGGTCATCCGCCTCGGACAGAAACTGTTCCAGTTGTTCGTGGGATCCGTTCAACTTCTCCAGCCTCGTATCCACTTGTTCTTTCACCTGTCAGTCAAAGGTGATTGCAATTGTTAGACACTCAGATCTGTCACTGTATTGAACACATTCGTGATAAATATTTTTTTGGGGTATGGGGGGAGAGAGAGGAGGGTGGCATAGTTATTTATATCTATGCTGTGTATAACTGGCTCAAAACATCTATATCCTGTCGCTACAGTGTGTAAATATATTGCTGTAAACCTTTGGCACTGCCGTTTTTACCTATATAATATCTGACCTCTGTTTGTGAACAGAATTAGTGAACAATCGCTAACCACCGAAGATTACTACTTTTATTAATGATAAAATTTACTTTTATCGTTTTTGTTCTGAGGGGTTTCCTAACTCCATGCCGTAACCCCAGGGGGGCGAAAGGCAGGGGGGAGGGGGAGTGGGGGAGGGCACTGACCGCTTGCAGCCTGACTTTGAGATCGTTGGTGTTGAACTTGAGGCGCTGGTACTGCTGCTGAGCAGCCTTGTCCGCCGCCGCCGCGCCTGGCGTGTTGTTGTTGGCGTCGAGGAGACGCTGGGCGCCCGCCACCACGCGCTCCGCCTCCGGTGCTTGTGTCTCCACCTCGCCGCGCAGGCCCTGCAACGCCACACACCGCCACATTAACAACGCCAGACACCGCTCATCAAGCGCCACATTAACAATGCCACACACCGCTCGTCAAGCGCCACATTAACAACAACGTCAGACACCGCGCATCAAAGGCCACATTAACAACAACGCCAGACACTGTTCATCAAGGGCCACATTCACAACAACGCCAGACACCGCTCATCAAGGCCCACATCAATAACAACGCCAGATACCGCTCATCAAGCTCCACATTTACATACACTCACTTTTTTATGCAGTTTCAGTAAATTTTATTCCCTTTTTATTCCACTTCTAGTTTACTGACTTTTTAAAATCCGATTTGAAGAAAACTCTATGTCATACTTCACAAACAGTTGCTATGTTAGTTTTTGGAGGTGCACGACGAAAACAATGCCTACTTCGAAAGCTATCGGTATTTTCAGACACAGACTGTTGACACATGCCGATATATACCGTGTTACGTGTTCATCAAATTCACTTGTACTAGCCACTGGGCATACATTTGCGCAGAAACCTACCTGATATTGGGCATATATTTATACAGGAACGCACCTGATATTGGGCATACATTTGTGAAGAAACGCACCTGATATTGGGCATACGTTTGTACAGGAACGTCTATGATACTGGGCATATATTTCTACAGGAACGTACCTGATACTGGGCATATCTTTGTGGAAAAACCTACCTGATATTGGGCATACATTTGTCGAGAAACGTACCTCGTATACATCCAGGAGAGCCTGCAGCTGGGCGCTATCCTCGGCCGGGGCCGCTTGCTTGGCCAGCTGTCCCTCCATTCCTTCAAGCCAATCTAGCTGCTGCTTCGTAGCAATCAAGGCCTGCACAGCACTGGCTAAGTGCTCATCAGGCAGCGTGATTACCCCGGTTTTGGGATCCAGCACAACAATAGAATCGGGCGACAGGAAGCCATGCTTGAGAGCGTCCTTGAGCAACACTTGCGTGCCATCGGGGGCACAGAACATTGTCACTTTCGGGTCCACTTTGCCGCTTTTCATTAAATCTGCGATGGATTTTTGTCCGGATAGGAATTGTTCCGGATCGAAATCGGGTTTGATAATGTTCTTCTTGATCGCATTGCCGATGCTTATTTCTAACCCTGTCAAGGGATCGCGAAATTTGCCATAACTTGGATTAAAACGGCCATCATTGATGAAGCTCTGTAGTGACGCAATGCGGTCATTGGCTGTATCTTCAAAGAATATGACGGAGGGCTGTAAAAAGCCGTTGTCTATGGCCTCCTTGATACTCATCCGGCGTTTGGTCTCCGGGTGAATGTATTTGCCAGTATTTGGGTCTATCAGTTTGGCATCGAGAACTTGACCCAGGGTCATTTTGCTAAGGGCCTCTAAGATGTCTTTTGCCGTTTCTTCTTCAATATCACCCTGCTCTATTGCCTGCGGTAGAGATTTTCCATTCTGCACTGTTTTTCCAATATCAATATGTTCTAGATTTGGTAAGTCCAGAATGCCTTCCAAAACAGCTTCTTCAACTGAGATGTTTTCCCCAGTCAATGGATGTCGGATCCCTTTCTTTTTCGTATTCAAATGTTTCTTCAGAGTTTTCAGGGCACAAATTTGATCCGCTAATTTGTCTGCATAGACACTGGGTTCAATAACCCTTTGATCTATGGCTTCGGCCAGCGTCATTTCGCGTCCCGAAACTGGATCAATAATCAGGCCTGTCTCGGCGTCCCACTTTTTGCCCTCAACTGCCGCGCCCAGGGACATGATATTGCGTGACGCCACTTCCTGGTAGAACACTTTATCAGCATCTAAGTATCCGTTGTCGATGGCGTCCGCAAGGGTCATCCACTTGTTACTTTCCTTGTCAAAGTACTCCCCGGTTTTAGCGTCTACAATCTTCTGTTCTATTAATCTAGCCAATGAGTTTGGCTCCAACACTCTAAAAATTTCTCGCGCCGTATGAGGATCCACGAGATCTAAAAACGCAGCCTCGTGAATGGAAAATTTTTCTCCTTTTTTATTGGATATGTGTAAGGGGCTAAAGTTGAGCACGCCGTTATCAAAAGCCTCTTCTATGGTCATCCGTCGGCCTGTTGTTTGTTCTTTTATTCCACCTTCGCTCAGCGGCAGCTGGTCCTTCAGTTTATCGTAAATGGTCTTGTTGAAATCTTTAGGCTCCAATCGTTTAGGGCCTTTCCATACCCGAGCAACCAGCAGATTAGGATTGCCTGCGTCATGAACCGGGTCTGCAACCCGCGCTTTCAACAGTCCCCGCTGTATGGCTACCCCAAGTTCTATCTCTTTATTAGTAATGGGGTAGATATAAATGCCGCGGTCCCGATCTATCAGGCCCATCCTGCAGGCTTTATCCAGACTTATCTCACGGCCCACCCGTGGATCGAGGACTCCGTTCACGACGTAGGCTTCGTCTACATAGCCCATATGGTCTGCGGCCACTGAGCCGTTGGGTGTGAGGCGAGGCGTACGGCTTGAGATCTCCACCTCCAGAAAACCTGAAACCCATGAAATCGTTACGCACACCACTTCACAGCATCTACCCCCCAACCCCAATCCCTCCAAATGAACTAAATTCCCACAAAATGCATCCCTCTCCAACAACAGGGATGGAGTTTTTATGCACAATCGAACAAGCTTTATGCCCATAAAAAAGACTTGGCTTTGGGTCGCACTAGTATGGTATAGCCAGTTGTCACCGAAGTATCCACTGCCCCACCACTGCCTGTACGACTAGCGTCGCTTGGACACAAATCACGTGACTACCTCTGTCCACGGCCTCGCTGAGCGGGATCGCCTCGCCAGTCTTCTTGTTGATGTACTTCCCGGTGTTCTGATCGATGATGCCGCGCTCAATCGCCTCCGCGATGCTGATGCTACGACCGCTCTCCGCGTCATACACGCTCTGTCAGCGAGTAGAACGTCGGTTTATTATTTACACGCGTCAACAAACAAGGACAATAAAAGACAATAGAGAAATCTTATGAGAAATTAAACTGACATACAGCGCCTACAGACTCTGCCAGCTCCACTCGATATATAGCCACATAACAACTACACATAATGTGGTGCAGACCTACACCCCCACCCCCCCCCCCTCCACCCGCTGTGAGACTGCCAGTCCCACTCTATATACAGCCTCATAACAACTACACATAATGTGGTGCGGACCTACATTCCCCTCTGTGAGACTCTGCCAGCCCACTCTATATATAGCCACATAACAACTACACATAATGTGGTGTAGACCTACCTTCCCCCTGTGAGACTCTGCCAGCTCCACTCGATGATACGTTTACACACATATGCATACATATCTGGTCGACTTTTGGCAATGTTATTTCAAAGTAACACTTCACTCTTTACTTTGCGTCTTTAAGAGACAAAGAGTGGATTTCTTCGGTGGTACCTGTACGGAGTAGGTGATGGTTTCCACGTTGGTTGCCACGGTGATGATGCCTCGCCGGATGAGCTCTCCCGCCTCGACAGACCTGTTCGTGAACTCGACCATGATGAGGCCGCGGTTCATGGCCTCGGGGATGGGCATGGAGGTACCCGTCACTGGGTTCCGGTATAAACCCTGTAATCAAAACCAACCGCCTTAAAATAGGCTGCTTCCCATCAGACGTCCAGAAACGAAACACAGAAAGCCAAGCTAAATCAAACACGCTTCTTTGAAAGCGACATAAAGGCAATCACTTCGGTCTAAAGGGAGATCCTACATATATCACAAAAACTACAAAAATTGGTTGCGCATGAGCGCTTTTATACAAATCTAAGCGCGCATGAAAACTGTTTATTCAGAAAAAGAGGGGGGTAAAGAACCCATTATTACATAAGAAACCTGTGCGATCAAGCGGAGTAAGGCTCTCATGTCACACAGCTGTGAGCATTCGGTCTCTGAAAGAGCCACTCGAAACGTGCATTTTTTTTCGGTCTCATTCTTAGCCTCAAACCTCATTTGCCTAGATCGTTATTTTCGTTCGCGACGGAAATTTGCCGTTCAGATATGACTAGATATATAGTTTGTTGGAATAGAAATATGCTCGGCTTCTCAGCTCAAACCTCAAATTACACTTCATTTCAAAGGCAGCAAAAATTTCATGACGTCACAGGTTTCCACACTGGCTACAACCACAGACCATCAAGGCAACCGTAACTTGAGACACGGGAAAAAAGCCAACCCAGTGATTATAACAATTCCTTACTTATATAACAGGTGGTGCAGTTAGAATTCAACAGTTTTTTTTATCAGAGTTAGAATTCAAGCTTCTTTGTATTACAGTTAGAATTCAACAGTTTCTTTGTATTACACTGTAGATTTAGGTTATGCTGTTCACATTTCTACTTTTCAACAATTTTTTTTTATTTAAAAAAAATAACACGGCACAATTTTTTCCCAAAAGGAACAAAATCAGTACTGATACTACAAAACCTGTTCTAACGCTAAACTTTTATTTCAAGTGCCCTCTAGCTCTTTATGAAACCGGACAACAACAAAAAAAAATGGATAAATATATGAATATTTTTTTCACTGTTGTATAAATCTCACATGGCACTTCGCAATGCATTAAACGCAAATGTCAAGGACACCACAAGCACCCGATAACTGAACTCCACAAAATACTTCTCTTGTTACTTGTTAAAAGCGGGAATTTAACCTTCGAGGCTCGCCGAGCTGATCCTCCACCAGGCGCCACAGGCGTGTCCGGGCCGTTAGGTACAGCCCTAAAAGTAGGGCTACTTTGCGACCTTGCAAATTCACCATGACCTTGATTGTACTGATGCTGTCGTGTACCATCGCTAGTTTCTAAAGCCACAGGTGTTGATCTCTCAGCAGGAGTTGTTAGCAATTGTGAATCCGGCGCTCTTCGGTTCGCTGTGAATCGGTTCTTGCCGAAACGATGAAACCTGTCACTCAGAGCCGGTCTGTCACCGGCCGCACTGGTCGTGTCACGTGGGCGGGCGGGTGCCAGGGGGATATGCTCGCCCAGAATGCTCTCTACTGTGTCTTCAGGGTGTTTGATTTGACTTATTCTCTGGATCAACTGCTGCTCGTTATTTTCCCGCGCCTTCTCGATGACGTCCGGATCCAGATTAAGCCGCCCTTCCAGCGATCCTGAGTGGTTGCTGCGAGGTGAGGATTGGCTGACCCCGAGGCCAGGAGAGAGTGGGCTGCCTGGCGTGTGGTAATCCAATCTTTGGTCAGAATCATGCCTCATCTCGTGCGTGAACCGATCGTGAGCATAGCCGATCGGGCGCGACAGACCATGGCTCGGGTTCGAATCCATCCTCCTGTTTGCCAGAGCACCGGCGTATTTATTCATGATGCCTTCAATGTGTGGAGGAGTAGTGTAAGAAGTGGGCTCCTGCTCCGAGCGCGGAGACGTTGAGAAGGGACCCGGCCGGCCTACGCTGTTCGTGTCCCCTGCACGCACTGACTGACTCCGCACACTTTTCCACCCTTGCGCTTCCGTACTCACACTCTGCTGTGACCTTGCCCCGAGGTCATACGACGTTGGTGACTTTAGAGAGAATTCGGGCGAGGTTTTAGCGGGACCTGAACCGTTCGTTTCAAACCAGTTCTGTGCAACGTCGATGTTATGCAAAGATCTGCTGCGTAAGGCACGCCAGGCCGGCGCTTCCGTTCCGCCATGTCGCTCCCTATACCCCACCGAGTCTAACACACGTGACTGCTGTGACAGTGACGTTAGGCCCACACGTGACTGCTGCGGCGGTGGCGTCACGCCCACACGCGACTGCTGCGGCGGTGACGTCACGCCCGTACGTGACTGCTGCGGCGGTGACGTCACGCCCGTACGTGACTGCTGCGGTGGTGACGTCACGCCCACACGCGACTGCTGCGGCGGTGACGTCACGCCCACACGCGACTGCTGCGGAGGTGACGTCACGCCCACACGTGACTGCTGCGGCAGTGACGTCACACTCTTCGCCTTCGCATCCACCTGGGAGACACGGTCGTGCTCACGTGTGAAGCGCCTGGACAACGCCTGACGGTCGCGGATTCTATCGGCTCGTGAGGGCGCGGACAGCGCGTTGTTCTGGTCACCACTGCCGCTCGCGTAATTCCTCTCAAAGCGAGGACTATAATTATTACGCCTCTCCATTTTATAATTATCTCTGTACAGTTTTTTTATCCAGTCTTCTATTGCCTTCTTTCGTATACTTTTCAAACTTAATAAGCAAGGCTTAATTTTTCAATAATACATGATGCTTTTACGTCCTGTTTTTTAACCATTGAGCAATAATATACAACTTGAAAGCCACGATGCGTATGCTAACCCATGCAAATGAGGTTTTACATTCAAGGGCAACAATTGGTAACACGTAACTGCAGTATCTCACTCTCTTATTTCATTTTCCATTCAATCTACATGACAATTAACCCACAAACACTGTAGCCACATCTGTACTTAGCGTCAAGTTTATTATTCCTCCAAGTAAATTACTTAAACCAAATAAAACACATTTTATCTTCAGCACTTGTGGATTGTGTCTGCTATTTGATTGGCATTGCATAAACCAGCGACTAAAGAAGTTTATTGATACAATACGATTGCTTTTATCCAATCATGAATGCATGAAAACCTATCAAATCAAGCCGGGCGTAAACACTGATTAAGTCGCAATACACCGATGTCAACAGCATTTCGTGTTACAATACTCAAAATATATTCTCGCGAACGCAACGAACTCACATTCAAGCGATATTTCAGTGACATGATCATAACTGCAGGTATTTTATGCAAATTTTAGCTTCGGGTCATGTTTCTAAGCGCTTTGCCATTTCCAGCGCTAAACACAACGGCATGCATCAGCTGACCGATGTAAACGAAGGCAAAAGGTGTGCATTGAAGTTCACAAGTGAAATGACAATACCAGTGAACAGAGACCCTATCCAGTAAAACACCTGCCTCACGGCTTCATAAAACACCCGCCTCACGGCTTCAAACACCCCTCCCCCATCTCGGCTTCACAAAACACCCGCCTCATGGCTTCATAAAACACGTCCGCACAGTGCTAAACCTTTTCTGTTGGTGTAACAAATAAGGAAAGTTATCAGGGATCAATGAAATCCAGATTCCAATGCGTATTCGACCCACCTCTCGTAATGTGTCGTGAAATCAAACACAAACGCATAATTCAGGCGTATTTGCACAATAAATTTTCTCACTCCGTGGTTCACAAACACTTGAGCATTTGCTCTTGGCGTTTGACAGGCTCCCACACCACACACTGGAATGCTGTACTCACTCTCAAGCTGTTATGCGCGCTTACTTATTTTATTATCTCCTTGATTTCTGCTCCGTTTTTCCCATTTACTCCCAAAAAAGGCAGTTTGTGTTATCAACACGTCTTCACTTGGAACAAACCACTGTACATTCTTATGGAACTCACCCCCCCCCCCCCACGCAATATTGTAAATAGATCAGGGTCAAGTTTACAAAGGAAGTAAATTAACAAATACAAACAGGATCAACTGTTTGTACTAAATACCAGCCAGTGAAATTGCTAGCGAACAGCGGTCTGTGTTTGGGTTTTGTTTCAAGATCGAACACTGACTGGAATGAAGACACTAACTGGGATGAAGACAGAACACTTACTGGAATGAAGACACCAACTGGGATGAAGAAAGAACACTGACTGGAATGAAGACACCAACTGGGATGAAGACAGAACACTGACTGGAATGAAGACACTAACTGGGATGAAGACAGAACACTGACTGGAATGAAGACACCAACTGGGATGAAGACAGAACACTGACTGGAATGAAGACACCAACTGGGATGAAGACAGAACACTGACTGGAATGAAGACACTAACTGGGATGAAGACAGAACACTGACAGCGGGTTGGTTCAGGCAGTTGTAGCTAATGGGAGGGGACACCACCGGCAGCGGATTGTTTGGACAGTTGTAGATGATGGGAGGGGACACCACCGGTAGCGATTCTTTTTTTTATTATTATTATTATTATTATTATTTTTGCAGGTTGTCCGAATTCAATGCAAATTACCGAAGTCCCACGACCTAAATATGCTGTAAAACAGCGCGCTGACCAACCGCCATAGCTGGCCGCGAGCTATCAAGGTGTTGGTCTATAGTCAACATGAGTGATGCAAGGTGTTGACTGTGGTCATCACCTGGGATATGAGGTGTTGACTGTTGTAACTAGTACACACCTACGATATGAGGTGTTGACTGTTGTAACTAGTACACACCTGCGTCTGGCTGATGATGCCGTCGGCGATGGCCTCGTAGATGCTGATCTCCGAGTCGGTGCGCGGGTCATGGACGCCTTTGATGACGAACGTCTGCGTCTCTTTGATCGTCTGCTGGCTGTACTCCTCCTCAAAGTGGCTCTCCTCCACCGTCTCCTCCGTCACGTGACCTATGACGTAAGCGAAACAGGCGGGTCACGTGATATGAACGCGGGTAAACACACATGTCACGCGATGTGCGAAAGCAGGCGTGCTTAACATGTATGACTTACAATATATAGGCGGGTCGAATAAGATGGAATTAGGCACGACTAAAAATGACACAAATAGGATTGCATACACAGCTGCACTCATTTACGGTCGGCAGCGGGTCTCCACCTATCACACAACATCCCTCTCGCAAGTGGCATCAAGTCACATAAACAACATGAAAGTGTTAACATAACGCCGCGGTACCGTACCCAGGAAGTACCGTGCCGCGACAGCCCTGCTCCACATACAAAGCATTATCCGAAATCAATTTAAAATTATTTTGCGTCCTGGCTGCATAATAATTTTAAGTGCACGTTGAAAGACAGTCAAAAGAAGAAGGAAAATTAAGACTCAAGGAGACTTGGTGTGACAACACAACAGATAGGCTGACAAACATTATTTCAGAAATGTTAAAAGCTGATTCCAAGCATGATGACACTTAGGACATGAACCCGCCATGTCACTGTTATTTCTGTTTTCAGTTCCATAAACAACAGCCCCCAGCTGAACTTTATTGCCTTAGCCCTACTCATACCACGTGCCGCTTCCTGTAGCCGGTTACCATGGAGACACGTACCTGTTTCCATGGCAGCGCCATCCATTTCGTCTGCCGTATCCGTACTGGCTGTATGTAAGTGAGAAGGCTTGCGCTCAGCTATGGTCATGTGACGTGCAGGTTCTAGTTCTACTGGCTTTAGTCTGCAGCGTAAAAAATAATATTTGGTGAGAGTTGTCAACAACTTACGTCAATATTACCAGTAAAACATTTTTTAAACCCTTATTTAGTGTATTCAAAATATTCCGTACACTTTCAACATTTAAAATTAAATATGGACTTCAGGCTTCTAATGTACAAACGCTGTTACATTAAAAGAAAAATAAATAGAAAAATACAAACATCTTTTGTTCGTGCCATCTTTTCGAAAAATACTCCATAAATTTGAAAATCCCAACTCCAGTCACAATTATCATAGCTAATAAACTGTGCGTCTGACGCGGCTTCGAACCACTTTACCTTATCAGCCGTCTGACAAGCACGGGGCTAATTGAGCCAACGAAACGTAATGTTTTACTATCTGATATGACACATCATTAGTCCAACAATACCCCTACAGCTCGGGTCATTGCTTGAAAGTTGAAACAAAAAGAATCCAGGGACATTGTGCTACGTTGACTGAGAAACAAGCATCACTGAGCAGAGTTTATATATGATTTGTTTATCATGTTTATTACATGCTCATTCCATTAAAGCAAAAGGATTTAGAAATTTATCAAAGTTCAATCAATTTTCTTAGACATTAAAAAGGTACAGTAAAACCTGATAACCATGCCACAATATTTACAAATTCGGACTATTCCCACACGACGAACGGACACAGTTGTAGTTAACTGCGCTTAGAAAAGATGAAGCCATACGAAGCAGGAGTTGATGCTAGTTAATAATACATCCCCCTCCCCTTCTAGCCCTCCCCCCGCTCCCCTTCCCCCACATACACAGACGGCGAACCGTGCAACTTCCGCACACACAGCCAGATGTAAAACGTTACCTCTAACACAGTAAAATTGACTTCAGCGTTATCTACGCCCAGCCCACCCCTCTACTGCCCACACCCCTTTCGACTTCAATACACTCATTGTATGTTTTAAATAAACTTTATAGTAATAGAAACATATTTTTATCAGAGCGACTTGACAGGAATCTCCGGTGTTAGGATTGCGAATTCTTATCATACAGGTAAAGCGTGCAAAGAAACAAAAGAATGAATCAGAGATAAGCAACAGAAAAAAGAGGAAATTAATAAGACAGTCGGTCTAGAAAAAACGGCCACGAGATGACTATTGCCAAGCGTGCTGTTTGATCTGCATAAGGCTGTTGATAACAAATTCTCACCGAGAGTTAGACAAAGATAAGCTTGTTGCAGTGATGATTTATTGCAGTGATGATTTACTGCAGTGGTGACGTATTGCAGTGAGGAGTTACTGCAGTGGTGACGTATTGCAGTGGTGACTTATTGTAGAGATGACGTATTGCAGTGATGACTTACCGCAGTGATGACATATTGCAATGATGATTTACTGCAGTGATGACGTATTGCAGTGGTGACGTATTGCAGTGATGAGTTACTGCAGTTATGACGCATTGCAAAGATGAGTTACTGCAGTGATGACGTATTGCAGTGATGAGTTACTTGAGTGATGACGTATTGCAGTGATGACGTATTGCAATGATGAGTTACTGGAGTGATGACGTATTGCGAGTATTTGTCTTATTAAGGCTTCTGCTAATACAGTGCTGTGGTAAAGATATCACTGCTTTTGACTTTCCCGAAGAAAAATGATTGTGAGTAACCCAGACAGACAACTAATGCAGCTAATTATTTCTCTTTTATTCCACTCTTTAGACACAAACCGAACGTGGCCCAGATAGTTCAGTATAAATGTAATCAATTAATGAATGAAGAGATACCTACACGGGTACCTACACAGGCACTATGATGAGATACCGGCACGGGTACCTACACACGCACTATGATGAGATACCTGCACGGGTACCTACACAGGCACTATGATGGATACCTGCACGGGGACCTACACACGCACTATGATGAGATACCGGCACGGGTACCTACACAGGAACTATGATGGATACCAGCACGGGTACCTACACAGGCACTATGATGAGATACCGGCACGGGTACCTACACAAGCACTATGGTGAGATACCGGCACGGGTACCTACACAGGCACTATGATGGATACCAGCACGGGTACCTACACAGGCACTATGATGAGATACCGGCACGGGTACCTACACAAGCACTATGATGAGATACCGGCACGGGTACCTACACAGGCACTACGATGGATACCGGCACGGGTACCTACACAGGCACTATGATGGATACCTGCACGGGGACCTACACAGGCACTATGATGGATACCTGCACGGGGACCTACACACGCACTATGATGAGATACCTACACGGGTACTGTGAAGAGGGTTTTCCTCTAAAAAAAATGGTACAGAGTGGAGTAATAATTCTCCATGGGCACTAGAGCAACCTTACATTCACTAAAATAGCACAACGAGGAGCTTCGTAATCAATGAGGGTCTTGTGCAGTTAATGCGAAACCAAGCACGATAATGTGGAATGAAGTGTCACTTTGAAGAGTCGTATGAACTAGAAATGTACGATGGTGAGAGATGTTACCTAGAAGGGTACTGTGACGAGTAGAACTTGCTGGTGCCTGTGGCAGTATAGCTATGAGAACGCCTGTACTGGTGTGTGACGTCATGCAATCCAGCGCTTACGCCCCATCTGTCCCTGTCACTGAACTGTGTGCAGTAAGTTCTCGGCGAAGTGACCGGTGACGTCACGGCATCGCGTAATCCACTGTGTGAACCTTTCACCTCCCTCAAGGTCAAGTGCTGCTGCGAGTATGACCTTGGTGACGTTGCACTATAGCGGGGTGACAAATAGGACGAATACCCTGACTGGCTGCCATAGGAACCAACCCCGTTGCTGGGCAGTGCCAAGGACGTTCGTGGAGAAGATGCGTAGCCTGTCGTACCACTCGTGAAGGACTTGCTCTTCTTAAAGTAACTCTTCTTATTCACGTACGACGACATGTTATTGCTCGTTCCACAAAAGCATTCACTCCACCATAAATCCTAACACAGCCACTGGAATCGCTTACTTATCCTCAGCAAAGTTTCACAGTTTCATCGACAAGCTTTCGTGTGAGTTTTGCCTGCGATCCACAGTCATATTTCCTCATCCAGGGTTTTGTTTACAAAGCTGTACTCTCCTGAGTCACGCCTTTAGAACAAGAAGACACGGACACCGGCGGATCAGTGAGACGTGTGCGTAGAATCCTGACGCCAGTACGTGCGACACGATTGCACGCACACTTCTCAAACACCTGACGCCAGCACGTGTGACACGACTGTACACGCATTTCTCATACACCTGACGCCAGCACGTGTGACACGATTCTATGCACATTTCTCATACACCTGACGCCAGCACGTCCGACACGACTGTACGCGCATTTCTCACAACCCCTGATGCCACACGTGCGACACGATTGCACGCACATTTCTCCAACACTGACGCGCATTTACGTCCAGAACCAGTGCCTTTGCTGAACCTAGCTTCTTTTAATACCTCGCTTTGATAGCTAAATAACAGCTTCTAATTGATAGGGAAGTTTAAGAATGTGTTAAATATTGATCTCCTTTTGTCGTGACCGGCAATAAAGCATTCTTTGAAAAATGCCACAAGAAAGCTTTTTTTCGTGGAGTGTTATGTATGACAGCCTTCTGTCTCGTTTTTGTTTATCTCAAATTAACCATTGACAAGCATTCGATTTATCGAATAGCAACTTGACACTTGCTTGGCAACACACAAATTCAAACGAAAAACGCCAAAATAAGCTATCAATTTTGAGAGTATGGTATTGAGCTATCTAACAACCAATTAAAGTGGTTCCTCTTCGCCTTTAAAATCTCCATTAAACTGGCATTAAACATATCAAATTTAAAACTTGTGAATGGTCTTAAAGAGAAATCAAATGAGATCGTTTATCAAGTTCTATTAATTATACTCAAATGTATGTGACAAGGAGACGATAACAGAAGAAAACACTGCCTTCTCCCATGGCATCAATAGCTCACTTGTTTTTTTTTTTTTTCGGCCATTTTCTTTCTCAGTGTTGATCTCCACCATAAACATTAAGTGTCCTTTTTCAATCAACAATTACCACCCCTTAAAAAGCTGACACCAAATACCAATATTGTCATAGATCAAACATATGATTATCGTTGATATATATCAATATTTATTTAGATGGAGTTATTGGGTATTCTAAAATCGCTTGTCAAACACTTTTGCTATGAAAAAAATCCATAAGAGAAGGTGACACTTCAAATGACCAAAAACTGGATTCTACTCCGCTGGTAAATACTACAAAATTTTGTCTATTAAATACTCGAAACACCGTTAAACTAATCCCACTGTCAATGTTTCTTTTAAAAAGCGCTAACTGCAAATCAAAGCGTTGCTTTAACCAAAGCAGACACAAAAAATCACTACATAATTTCTTTTTAAATAATAGCCAATGCTGACTTTTATTATGGCTATATCTGGTTCTTTTCCAAATGCAAAAAAAAAAAATCAACCAAACCACAAACGACAAAGAGTTTCATTGAAAACTGCTGACGTCACAGTAAAATGCGCAAGCGGAACTAACGACCGGACTACCAGCAGAAGACACAAGCCCCCTAACCAAACGACTTCGCTTTCTTCGCAATCACCAAGCCTCAAACATGACAACGAGGCTCCTGCACTGCTTTATCCACTCGATGTCATGAACAGACATTTTGAGTTTCACCAAGGAAAGATTCAAATCTACAATTTTTATCTCGCTAAACAGGAATGATTTGCTCAAGTCGCTCACTGTTGCTGACATTAGCCTCACAAATTTTTCTATCACCAAGGAAGCACTGAACCCTACAGCTTCTATCTCGCCAATAATTTTTTTGCGAATCCATAATAAGAGAGCAGATAGGAATGATTTGTTCATGCTGACATTATCCTCACAGATTTTTTTATCCGTACCCGTTTCACGTTTAACAGCTGAAAGCCAACAGTTACACTCGCATGAACCCTGGAGTCTTCAGCGTAACTCTCATCCTGTATCACGACGCGAACGAAATGACCAACGTGTTTACTTTAAAACATCCACCTGTTTTTTTCTCCCTGTGCACGGAACATAAAACCAGTAAAATAAACCACGGCTAACCCCCGGCTAACCTCGGCTAACCTGACTCTCACCAAGCGAAGGTGAAACCAATTGTCCAGCCTGCTTAAATATTCATAGCATTTTAAAGCACTATTAAGCCCACAAACTTGAGCAATAAATTCCCCGTCATGTAAATGGCAAAGAAGTTAGGGGACACCCAAAAACAGCATGAACGCACTGCGTTAGCCGGGAATGGGACAAACGGAAAAACCACATTCGGTCCCTGACAGTGGGACTGTGTTACCCGTCAAATTACCCGCCACATTACCCGTCAAATTACCATCCATATCTCGTTTTATTGATCTTTTTTCACATGCTTAAAAGAAAAAGACATAGAAATTTGGCAGACTGTCAAGTGCCTGAGACAAAATTCGATCTTTTTTCTTTTTTTTTTAGTATCTTTTTCTTATTATAATCGTCAAACAGTCAAACAACGACGCGATTCACAGTCAGTGGACAAGAGGCAGCGGCCGCTGTCACTCTGCCACCACTGTCCTTCCATTTTCTCACACTTTTCCATGTTACGCAACTCGTTATTTCCTGACAACAGAATCCAGTGCTTTACATCTTTCGGCCGTGTCACAACCCATAACAATTTACTATGCATTATCCTTCATTAATCAAAAGCTGGTTCTTGTTGCACAGAACAGCAGCATATGTTTGGAGTAAAATAATTGGTTTGGTAGATGAAAAAGATCGTGTCGGTTAAACTGTTCAGAAATGTCACCCTAGTGTCACCGATACCTCTTGGCTGTGTGAAAACAGGTTTCAACTGTTGGTCACTTACCTTCACGCGTTAGTTAGCGAGAATGAGGCGATGAGACGGGTTTTTTTTTCAGGAGGCAGATTACTGGGTGTAAATAAGTAAATGACATGCTAATGATTTTACAGGCCACACATAAAGTGCATTCCTTTTCAGTTGGATAGCTCAAGAGTTTACCCAGAAAATCCAGTAATCCGGAACAATAGAAGATGAGATTGCGAGCCACTTAATACGTTCCCTTTCATTTCAGTGAATAGATCCACATTTTTAAGGCAATAGTTTGCATGAGTTTTCGCGTCTTCTTTAGTGTACGCCATGTCTTATGTGCCATTATGGATCTAAATGAAAGCTATTATATATGACGTCACGGCGACAATAGACTGTATACAAACCACTACACTGCACCAACACCGGCATAACTGATCCCTCGGATAGCAACCACGGTAAACTCACTACCCTATCCCCGACCTCGCGATTTACATGCAAAACTCACTACCCTATCCGAGGCCTCGTAATTACATGTAGAACTCACTACCCTATCCCCGGCCTCGTAATTATATGTAGAACTCACTACCCTATAGCCGACCTCGTAATTACATGTGAAATCACCACCCTATCCCCGACCTCGTAATTATATGCCAAACAAGTCCTATAAAAAATTAATAGACCCAAAAGGAATGAACTGATTCAACCCTGCGGATAATACGTAAACAATCCCAGTACTATTATGTATTTGCATATAATGACAAACAAATTGCAGCACTTAATGATTATGCAAACTGTCGGTAACATCTACCAGTAGTCTGGTGCAGAATTAGTCCCTCAAGAGTTTGTCTACTGGTAAAATAATGAAATTCGGCAGCATAAATCACCCGTAATTCTCATCAACTTCAACAACATCTCGGCATCACGATTAAATTATTAGCCGGAGTCTTCAAATAACACGATTTGCAATAGGCGAGTTCCCGCGCCATGATAGTGCTCAGACCACACTTGAACCGTCGATCTCCTGACAGTGCTCAGACCACTATTGGGCGGTCAATCTACTGATAGTGCTCAGACCACGCTTGTGCCGTCAATCTCCTGATAGTGCTCAGACCACTATTGGGCCGTCAATCTTCTGACAGTGCTCAGACCACTCTCGGGCTGCAATCTCCCGACAGTGCTCAGACCACTCTCGGGATGCAATCTCCTGACAGTGCTCAGACCACTCTTGGGCTGCAATCTCCTGATAATGCTCAGACCACTATCGGGCCGTCAATCTCCTGACAGTGCTCAGACCACTCTCGGGCTGCAATCTCCTGACACTACTCAGACCACTTTTGGGCTGCAATCTCCTGACAGTGCTCAGACCACTCTTGGGCCGTCAATCTCCTGACAGTGCTCAGACCACACTTGGACCGTCAATCTCCTGACAGTGCTCAGACCACTCTTGGGCCGTCAATCCCCTGACAGTGCTCAGACCGTTCTTGGGGCGTCAATCTCCTGACAGTGCTCAGACCACACTTGGACCGTCAATCTCCTGACAGTGCTCAGACCACACTTGGACTGTCAATCTCCTGACAGTGCTCAGACCACTCTTGGGCCGTCAATCTCCTGACAGTGCTCAGACCACTCTTGGGCCGTCGAGCTCCTGACAGTGCTCAAACCACTCTTGGACCGTCAATCTCCTGACACTACTCAGACCACTATTGAGCCATCAATCTCCTGACAGTGCTCAGACCACTATCGTGCCGTCAATCTCCTGACAGTGCTCTGCAGACCACTCTTGGGCCGCCGATCTCCTGACAGTGTTCAGACCAATCTTGGGCCGTCGATCTCCTGAATAATTTCCACGTCGTCAGTAAGAAGGAACAACGCATGATTTCAGACGATAACATGACGAAAAAGCTGGCCAATTGGCGACCTGAGACAACCAGATACACTAGCCTTGTACGCTAGCACGACTGAAAATCGACCTCACACGCACCGCTAGCACGCCTGAAAATCGACCTCACACGCACCGCTAGCACGACTGAAAATCGACCTCACACGCGCCGCTAGCACGCCCGTTCGACTGAAAATCGACCTCACACGCACCGCTAGCACGCCCGTTCGACTGAAAATCGACCTCACACGCAGTGTAGATGAAAAAGTAATGGAATAATATTTGATGGATCTATGAAGCCTGGTGTCGAAGGCTTCACTAAGGGCGTAGCGGGGATCGTCACTTACTGCGTTATCGCCACTACAGCATACACGATTTCAACTCTTCATTTAAACCTGCCACTTAATGACTACTTAATTTACTAGACTTTAATACAACTGCCCACTTTACAAATACTAATATAAATATCCAAATTGGAGATGTACAGAATACCCAGTTGAAAATTGAGGGAAAGGTCAGTGACCTTTCTATGTACGCCTGGGACGTGTAGCTTTGGTGACCACGTACCTCTCTATGTAAGCCTGTGACGTGTAGCGGGGTGACCATGTACCTCTCTATGTAAGCCTGTGACGTGTAACTTGGGTGACCACGTACCTCTCTATGTAAACCTGTGACGGGTAGCGGGGGTGACCACGTACCTCTCCATGTAAGCCTTGGACGTGTAGCGCGGGTAGCCACGTACCTCTCTATGTAAGCATGTGACGTGTAGCGCGGGTAGCCACGTACCTCTCTATGTAACCCTGTGACGTGTAGCGGGGTGACCACGTACCTCTTTATGTAAGCCTGTGACGGGTAGCGGGGGTGACCACGTACCTTTCTATGTAAGCCTGTGACGGGTAGCGGGGGTGACCACGTACCTCTCTATGTAAGCCTGTGACGTGTAGCGGGAGTGACCACATACCTCTCTATGTAAGCCTGTGACGTGTAGCGGGGGTGACCACGTACCTCTCTATGTAAGCCTGTGACGTGTAGCGGGGGTGACCACGTACCTCTCTATGCAAGCCTGTGACGTGCAGCGGGGGTTTATCACGTACCTCTACATGTAAGCCTGTGACGTGTAGCGGGGTGACTATGTACCTCTCTATGTAAACTTGCGACGGGTAGCGGGGGTGACCACGTACTTCTTTATGTAAGCCTGTGACGTGTAGCGGGGTGACGACGTACCTCTCTATGTAAGCCTGTGACGTGTAGCGGGGTGACTACGTACCTCTCTATGTAAGCCTGTGACGTGTAGCGGGAGTGACCACGTACCTCTCTATGGAAGCCTGTGACGTGTAGCGGGGGTGACCACGTACCTCTCTATGTAAGCCTGTGACGTGTAGCGGGGTGACTACGTACCTCTCTATGTAAACCTGTGACGGGTAGCGGGGGTAGCCACGTACCTCTACATGTAAGCCTGTGACGTGTAGCGAGGTGACTACGTACCTCTCTATGTAAGCCTGTGACGTGTAGCGGGAGTGACCACATACCTCTCTATGTAAGCCTGTGACGTGTAGCGGGGTGATTACGTACCTCTCTATGTAAACCTGTGACGGGTAGCAGGGGTGACCACGTACCTCTCTATGTAAGCCTGTGACGTGTAGTGGGGTGACCTCGGACCTCTCTATGTAAGCCTGTGACGTGTAGCGGTGGTGACCACGTACCTCTATGTGTAAGCCTGTGACGGGTAGCGGGGTGACCACGTACCTCTCTATGTAAGCCTGTGACGTGTAGCGGGGGTGACCACGTACCTCTCTATGTAAGCCTGTGACGTGTAGCGGGGTGACTACGTACCTCTCTATGTAAACCTGTGACGGGTAGCGGGGGTGACCACGTACCTCTCCATGTAAGCCTTGGACGTGTAGCGCGGGTAGCCACGTACCTCTCCATGTAAGCCTGTGACGTGTAGCGCGGGTAGCCACGTACCTCTCTATGTAAGCCTGTGACGTGTAGTGGGGTGACCATGTACCTCTCTATGTAAGCCTGTGACGTGTAGCGGGGTGACCACGTACCTTTCTATGTAAGCCTGTGACGGGTAGCGGGGGTGACCACGTACTTCTCTATGTAAGCCTGTGACGTGTAGCGGGAGTGACCACATACCTCTCTATGTAAGCCTGTGACGTGTAGCGGTGGTGACCACGTACCTCTCTATGTAAGCCTGTGACGTGTAGCGGGGGTGACCAGTTACCTCTCTATGCAAGCCTGTGACGTGCAGCGGGGGTTTATCACGTACCTCTACATGTAAGCCTGTGACGTGTAGCGGGGTGACTATGTACCTCTCTATGTAAACTTGTGACGGGTAGCGGGGGTGACCACGTACCTTTCTATGTAAGCCTGTGACGCGGAGCGGGGTGACCATGTTCCTCTCTATGTAAGCCTGTGACGTGTAGCGGGGTGACAACGTACCTCTCTATGTAAGCCTGTGACGTGTAGCGGGGGTGACCACGTACCTTTCTATGTAAGCCTGTGAGGTGTAGCGGGGGTGACCACGTACCTCTCTATGTAAGACTGTGACGTGTAGCGGGGTGACCAAGTACCTCTCTATGTAAGCCTGTGACGTGTAGCGGGGGTGACCACGTGCCTTTCTAAGTAAGCCTGTGACGGGTAGCGGGGGTGACCACGTACCTCTCTATGTAAGCCTGTGACGTGTAGCTTGGTGACCACGTACCTCTCTATGCAAGCCTGTGACGTGTAGCGGGGTGACCATGTACCTCTCTATGTAAGCCTTGGACGTGTAGCGCGGGTGACGACTTACCTCTCTATGTAAGCCTTTGACGTGTAGCGCGGGTAGCCGTGGGCATCGGCGACGCAGTAATGCTTGGCCTGGTGGCTGCTAGCCAGCGCCTCCCGGTATGACCTCGTGTACTCCTCAAACTCCTTCAACGGTAAAACACGCAGCGTAAACACACTGACTTTACGCGTACAATTCACTTCCATCCTCCTGCTTTAACTCACTACCTCGACATGATTTATACTTTCATTATTCTTGTTTTTCTTTCTGTTGTGTGACAGGAACCAGGCTCACACAAAAACCAGTCTCCGGATGCTCAACGGCTGCCATGTTCGATTATCGTTTAAAATCAATCACGTAAAAAAACTCGCATAAAGAAATGGCACCGTTTGATTAAACTAATATATTAGTTTCTTTATTGAATAATATACTGTTATTCGATTGGCCATAACTTGAAGGTCGTTAAGCGCATTTTATGAAGATATTTCCGATCATAAATCCATGTCTATAAAACGTGAGTGAGAGATTCCCCCCCCCCCCTCCCCGCCACTTATCTCCTTTAAATAAATATATCTGTATGTTTTTTTGTTTAAACATTTTTGACTGATTTGATAGAATTAAAACAGAAGCATTTAACATCATTGAAGCGACATCATTATTCACAGTAGGGCCTGAGGATGTTTTGTAATTGTAAACAAAGTCATATACAAAATCTATTTTCTTATCACTGTATATTTTATTGACCACGTGGCTGATAAGTCTATTATCTATATTATCTATGGCGATAAGAGATAAATGCTATAATGCAATTATTAACAAAGATATTATGTTAGTATTGAGATAAGTCACAAGTGCGTGTAAGATGAGACGGGTAAAGGCGAGAGATCAAAAAGTGCTCTTTCGACAATCGGATTATCGCCAGCAAGGCCCGATTCAATCCAATTCGCGTGAAGGAAGTAAGGAGTAAAATGATATGGGAGTCACTTAAATCCGGGGCGGCAAAGTGTACGCGACTGTAGTGTGATCTGCTAGAATAACCCCCACCCCCTCCTACCCTCAACCCAACCCACCCCCTACCCCGCAACGTACCGCAAAGTGCTGACGGGACTAGCGTAATCTGCTAGAATAACCCCTACCCCCTCTTACCCTCAACCCAACCCCCCCCCCCCCAACGTACCGCAAAGTGCTGACGGGTCTTGCGTAATCTGCCGGAATAACCAACCAACCAACCCCTCCTTCTACCCCACCCCCTACCCCCGGCGTACCGGCGTAGTTTAAAAAATAGGTTTTATAAATTATTTTTGCGTCAAAATAAAAAAACAGGTTTGAACAGGTTGTTGAGAGCGAATACCTGCAAACCAAAACCAATCAGACACCAAAGAACAACCTTCCAACCTATTTTTGTTTAACTTCCGTTAGTTACACCAACCGTCAAATAAGAATCTTAAATTTAGATATACTCTGTTCCCTAATATATGTTTTAATATCAGTTTTTTTTTTGTTTTTTTTTTCTTTGTAATATAAAAAAAAATAGGTTTTGATAGGTTTAATAGGCCATTTTCGCAAAAAAAATAGGTCCATTTTGAAAAAATAGGTCTAATAGGTTCCGCTGGAAGGCCTGCTAGTGTGATCTGTCGGTATAACCCCCACGTACCGAAAAGTGCAGGCAGCGCTAGTGTCATCTGCTGGAATCACCCCCATCCCCTGTCCCCACCCCCTGTCCCCACCCATGTACCGCATAGGGCATTCGGCTCTAATGTGAACCCCCCCCCCTCCCTACCCACCACAGCCTATCGCGCCACACTGGAATAACACGTGTTGTTTGAAATGACCTTTTGAAATACACGTCACTTTTAACTCCATAATGGCCCCTTATACAACAGCAAGAGCCTTCGTCTGGTTTCTCCGTGACATAATCAGCATACAGAACTGTACAGAACAGAAGTTACAACACAGATTTGTACAGACCAGAACTGTACAGAACAGAACTGTACAGAACAGAATTGCACAGAACAGAATTGTAAAGAACAGACCTGTACAGAACAGAATTGTACAGAACAGACCTGTACGGAACAGAAGTTACAAAACAGAATTGTTCAGTACAGAGTTGTACAGAACAGAACTGTACAGAACAGAATTGCACAGAACAGAATTGTAAAGAACAGACCTGTACAGAACAGAATTGTACAGAACAGACCTGTACGGAACAGAAGTTACAAAACAGAATTGTTCAGTACAGAGTTGTACAGAACAGAACTGTACAGAACAGAATTGCACAGAACAGAATTGTACAGAACCGACCTGTTCAGAACAGAGTTGCACAGAACAGAACTGTACATAACAGAACTTTTCAGAAAAGAGCTGTACAGAACAGAATTTACAGAACAGAACTGTACAGAACAGAATTTACAGAACAGAATTGTACAGTACAGAACTGTACAGAACAGAATTGCACAGAACAGAATTGTAAAGAACAGACCTGTACAGAACAGAATTGTACAGAACAGACCTGTACGGAACAGAAGTTACAAAACAGAATTGTGCAGTACAGAGTTGTACAGAACAGAACTGTACAGAACAGAGTTGCACAGAACAGAACTGTACATAACAGAACTTTTCAGAAAAGAGCTGTACAGAACAGAATTTACAGAACAGAACTGTACAGAACAGAATTTACAGAACAGAATTGTACAGTACAGAACTGTACAGAACAGAATTGCACAGAACAGAATTGTACAGAACAGACCTGTACAGAACAGAGTTGTACAGAACAGAACTGCACATAACAGAACTTTTCAGAAAAGAGTTGTACAGAACAGAATTGTACATAACAGAATTGTACAGAACAGTTCTGTAAAAGCGGCAACAAACATGCACAGCTTCGTCATGGATCGGAGACTTTTTTAATTTATTTTTGAAATTCGGCTGTTTCTAGGCACTTCTCTGACACAGCCGGCAGCAGCATGTATCTTTGACACTGCTCTGGCACACGCCGGCAGCAGTGTGTATCTTTGGCACTGCTCTGACACAGCCGGCAGCAGCGTGTGTCTTTGACACTGCTCTGACACAGGTCGGCAGCGGCGTGTATCTTTGATACTACTCTGACACAGGCTGGCAGCAACGTGTATCTTTGACCCTGCCATAACAGCGCGTACACTGTTAACTGCAGTTCAGCTCAAGCGCTGTTGCCATGCGCGACGACCCTTGCAATTCAGCTGACGTGCTGTTGCCATGCGCGACGACCCCTATGTCTCCCTGAACCATCACATTAAATGAAGTGACACAAATAATCTCAGCGTTCTGTAAATATATTTTATCACTTGAAGGAGGAAATCAAAACAAAGTCTTCCTCACGGCCAAAAACATCAGCTGATTTAAGCGGCACTTAAGATTAATGTGCCACCATAAATCTCTCCCAATTCACTACTAAAATAGAGATTTCTAAATTTATCTTTTCTTCAACGTTGATTAATCGAACTGAACTCAAAATGTATAAATGCGGCTATTTACCGTGCAATTGGTGACGTATATATCAAAAGCCTGTCACTACAAGGGTTCAGACAGGAACTTGACTTAGGGGACAATGATTTAATACTCAGATGCATACGGGATAGGTCCGCTGTCAGGCCGAACCCCGTGGCCAGGCCGAACCTCGGCATCAGGTCAAACTCAAGATCAGGCCGAAACTCGCGATTTGGCCAAACCTCGCGATCAGGCCGAACCTCGCGGTCAGGTCGAACCTCGACAGCAGGCCGAACCTCGCTGTCAGGCCGAACTTCGCGATCAGGCCGAACGTCGCGGTCAGGTCGAACCTCGAGAGCAGGCCGAACCTCGCTGTCAGGCCATACTTCGCGATCAGGTCAAAAACTCGCGCTCAGGTCGAACCTCGCGATCAGGCCGAAAATCAACTGGCTCACGACAGGTCGTTTGCGTTACTTGTAACACACCGACCAGGGAGCATGCGCAGTGATAGAAACCAATCATTCAATACGCACGCTTGTGAGGAATTATCTTATGGATAATTACTGTTTTTCTTAGTAAATTCTAAAACTCAAAAGACGAGGACGTGCGTATCGATGTGCACCTGTAATAGATAAGCGTTATCAGTGACTGGAGCGATGAATCTGTAGAAGCCATTCAGCGAGACACTTATTGTCTACTTAAGACACAATCGTCTCTTGTTTTCGCTGATACATCTCTGCTACAAGATACTTATATAAACACTTCCGACATGATTAAAACCCATAAGGACAATCACAGCACCGCTCATACACACCCGAGTCCTCATATACACGACAGATTGCTTAATTAACAGTGTGCAAATAAATAATAATATTATATTTTATGACAAAAAAACCGCTTGTTTTGTATGGCATTTTGAAGGGCAACAATCATTAAGATCGTTCACATGTGAAATGTTTAATGAGGTCAATAAATAATAGCCCTATCAACATAAAGCAATCACGGCTTACAGCTGCTGATGAATAGAACAACTGGTATATACAGCTGTCCGGGCCAGGCAACAATTACCGTTTACAGCTGTTGCGGTTTGGAAGACTGTGTTTACAGCTGTTGGTGTATGAAAGTATGTATTTACAGCTGTTCGTATTCACAAATGTTGTGTGATAATAGTTTTTTTTTTTTGTTTTTTTTTTTTTGCTTTGTTTCTTTTTTTTTTTTTTTGCAGGTAGGGGAGGGGGTCCTATAAATAAAAGTACAGATTCATGAAATTTAATGTGAGACTTCATGCATTCTTGTAGGAAAATAAGAACAGCCATTAACATGAGAAAACGAAGTGACTGTAAGCAACGCAGACGAGTAAATCATCTACGTAACAAAGGAATAAACGACACAGTTGTTTATGTGGTGTAATTTCAATTTAATAAGTCCTTTATTTAAGGGAAAAAAATAGACATGAAATTTCTCATGTAAAGGGTATAAGGGTGAAGAGGAAATTAAAATAAAGTTTAATGTTTAAGTTCTCCTCATGGGAAAACAATTCTTGGTTTCTCACACGCAGCAATAAACGTTGCATGCACGGAAATATATCTTGCAACCTATAAATATATATCCTAATGACTTGTACGCAAGCACCACGGAGATTTCTTATGAACTGTCACACAATACTTGAAGCCGTAAATCGGTTATATGCGTCGTAAAACACAAGAAGTAGGTCACCTCGATTTGACGTAGAAGCTTCCTGTTGCCTGACCATTGTAACTGAACCGTGTTCTTCACGCCCCGGGAATCTAAATAATTACAAGAACGCCTACCATGATTTTAAATTTAAAAAATTAAAAATTAAATTTTATGTTTCAATTTATTATTATTATTATTTTTTTATAGAAATATCTGTTATAATACCACGAGGTATACCAATTTCTTTTTTCAAGGAATACGAGAAAAACAAGTTTATATTCTGTAATTATTATTTTTTTTTTTTTGCGGCAGTGTGACATAACGCTTCTAACCCCTTGCTGTGCCTTTCATTTTACTAAGTTCGCTCTTCCAGCTTGTTGCCGCCGCGCAAAACTCATCTCTTGACCTCTCACTGGACGGGACAAGCAGGTCGACCATGAGGTCAAGGCACTCTGTGACCTCTGACCTCTGACCCGGGTTGAGGACACACAGTGGGTTGGGATCGGCGCCGTTGAGGAAGCCAGTGAAGAAGTTGTAGACGCGCTGCTTGACCAGGGTCAGCGCGTCGCTCCACACAGCTAGCAGCTGCTGCTGACATCTGTAACATCACATCCTACTGCATCAGTTTGAAAGTGACACAAACGCCAAGGTGATTCCAGCAGCGATACTTAAGACAAAGCACTGCAATCATCTATGTGCATCAGGCAATATCATTCAAAAAAATATCCCCACTGATTGTACGGCTTTCTCTCACACGCACATGAGCACATCAGTCTATGCGAGAGCGTGATTCACTCACCTATTTGCGTGGTAGACTACTTCTCTATCCGGCGGAGGAATAAGGAATATGATGGCGGGCAGGTATCCCTCCGCGCCAGAAGTAGTGCGCACCTTCCATTTCAGGTTGTTCTCCTCGGAGTTGTCGAGGAGTAAACAGTCTTCATTCTCCGAAACCGAAAGCTACAAACAGATGAAGCTCACAAAAGAATGCCGAAAAAAGAAACACCTTCCCCACGCTGGTGCGATGTTCTAACTCACAGCATTCAAGAAAACCGAAAGCCACAAACAGATGAAACTCATAAAATAATGCCGCAAAAAGAAACGCCTTTACCACACTGGTGCGATGTTGTAATACATACCATCAAACAAAACTCAAAGTTTTTTATTTACTTAAACCGGGTGTGGTCGAGACATCATTATTTTATGCTACTTCTTAAGTGAAAGCAGCAACAGTGAAAACAGTTACTTTTATTGAAAAAATAAAGCAACACGTACGTGTTTTTGTTGGTACGTGACGAGGGCCTTGATTCTGAGCGGTGACGTCACGGGCTGTTTACGGAGAGGTAGCGGCACTATTTCTGTGGACTGCTCCCACAACACGTCAATACGCACTTGATATTCCAATAACTGGCGAATGACATCCTGTAAGAACGCAACCACACTAGTCAACAACACCCTTCCCCCAACCATACCGCTCAACAACACCCTTCCCTCCCCCAGCCACACCCAGTCAACAGCACCTTTCCCCCAACCACACCGCTCAACAGCACCCTTCCCCCAACCATATCGGCTCAACAGCACCCTTTCCCCAAGCCATACCGCTCAACAGCAGCCTTCCCCCAACCACACCGCTCAACAACACCCTTTCTCTACCACAGAAACACAGACAATCAGGAGGAAAACAATGATCACACGACTGAGGATTTCTAGGCCGACTGTGTGTTTGTTTGTTTGTCTGTTTGTTTGTTTGTTTGTGTTTAACGTCCCGTTCACCAAGTAGGATGGGTAGAGTAGGACGCACTTGCTAACGAAACAAGTTGGTAAAAAAGAAGGAAGAATGAAGAAATAGTAAAAGAAGAGTTGGGAAGAAAGAAATTCCGATTAGTCGCCTCTTGCGCCATGCACGGAACAGAACGCAGTGGGTGTGTTCTTAAGATTCCCGCCACTCCATATGGGGAGGTCGACTGTAAACAAGACCGTCAAAGGACATAACGGCACGCTGAAGTATCAGCAGTCACTGAATGTTCTTGGCAAATCGATCGCCAAATCAAAGGCAGAATCGGAGCTTTAACGCTTAAACAGGCCCTCCTGCAAAATGTGCTGTCCGCTGTTGTCGTTCATTGTCGGTTATTTCCGACACTTATATCTGGCTAACCGTAGAAGATTTCGTGATTCTGCACCACCCAAATCAAATTTTGAAATCGATTTGGCTGCTAAAACTGTCTTCAGGGTTTGTGAATGAAACCCTGAAATTTTGAAAGGTGGTTTTGAACTGCTGATGGGTGTCCTTCAAATTAATGTCAGCGAGCAGCTGATTTCTGTCAGACAAGAGGCGGCAGTGTTGACAAACCCTTGTCGATCTAATGTACTTATTGGGACAACAATATCTTCTGTATTGAAACAGATGACAGGTATTTACACACGTGAAGATGACAAATGACCCGCTAATGACTTTCCATGCAGTTGTCGCTGTCTATATGGCCATTTGCGTCACTTTAATGGACTAGCTGCTTGGTGTATAGCCCCACACTGTGACACAACCGCGTGAGCAACTTTAAATACAATGCTATTTTGATATCGAATTGAAATGCCCAATCCAATGACCTATTGTCCTAGTTTCGAGTGCGTCTACACTTTTACCATCAACCTAAGGGACCACTTCTGTACAGATTGGTATTTAATTGGATAAATATATGGCTCTTGAAAATAGTTTGCACTGGCCAGCCTAATACATGCATTTCATTTTAAAGATTTCGTGTGTTTAAATGGCAAAGCTCATAAACGTAGCTTACAATGGGATGAACATGGCAAGAAAAGGCACCCGAGGCTTGACATAAACTAGAAATAAGCCCTGAATTAACATCATGTTTTAGTACCCCATGGGCTATTTATTCCCCGTTTTGTCCAAATCCGTTTTAGATTCAATACGGTTTCTGTACGTGTGTATTGTATGAAAAAATGGGGGAAGAGAAAACGCACTCTGATTTCTGTGGTGATCTGTGGCGCGTCGGACTGTGTGTCGAAGTTGGGATCCTTGGCCCACTGTTTCACCGCAGACAAGAGGATCTGCATGCCCTCATCGTACAGCCGCGTCTCGTGGTAAAACTGAAACACATCCAAACCACAACACAGTAGAACCTCGAATATAACGACATACAACTTATGTCGACATAATTATCTGGACCTGTGCGCTTTTCCCTGTATAAAACGGTTATAACGACATATTACTTCGGCCTAAGCAATGACGCTATTACGAGTTTGCAGTGTATGTTATCAGTTATAAAGCCGCGGACATTGTAATCATCGGAGCGGGGGTGGGGGGGGGGGCAGGGGGAACAAGTTACTGGTTTTACACTTGGGCACAGCGCCGTAGGAACTCCGTCTTTCCCCACGCACTTCACCTTGGTCACATTACGCAAATCCACGGCCTTTCAGCGTGTTTTTACACACACTGCGTCATATCCATCGTCACTGCACGTCACTTATTTGGCTGTGACGTCATGCATCTCGCTGTGCACACGCTATGCCCTCTACTGTTGTCTTTCTACAAGTGACGTCATGCATTTGGCTGTGCACACGACACGTTCTGTTGTCTTCTTACAATTGACGTCATGCATTTGGCTGTGCACACGACACGTTCTGTTGTCTTCTTACAAGTGACGTCATGCATTTGGCTGTGCACATGACACGTTCTGTTGTCTTCTTACAAGTGACGTCATGCATTTGGCTGTGTACACGGCACGTTCTGTTGTCTTCTTACAAGTGACGTCATGCATTTGGCTGTGCACACGACACGTTCTGTTGTCTTCTTACAAGTGACGTCATGCATTTGGCTGTGCACACGACACGTTCTGTTGTCTTCTTACAAGTGACGTCATGCATTTGGCTGTGCACACGACACGTTCTGTTGTCTTCTTACAAGTGACGTCATGCATTTGGCTGTGCACACGACACGTTCTGTTGTCTTCTTACAAGTGACGTCATGCATTTGACTGTGTACACGGCAGGCCGTGTAGCTGTCTTTCCACTATAAGACACGTCGCGTCTTTCGACACACCATGTCACGTGGTGGCCTGTCCACAAAGTGCGCCTGATGATCTGGCTTTGCAATCAACTTGCTCTCATGCAACTGGCTTTAGAAAACGCTATGGCATTTAGTAGGATTTGACCAGAGTACTTTATGTTACTGGGAGAATGAAATACATGTCAACCCAAGTAATCCGAGGGTGGTACTTCACCTTAGTCGCACTGAACACGGCCGTGTTAAATCATGCTTTAGAAACAAAACTGGTAACAGTACATAGACTTAGGCCAATTATGAAGCCGCAAACCTTATGTTGCTGCAAAGCGAAACCTACAAAAACATGAACATGCTTTCACGTATTACACCGAAGAAACTATAGTCACTCAGCTGATTTTGACACAAAAACTAATTGCTGAAAAAAAAGCCCGTAAAAAGCACTCTGTTTAAAAAAATGGGTTCAGGAGAATTTTTAGTACATAAATGAGTTGGGAACAGCGCACTCTGAGATAAAATTGTTACTTAATCATGTGCTGGGGCTAGCAACTAATCTTCATGGTTGCTATTTTGAATAAGTTATGCAGACATCTTCATTCACACGGCACATAAAGCAACCATTTGCCACAATCGTGGTGAATACAAATTATACTTAATTACCGGCGAGCTTTATAAAACGTACCCTGTATTTTATTCACTCAGCGTGATGCAGTTTTTTTTTCTACTTTTTAAAGATTCAATAACACACATTGCAACGATGTTAGTTTCGAAGCCTGACTGACAGTGATCGCACCGGCGGCGTTTTCAGCTATTTCTGCTGCGAAGTTTCGTTTTTTTTTATTTATTTAATTTTTTATTTATTTATTTTCTTTTTTTTTTTTTTGGTCTATGTTAACGTGAAAACAAGGCTTTTATAATTTATGCACGGCACTGTTCTTTTCAAACGAATTTCGTGTTTTTATTGTTTTTAAATGAATTATTTATTTAATATAATTAATGTAATTCTAATTAATTAATTAAACATTGATATTAGTAATTTTTTACCGACGTCGGGTTAAAGCAACGAAAACAAGTATCATCTTGTAATTGATAAAAGCTATTTAAAACAGAAGAGATCCACTTCCTGCATTACGCGGAGGTAGTAACTGATACTGATTCCGTCGAGACCTTAACACGCTACCGGAACAGATGACCTACGACGGCTTGACTCGAGCATGTCAGCTGCGGTACGTCTCGGGACAAACCTCTTACACTGGAGGCAAAGACATCTACGCTTTACTTGTCAAAATGAAATATGACACCGCTTCATGTCGAACAGTTCATAGTAATAAATGACAGTCATTTTGGAGTCCACTCTTAAGCACACAACACAGGTTTAGCCACCGTTAAATGTTAGGGGTCCTTTCAGACCGTTGCACTATCACACTTCCCCACCTCCTCCCCCCCCCCCGTCCCCAGGTGAAAATGGACTTAACCGGTGCGCCTCGCTGAATTTGGGCATCCTCATTGTGACATTCACAAATACACGCATTGAGACGAGACTTTTGGAGTCTCAGAGATCAAAGAGCGCGCGGTGATTTTAAAATACTTCGAAAAGGAATCATTTGTCCCATGGTGTTCAACCAATAAACGTATTTGTATTGATAGGCTTGTGCCGTCGGCTATTAACTTTCCTTAAATATCTCCCTTTTCTCCACTCACACAAAGGCGTTGTGTGAACGCGCAGGCTAACACCTTGTTCTACAGGGAAGGCCATTGTGCAAGACTTTCAATCATTGAGCTGGGATGACAACGTGACAAGTCCCTCGGGTAGTGGGGGAGGGGGAGGGGGAGGGGGGGGGCGGCGTCCCCTTGACAAAATGGTGCCGAGGGACAGGCATTGAGCCTGCACTTAGCTTATCTCACCCTCAACATCTACACTTCTTTCAGAGTCAAAGCATGCTGACAGTTCACTTCTGTTTACACCCTCCACCGGGAGATGCTAGAAATAAAAGTTTAATCTTATCTGCTTTCCAGTGTTAACACCTCGCCTACAGGGCCCGGGAGAGATTGAACACTTGGGGAAGTCCTTCACAGAGAAGGTTGTGAATGTGACCCACATCCTTGTAATGTATACAGGTCTCGGCCTCGTCCATGCATCACACCGCAGATTGGGGATGACAGGTCGAGTCTCGGGTCACCTTCGCCACACACCTCTTTTTTTAACAAACTCTATCTGTGCCCGTTGCACTAACGGAAACTTGCAACAATTCAAAGACCGACGGCGATTTTGGAAATGGGCATTCCGTTCTATCTGTGCGGACCGACTTTTGGATTCTTGTCCAACCATTCACGTCCTCAAACATACTGGCACGAAGCTCTTAACCTCAGTGCGGCCCGACAGTTGGGTCCCAGTCCAACCATTCACGTCCTCCTCAAATGTAACGACACAAAGCTCCTTATCTTAAGTTTTCTTTTCATTTTTTTTCCAATTAGTTATTGGCTTATTCAACGTCAATGTTTTACCGAAGGATTAGGGGAGTCGTTTATCAGAAAAGTACACACAAATATACAAATAAAGACAAGATACTTCTATAAATCTAAAAAATCTATCATTTTGTACCAAGTGGCGATAATCTTTCTGTCAGTGACTCATCAGATTTGAGCAATAAATTAAGAAATAAACCATTTGAGACAGATTGCAGCAAGGTATATCTTTATGGGTTTGTGTGCTAAGAGGTAAAAAGTATAGCCCTGTACATGACCCGCATATGGCTGGGTAGAGTTCAGCCAATCACAATAACACTCGTAAATATGCGTCAAACGCTGTAGCCGCCTCACAAAAATTGTAAATACAAGTCTTTATAATAGCCTTTTTTAATACGAAACTGTTTCTTTTTTCTCGTTACATGTTTGTGAAAATTAAAACGCCATACAGATAACATCAATAAATAGAGCTCTTTGTGCTTGGAAAGTTGATACTAAGGAATTCCAACGTAAATTCTACGCAAGCGGCAATAAAACTATGCAAAACCTGCAGCTATTAAAGTATCACATTGGTAAAAGTTAAACACTTCAATAAGGCGAACTAATTATCAAGCGTCAATTTTGACATTTTTACTGTTTCCTAAAATAAAGCCGCTGCAATGAAAATATTTTAACGTTTTCTTTTTATTTTTAAAATATTTTACGTAATGAAATTTATTATATCAAAGTGACATTAATAACACTGGCAAAAACGAGTCAGGCCGGAGTTTTAAGCTCACGCACTAAATGTCCCCGGTACTGTAAGCTACAGCTGCTTGGTACAACTTCTTTTTTTTTTTGGGGGGGGGGGTGTTTTGTTTGTTTGTGTATGTGATTTTTTTTTATTTATGAATTTATTTATTTATTCATTATTATTATTATTATTATTATTATTATTATTATTATTATTATTACTATTATTATTATTATTTAATAACTTATTTATTAATTAATTTATTATTATTATTATTATTATTATTATTATTTATTTATTTATTTATTCATTATTATTTTTTTTGCTGATTTATTTTATGCTATTTTATCATTTTGATTATTGTTTTTTATTATTATTTGGTATTTCTTTGTTCATTGTTTCAACTACAAGAAACACTTGTGCTTCGGCGCACTAATAATTTTGTTGACAACCTCAACCCGACTAATGAACTGATTGAACATAACATGCTCCATTGTAAAGCCCACAACTCACGGCAAGTGTTGAAATGATATACCAAAACTGTTCAATCTTCCCATGAACACCATCAGCCCTGGTGTTCACAAAAGTTAACTGTGCAGTTAAGTGTGCACGACACAACAGAAATCAGCTGATTTTGCTAAATTACGCAAATAATTTTTCACAAGAAAATGTTTTACAATAGAAGCAAAACTTATTAATTAACCTTCAAAAGTTCCCTTAGCTACTGGAGGAGTTGACGTAATTTGTGAACTGCACAGTTAACTTTTTAGAATACCGCCCGAGGATGTAACTTTCTTAAAGATGACTTCCTTTCATTTATGTTTTCAGTCTTCGTCGCGTGAATCGATACCACCTTTGAGTTAATGAAGAAACATGCTAGAGTTTTACAGAGGGGATTCATGGTGCAAAAAAATTCTCCGTCGATTTACAAAGATATCAAATTCAACTCCTAAGAAAGCGAGTATTTTCAACAAAGTGGCGATGAGCATTTGTCCAGTGGTAATGAAATTATTCCGGGGGGGGGGAGTAGAGCTTTTATGCAGCGATTACGTGATAATGGAAAATTAAAAACAGAACAAAGACGTTTCACACACGTGACTGTCATGCCACATGAGGTGAGGAGAGAGGTCACCTGGTGATAGTGCGAGGCGTTGCTGAGGTATATCACGTGACTGTCATGTCACAGGAGGAGGAGGAGAGGTGAGAGGAGGGAGGAGGTCACCTGGTGATACTGCGAGGCGTTGCTGAGGTATATCACGTGACTGTCATGCCACAAGAGGAGGAGGAGAGGTGAGAGGAGGGAGGAGGAGGTCACCTGGTGATACTGCGAGGCGTTGCTGAGGTGTATCTGCATACAGCGCGAGGCCTGCACGAGCCAGCTCCACGTGTTACGCACGCCGTAGATAGAGTCCTGAAACACACACGGACACAATGGTGTTAACAATCTCAGAAATGTGCCAACTTGTTTTCAACCAATGAGATTTTGCAGTGCAATTTGGTGCATTATCCTCGGAACTGCTAATGTGATACGTCATACGTATACTTACGCAATAGGATATACGTATATTTGCGTAATATGTTTTACGCATATTTACGTAATATGTCGTATGTATATGTGCGTACTACGTCATACGTATATTTACCTAAGACGTCACACGTAACACTGTGTACTTTGAACTTTGCTAGATCGGTCAAGATATCGAATATTCGAGATCGAGAATAAGGAGATAGATGGAACTGCAATCCGTGATACCACTGATAGTATTCGAATTATGGTATACTTCCTGTTATCGTTATGTGGGTAACGGAAATACTGTACAGATAACAGTCCAATCGATAACGCGAATGATCTATTTCTGGAACACATTCTCTCAATACGGCGAGACTCAAAACATACTTGTTAGTCAGGATTTTGGCCCACATGTTTGAAACCATACGGAAAAGTTTGGTTCCTGTTTCCTTTCTTTTACCACAAAAAATACAAAGCAGGTCCAGCAGCCGCACTTAATGTACTCGTTATTACATATTTTAGGAAGCCGCAAAAAGAAATATGACAAGCTTTTTCATTTTTCGCTATTTCCAGGATTTCTGCTTGAATGAAGAGTCAGGAGTTATCGTGCTTTTTGTCAGTGAGCGATGAGACAAAGGTTCTGATTCACCTTAGTGCTCAAAACAGCGATCTCCACAACGGCACGGTGAATCCAACCTGCTGAGCTGTGACTTACACCGCAGGGCCTGTGAGCTGTGACTCACACCACAGGGACTGTTGAGCTGTGACTTACACGGCAGGGACTGTTGAGCTGTGACTTACATAGCAGGGACTGTTGAGTTGTGACTTACACGGCAGGACCTTAGCAGCTGTGACTCACACCACAGGGCCTGTTGAGCTGTGACTTACATGGCAGGACCTGTTGAGCTGTGACTTACATGACAGGGCCTGTTGAGCTGTGACTTACATGGCAGGGCCTGTTGAGCTGTGACTTACATGGCAGGTGCCTGGTGAACTGTGACTTACACAGCAGAGCCTTAGGAGCTGTGACTTACACCACAGGGACTGTTGAGCTGTGACTTACAGGGCAGGGACTGTTGAGTTGTGACTTACACGGCAGGACCTTAGCAGCTGTGACTTACACCACAGGGCCTGTTGAGCTGTGACTTACATGGCAGGACCTGTTGAGCTGTGACTTACATGACAGGGCCTGTTGAGCTGTGACTTACACGGCATGACCTGAGGAGCTGTGACTTACATAGCAGAGACTGTTGAGCTGTAACTTACATGGCAGGGCCTGTTGAGCTGTGACTTACATGGCAGGGCATGGTGAACTATGACTTACATGGCAGGGCCTGTTGAGCTGTGATTTACATGGCAGGGCCTGTTGAGCTGTGACTTACATGGCAGGGCCTGTTGAGCTGTGACTTACATGGCAGGGCCTGTTGAGCTGTGACTTACATGGCAGGGCCTGTTGAGCTGTGACTTACACGACAGAACCTGTTGAGCTGTAACTTACATGGTAGGCCCTGTTCAGCTGTGAGATGTCTTGAGTAGGTGGCGCGGTTGTAGCGGAGTCTTGCTTGCTCAGATTCAGCGCTCTCCCATCCACCTCTGCCGCTAACGTCTGTCACAAATATACACGGTAATTTATGCTTTACCTCTAAACACGCAAATGTAACTCCACCGAAATAAGACCTGGTGTGTGACTCTTCAAGCTCGTAAAATTACTTGTCTCAATATTTGAAGATAGTGTTACGTGCTGGACACCTCCCCCCTCCACCTCCTCCCCCCACCTCTACCACCTCAACTCCTCCACTACCTCCCCCCCCCCCCCGCCATCCCACGATAGAAAAACAGTACTGAGATTCGACACAGCTGATACAGTTGCTTCGGTGTTTTTTTTTTTTTTTTGGGGGGGGGGGGGAGAAGAAATATTAGCAAACACTGAGAAAAGAGAACGAGAAGGCACGGGGAACCGACGCAGGCCAGAAATTATGCATGCTCATAAGCAATGCGCAAATATTCCAAACAAAAACTCCACCCACACCAGTGTTGTTTGCTAAAATATCAAATGCGCCAAACTTATTCTATGTAGGAACTGCAATCCGTATATGAATGAGGCTGCATAATATTTTTCTTCAAGCACAACCGTAACAATATTATTCAAAGGATACTGTTGCCAGCACAAACATTCGAAGTCCCAAAAAAATAAAGCTGAAAAATTATCTGGGAAAATTTCGATAGTGTTTGAATTCAATGTGCTTTATTTCATCAGAAAATTGTGTACAGATGAAACGGGTTAATCTTTAAAGCGTTAAAACGGCTGGTGTGATCTCGCTGAACTCCGGGATCAAGACAACAGAGCCTTGACAGTTAAGAACAACTCAATCAGTCACAATCAATACGATACGATCGATGCGTGGCCGAAAATCTGGCAGCAATCTGCCTCAAATTAACACCAAAAACACAGCGATTGCAAATATCATATCGCCAATTCTACAATATTTTTTTAATGTAATTTCAAGTAAATGTGAAGGCTTTTCTGGGTTGGAAACATATGAACAATCATGGTCCATCAACTTGATTAGGGGGCAAACAAAAGCATGAACTTTATGACATGATCTAATAAAACAAAAGACAACTTGATAAGATACCATGGCAGGTTCATAAATGTAATCGAGCAAACACCAAAACATAATCATTCTGCCCAGCAGGCAACTAATAAATAAATGCTTAGAAAGAAAAGGTTGTTACTGTTGCAATAAATCGAGATGGCTGTTGATCAAAATATTTGAGAGATGTAAAAACGAAAGCTTGTTTTAAGATATAAATTTTCATGTTTTAGTGTCGCTCAAAAGTCCGTAGGCTTTGGCAAAGACGAAAGCGCGCTTTTTATAACAAATAGCTAACTGGAGTGAATAAGTCTGCATATCAACCAACAAGGATGTTTTACAGCTACAAGTGAAAGCACTTACAAAATTGCGGAAAAAAATCGTCCTCTGATTTGACGAATACCGTGCAGCACATAAGCATTCAACTTCATCAAAATTTTATGAGCAATCAAGAAGTACCACACGATTCTCTCAGCGCACGCGCAAATTTACTTCCATACAACATTCTATTATCGCTCAGTGGCCGTTCGTTATCGCTGGAGATCAATTCGGTTCACGCGTGAACTTAAGCAATCACTTTGAAATTTGAAGAAAACGTTAGTAAATACTTCAACATTTGCTTGGGATGAAAACTAACGCCAGCTCTAAAATTGAATCTTAGTTAAATAAACAATATTTGGCTTGCGTGGTGTTTTTATTATGTTATATCATTTTTTTAGACTCAGAATGACAAAAGAAGTTCCCATAAAAACAAGTTTCCACGAAATTACACCCCGACAACAACCCTGAGTAAACACGGAGTAACATTCCTTTCTTCAAGTACTTCACCTATGTCCTAAAACCAACTTGAGTAACCCGCTGTGAAAACATGTGTGGTTAGATTATAACGCTAGTCATTCAGGCTGCACGACAATAACAAAGACTGAAAACAAACTCGGCTAACCAGCGCCTTATCTTTGCCAAAATATTTTTGTGAATTTTTTAAGCAACTCATTTCCAGACAATTTTTCAGGACCAGGGACGATTAATTCATCCAAAAACCTTTAAATAAACCCTCCCGTCATTTCTCGACAACAACCGGGATTTCTCTTTATATGAGGAGATGACACAGGGTCATTTGATGTGAAAAATGCACCTATAAAGAAGGGGTATTTCAAAGGTTTGCTGCTTCCTACTTCGGGCATCTGTCACTTTCTAGCTCTTCCACGAAAGCAGTTTTACGTTTTATGGTTTGCGACTTTTTGTCCGTTCTTTTCTCTTCTTTTTTCATAACGCAAATAACAATATCGAATAATGCCAGGCTCTCATAACCTGAGCAGCAATCCCACAAAAATAACATAAAGCCCCCATCCCCCCCCCTCTCAGTCCCCTCCTCTCCCCCTCCCCCGAGGGCTGCAAATAAACATTCACCAATCACACAAACCTCCCCTCCCAGCCCCCTCCCCTCCCCCGAGGGCTGCAAATAAACATTCAACAATCATATAAACCTCCCCTCCCAGCCCCCTCCCCTCCCCCGAGGGCTGCAAATAAACATTCAACAATGATATAAACCTCCCCTCCCAGCCCCTCCCCCACATTAATTAGAACCGCAAACAACACTCAACAATCAATTATCATTCCTCTCCAACGCCCCTCCCCCTTCCCCCGCTCGCCCTAAACCCACCAAAAGATAACCGAAAGCACTTCAGATATAGCAATGCAAATTTGCAGAAGCATTTCTTGAAGCAAGCACTATACGTGTTGACAGCGGGCACTCAATCTGGAGATCTTGTCCACACATCGCTGTGTACATTGTTGGTGACAAAACAAGACCACTTCACAAGGCACCCCGACTTCACACCACACACGCTATCTAGGTTAAAGGAGGACCGCGAATGTAAAGTGCCCCTTATAATAATCTCTCATGTTAATTATATATCAGTGTTATTTTCGGGTTATCATTATGAAGGTGTTTACATGACAGCGAGCAATTATAACGGAACAACACTTGCCTTCAGACATAGTCAAAAAATCCGTGACAGCCTAAGAGCCTACGCACACCGGAAGTCGCACATTTTTGTCTAATTACCCATTGTTTACTGATTCAATTAACTGCCAGATCGTCTTAATTTTTTACGAGTTTGTTTTGAAACCATCAAGCTGGGCAGAATGAATGGCGCTCGTAATATTTGTATAGAAATAAATCACATTGCTTGAAAATTTGGAAAAAAAAGATTATATAGCGAACGCTCGTCACTGGTGGATCGATGGACGCGCGGGGAAGGGGGTGGGGGGTGGGGGTATGGGGGAGGGCGGCATCGTAATGGCAAACAGTGACATGGAGGCCGCGTGCAGGAAGTGCGGATGTCAATCCTGAGCACCGGACGGCCTGCTTGGTCTAAGACCCCTTTCACCAAATCTGCATAACCGATGACTGAGAACAGATGCAAATTCAAAGAGGAAACCAGCATAAAAGAAAAACCTCAATTCTCTACAAGTCTGAACCGGTGGGGAACACCCAAACATTACGAATGGCCATTTCAAGAATTTCTCACGTAAGAACACGAGTTTGTCACGGAGAGACACTTCAAGCCTTTCTACCCCGTTCTATGAAGAGACCAGTCACGGAATAAACCCACGAAAACACGGACATCCACTGACCTCGGTGGCATAAACCCACGAGAGCACGGACATCCACTGACCGTG
This sequence comes from Protula sp. h YS-2021, assembly GCA_949752745.1. Taxonomy (NCBI): domain Eukaryota; kingdom Metazoa; phylum Annelida; class Polychaeta; order Sabellida; family Serpulidae; genus Protula; species Protula sp. h YS-2021. The sequence continues at coordinate 37,054,355 of OX457030.1, read as the reverse complement.
GCATAAACCCACGGACATCCACTGACCTGCGTGGCATAAACCCACGAGAGCACGGACATCCACGGACATCCACTGACCTGGTAATATTCCTCCACTTCCGCTATGTGTGGTAGCGCGTCCGTGCTTCTTTCACCGTCACCCGACATCGCCTGAAACACCATACACTTCTGCAATACTCTCTTTAAAAAAAAATAGCCATCTTTTTAACCTTGCCATATATTTTATCAAGATCATTGAAGACAAAAAGTATAAATGTTTGAGTAGCTATTTTGTAAATAACAGGTGTTTTAATCAATAAGATTCATGACTTTAAATACAAGTACACTTCAGATGACGTGCTCCATACTAGTACACTTCGGCGGTCAGATCTGTGTGACGATTTCTGTCACATCTTCATTTGTGATGTTCTGACAAACAGACGAGCTTCAGCCAAGCCAGACTGATCTCCCATTTGCACATCTTTCAACACAGAATATTTTTTTACCCCTACAGTAAAACCAAACACAAACCCGAAGAGATTTGATGGCAGACAAATCCATATTATTTATCTAACAATTAAATCTATCCACAATTCAGAAAATTTAATAAATATTGTACATATTAACAGCATTCGGCAGCACAAACATGAAGTACTTTGACGTACGCCAGAGAATGCTGATGGCGCAATTACACGAACGAATGCTGTAGCCTTTACGCGGCATACAAACAGCTGTTTTCTACATGTATACAGTCAATTACAAAACACTTACATATGCTCTTACGCACTGCGCATGCTCAGCGCACACCCCCTGCTTATAAATATCACTAGTTCAAGGTCAAGACGTGTGGACATTCGCCATGCATTCGTAAACTGGCCGTAATTTTTGTTTTAAATACAGTAAAATATCTTTCGTGAACAAAAGCGCGTAAATACTAATTATGCAGTAAAGAGACTCTGAAATTTGAAGAAGATAGTGTTCACTTATTTGAGGTTGTCCCCTATGTGGGGATGATAACTGGCGGATGTTTTACAGTACTTGAAAATAATGCTGGATAGCTAACAATGAAGCTTTTTTTCCTCTATTTGAGGTGGTGGGGTTGGGGGGGGGGGGGTGAGGGTGTGGGGTGATGGATCAGCTGCACAACAGTTGATCGAAGCAGACAGACATTAACATGAGTTGATGATGTGATGCCGTCCTAAGCGGAAAGTGGGGCAATCAATGGTAATTGAAGTAATTGGCATTAACGGAATATACTCCTCAGATGAAGGAGGCATCACACAACACTAGCTTACTTTCTGTCACAGAACTGGGAGAGCCAGAGCGACCACACTCGCTTACTTTCTGTCACAGAAAACGGGAGGGAACCAGGGCGTCCACACTCGCTTACTTTCTGTCACAGAACTGGGAGAGCCAGGGCGTCCACACTCGCTTACTTTCTCTCACAGAACTGGGAGAGCCAGGGCGTTCACACTCGCTTACTTTCTCTCACAGAACTGGGAGAGCCAGGGCGTCCACACTCGCTTACTTTCTCTCACAGAACTGGGAGAGCCAGGGCGTCACAATCGCCTACTTTCTGTCACAGAACTCGGGAGGGAACCAGAGCGTCACAATCGCCTACTTTCTGTCACAGAACTCGGGAGGGAACCAGGGCGCCCACACTCGTTTACTTTCTGTCACAGAACTGGGAGAACCAGAGCGTCCACACTCGCTTACTTTCTGTCACAGAACTCGGGAGGGAGCCAGGGCGCCCACACTCGTTTACTTTCTGTCACAGAACTCGGGAGGGAACCAGGGCGCCCACACTCGTTTACTTTCTGTCACAGAACTGGGAGAGCCAGTGCGTCCACACTCGCTTGCTGTCTGTCACAGAACTGGGACAGCCAAGGCGCCCACACTCACTTACTGTCTGTCACAGAACTGGGGACAGCCAGGGCGTCCCACTCGCTTACTTTCTGTCACAGAACTGAGAGAACCAGAGCGTCCACACTCGCTTACTTTCTGTCACAGAACTCGGGAGGGAACTAGGGCGTCACACTCGCTTACTTTCTGTCACAGAACTCGGGAGGGAGCCAGGGCGTCACACTCGCTTACTTTCTGTCACAGAACTCGGGAGGGAACCAGGGCGCCCACACTCGTTTACTTTCTGTCACAGAACTGGGAGAACCAGAGCGTCCACACTCGCTTACTTTCTGTCACAGAACTCGGGAGGGAGCCAGGGCGCCCACACTCGCTTACTTTCCGTCACAGAACTGGGAGAGCCAGAGCGACCACACTCGCTTACTTTCTGTCACAGAACTCGGGAGGGAACTAGGGCGTCACACTCGCTTACTTTCTGTCACAGAACTCGGGAGGGAGCCAGGGCGCCCATACTCGCTTACTTTCTGTCACAGAACTCGGGAGGGTACTAGGGCGTCCACACTCGCTTACTTTCTGTCACAGAACTCGGGAGGGAGCCAGGGCGTCACACTCGCTTACTTTCTGTCACAGAACTCGGGAGGGAGCCAGGGCGTCAAACTCGCTTACTTTCTGTCACAGAACTCGGGAGGGAACCAGGGCGTCAAACTCGCTTACTTTCTGTCACAGAACTCTGGGGGGAACCAGGGCGTCAAACTCGCTTACTTTCTGTCACAGAAAACGGGACGGAACCAGGGCGTCCACACTCGCTTACTTTCTGTCACAGAAAACGGGAGAGAACCAGGGCGCCCACACTCGCTTACTTTCTGTCACAGAAAACGGGAGGGACCAGGGCGTCACACTCGCTTACTTGCTGTCACAGAACTGGCTGTTTGTGTAAACATTAAAATGTCTGCATCGTTGTGACATAATCAGCATTTGTGACGTAATAAACCATCACAAGAACAGAGCCCATACAGGAGTTCGAATCTTAAACTGAATGGAGATCTCCATTCGATTTCCGGTCAATCAGTGACTCACACCAGATCGAATACAGACAAGGACATTATTCCTGGGCATTTCCGGCACTGATGCAGTTCTTATCCGTGTGACAAAATACGCTACAATGCAAATGCACGCCAATTAATGTATGTTTTGTCTGCGAATATTCACAGATGGCTCGAGAAGTCTAAAATGACTAACCGAGAGGCCTCAAAAGCACCTCCCTAATTAACGTAAAACAAGCCAATGCCATGTGCAGTCGCCGTCAAGCCAAACAGAAGCCAGATACCCATCAAACAGCTCGGTACAGAAGTACCGTAATTATAAGCCTCAGAGTGACATGAAACAATAAACGAATGCAATAAATCAATAGGAAATCGATGAGTCAGCCAGGTGAACAACCAACAGACACAAGAAGCCTCGCATGCTGCAGAAATGCTGCACTGTGACGTAAGCATTGTGACGTAAGCAATTCTTAACAATAACAATGCTGTCTAATCGCTACTTTAATCTTTAACGACACTACTCACGCGTTCTGCTACTGCGTTTTTTTCTCTTTCGTTTTTACAGTCTACAAGGTGTGAATTATGCGTACAAAGTAAACACGTTTATGATTGGTTTTCTCTAAACCTAAGTGTCAGTCGCAGACCAAAGAGATTTGCCGAAATCAAGATCAAAAACACTTAAGTCAGTGAAAGTGAATGGTGAAATAGAGCAGAAGTATGCCATTGTTTGTTTGGGGTCGTAAGTAGCTCCACTCACGTATACAGAACTCAGTGACTTATAAGGACCAAAAAAAAGCATACCTTTATATATGTCAAATCAAACGTTCACCAGCTCAAGTCAATAAAGCTCTTCGCATGAAAGAGCAAGGCAGACCTTGGGATTTTCAGACATGTATCTTCAGGCATTGATCCTCATACTCATTCACAGATTTTCTTATACATGCGCACTCCAATGTAGGTAAGAAGCCGTAGTCCACACGCGGGCAAAATCCGTGGTTATCTTAACTCAATAATAATAATAATAATAATAATAATAATAATAATAATAATAATAATAATAATAATAATAATAATAATAAGAAGAAGAAGAAGAAGAAGAAGAAGAAGAAGAAGAAGAAGAAGAAGAAGAAGAAGAAGAAGAAGAAGAAGAAGAAGAAGAAGAAGAAGAAGAAGAAGAAGAAGAAGAACTGTAACAACAATAGAAGCCTTTTCGCCAGGGGTGGTCCTTTGACTTGTGGGCCATTAAGGTTGACCACCCACACTAAGTGACTGTTGTGACCACTTTCCTCATTCCACACCACCACCACCACCACTCCTAGCCATTTCCTTCTGCTCATCCCCAACTCATGCACAGCATTTCCTGTTCTCGTCATTGCAACTCCTTCACACGCGTTGCCGGATATTGCGGCAGTCCAAACGTGCAGTCCAAATAAATAAATAAATGAAATACTGAAGGAAATGGAAGCTTGTGGTTACCTGTGCTAATCTGACGAACGGGAAATATCCAAATTATCAACAGGCCTTTCAGACTCTTTACTGCATTTCTCTAATCCAACTTTATCCGAATATTCTTTCAAAACGAAATTGGTAGCAATTTGTCAAGCAGTGCTAGGTCTCGAATAAATCACCATAAAATCACGATCTTGTAGATAGAGAAATGTGCGTCATAACAGAGGTATCCTAGAGTACTGTTACTTGTCAACGGCAGCCCCAATGTAAAGTGTAGTTCTTCAGCAAAGCCCGAACAACGTTATAAGAATGGACCGGTAATGTCCTTCAAACAGGAAGCAGAAATATCTTTGTGTACCATTAAAATCACTGTGATTGAAACATTATTATAATGTATACCAGTACAACTTACTTTGAACTACAACAATACGATATCAAGGTTAAGTTTTTTGTGCGTGTATTAAAAATATGCGGCGTAAGTTGAAAGCCTCGGTTTGGCTATCAATAGAACAAACAGCCGTGTAGCTATTACCACAGCGCCGTAGGGCTTCACTTACAAGTTTACATTTCATATTTAGTATGAAAAAAAGTGGGCTAAGCGCAGTCGCGTTGGTCTTCTTAACTTTCTGTTTCACGCTGTAACTGCTAATAGGCTCTGCTGAAAGTTTAGTTTTAGAATTTATACAAGTAATGCAGCGCATTTAGTACACTTTACTGCCATATAATCAGTTAAAGTCTCGGGGAGAGAGAAGTGAGTTGTGACATTCCTTCTATCCCCCCACGCCCCCACCCTCGCCCCCACCAAAAAAAAAAAAGAAGAATTTCATCTAACAATGCTTTAATTGTCGGGGCCTACTGGTGTGAACCACACGAACTGCATGACTCTATCTGCCACTGGTTTAAAACGATACGCGAGATAATAAAATCATAAAACCTAACTAGCTGACCCCTTGTATTATTTGACAACTAAGAAGCCGGCTATAGCAAGAATTCGGTTACATGGACTACATCATCGGTCCACAAACCGAACACGGATCGACTACATGATCTAGTCGGTCCACAAACCGAACACGGATCGACTACATGATCTAATCGGTCCACAAACCGAACACGGATCAACTACATGATCTAATCGGTCCACAAACCGAACACGGATCGACTACATGATCTAATCGGTCCACAAACCGAACACGGATCAACTACATGATCTAATCGGTCCACAAACCGATCACGGATCGACCGGTCGAGCCGCAAGTAAATCGGAGGCACCTTCCCCATTTCCCTTTCTAAAGTATATCCGTTAAACTTACGAAATGCACTGATATCAACTGCTGTAATTATCCAATGCTGGTTGCACTGATATCAACTGCTGTAACTATCCAATGCAGACTGCACTGCTCAGCATTTACATGTAAATCTATCCCGGCTATTCAAACCTTTGGCCACAACAGACACTAAACGTGAGACATGTGATGAAATGTATACAAGCAGATGTCTTTGAAAACTTTTTCAAAACATATCACCACCACTGGACGTATTTTTGAACTAATGCCACTGAAACGCAGCAGTGGTTTTTATAGGCCGTTCAAAAAGCAGAGCCATTTGTGTTGTTTTTGTTGCGTGTGATTCAGAGCGTACGGCTAACCGGGGGTCCTGCCACCGTCATCTATCACAGCCTACTGCCAACTACACTGTCACATGCGATCTTTACCGTGTGTACAGCACCTGACCTCCCCCAACCCCACCCTGTCCCCTCCCCCCTGACAAATCCCACTGTGCGACAAGGTTACGGGCACCTGATTTCCCTCCCCTCTTACGGCACTTGCCCCCCCCCCCCCACACACATGCGATCTATACCGTGTGTACAGCACCTGACCTCCCCCAACCCTGTCCTGCCCCCCAAACCCGGCCATCAAACCCCACTGTACGACAAGGTTAAGGTACCTGCCCCCTCCCCCACCAAACTCCGCTGTACGACAAACTTACGGCACTTGCCCCCCCCCCCCCACACCCTGCCCCCCCTGACAAACCCCACTGTACGACAAGGTTACGGTACCTGCCCCCTCCCCCATCAAACTCCGCCGTACGACAAGGTTGCAGCCTCCTGACTGCCGTGAGCTTCAAACACTGTCCTTAACATGGTATAAAATTAAGGCTGGTCGGTCTTTTCTAGAAGACCTAATTTTGGATATTTTTTGGCACTACCCCAGCGACGCGGGCATGAAAACGCATCAGCATAACCCAAAATATAAAAAATAACTGGTCTTTACAAATCTGAAAACTCGCACAGAACTAGCATGAATATACTCCCACCACCACACCCCCCCCCCCACCCCCTCAACATATTAATGCAACTAAAGCATAAATGTGTAATAATGGACAGACCAGATACTACAGATGTTAAAAGTGGACATTTGTAGAATTGCCTACTGTAAATTAGGCCTTTTGTTCTTTTCACAGTTGGGGGTGGGTGAGGGTGGGGTATGTGGCAGGGTGGGGTAGGTGTGGGGCTGGGGGTGCACAAATTCAATGATATGGCCCTACTAATTGAACTCCCATTAAACTGCTCCTTCTTTTTGGCAAATTTTCTCACACCAAACACTGACTTTAATGTTTCAGAAATAAGCCTAGAGCCTGAAGTTTTTTCTGTGGGTCTTGAACCATGTAACAGAGATCCTGCAAACTCCTGCCATAATCAACTAAAATCAACAAAAATTGGCCGTTACAACTGAATAAACAAAAACACATTAACTGCACAGCGAAGACTGCCTATGATTTAACCACGAATTTTGCTAGATGCAGCTCGCTCATGCTCGCTTTACACAAAGTATCCCCTGCTCGAATTTCTTAAGATTTAGCCATTTTTGGAACGACATATAGCTTCTCTCTACCCGACCACCACCACCACCAGATTTTTCTGCCCACCACCAACCATCTCGCCCACCCTCGAAACACCAAAATGAGACACAATCAGCTTCTTTTCCTATCTTCTCCAAAAACACAGGCAAGTTACCGTACGCAGACAGGGAAATAGAGCAAAGCGCTTACGAAACCCTTCAAGGTGAGGACATGCCATGCTTGAAGGGCCACAAACAACACCAGATGTGTCAGGGGCCAACCGTGACCTCCATCACTTGATTGTGTACGGAGACACATCAGCCACCATGCTATTGTTCTTCTCCACTTTTTTTCCTCTCTTCTCTCTCCCACGAAAATATTCAATGCATTTCACTTCTTGTTTCTAGGAAATACCACATATATAATACGGAAGTACTTCGGAATATACAAACCTACGTGCCTAACATCGTTTATATGTACTGAACTATGCAACAACTAAAACCCACACACTAGCGACCTTTAAATTTAAAATGACACTTTTGAAAACTATAGTTCTTTCCACGGGTATTACCCCCCACCCCCCACCCCACCCCTTGTGTGTCCCATATATGAACCACATACTTAGACACACGGCATTACCCCTGCCCCATGGTTACCACCGATAGTGGGCTTTCTTATTATTGCTATTGTTGAATTGTTTTAACTCCAATCAGACCCGTTCTGTTCATCAGAGAAAGCTATGTAAGTGCACGGTTGTATCATGTCCTAGTTTTCATTTCTTTGGTCGTATTATGTCCGGTGGTATTTTTGTCCGGTGGTACTTTGTCCGGTGGTATCATGTCTGGACACCGTTTATCCCACATGTAAACCACACACTTAAAACACAGCACGTAAATCTCATGAAATAACACACATTTTCGATTTTTTTTTTATTATATCCTAATTTAAGCTTACCTATGGAAGTCTTAAACAACACAAACAGTTTTATTCAACAAAACATTCTGTAAAAATCACTACAGGCTGAATTAAAATTTGATCGAACCTTGGTCTTTGTGTGAAAACTATTCCTATCCCATAAATATCTTATTATTATCCCTTATAAGTAAATATTGCATAGTTGACATAGCGGGAAAGGCACGCATCTTGAGGCTGCCTGCTGTCATGTTAGCTTATAAGGTAGTAAGTGTATATATATATATATATATTTGATAAGAAACACAAATGAGGGGGGAGGAAATGTCATTTATTCTAGCCTTAAAAGACAGAAAACCAGTTGAACTAGATACGCTTTGTCGCCTGAAAATGACAGTGAATGAAGTAGGTTGCTATATGACTGCATATAACTACATGTCTATTCTAGTCACCCCTTCGTCCGTGCTTTTTACTGTACTTCAAATATCCCATTCGAGGTTTTTGAATTGTTTGTTTTTTTGTTTTTTTTTGTCTGTCACTTTTGCAGTACAGAACGATCCTACAGATTTCTCTGCACTAAAAAAAAAGGTTGAAAATAACTACCGGTTAACAACAACGTCCAGGGACATAGCGAGCATTCTCTCCGCACTTTTCGCTATCTAGCAACGCCCAGGGACGCAGTGGGTATTCCCTCCGTACTTTTCTGTACATAACAACGTCCAGGGACACAGTGGATATTCCTTCGCATTTTTCTGTACCTAGAAACGTCCAGAGACACAGTAGGCATTCCATCCGCAATTTTCTGCACATAACAACGTCCAGAGACACAGTAGGCATTCCATCCGCAATTTTCTGCACATAACAACGTCCAGAGACACAGTGGGCATTCCATCCGCACTTTTCTGTACATGGCATCGTCCAGGGACACTGTGGGCATTCCATCCGCACTTTTCCGTACATAGCCAATACCAGGAATGCAAAGGTCTCGCAGTTCGAAGATAACCGAGAGAAACAAGCAGCAATTTCGCTGTATTAAACAAAACCTACGCATGAAAAGGATTTGTAGACAAACAAAAAAACAAACAAACAAAAACAAAGCAGCCTGGATTTCATTCAGATAACTGTGACGGAATCATGTAAGGTTTGAGCCGGCAGCGTACCACGCATAGGAGGCCAGAAAACCGTCATGAAAGATAACTACGGATACGGGCATTTACAAAGAAATGTTGAAACGCCAAAAACATTCCGGCAACAAGTATGATTTTCAAAACACATATACACAGCCGAAAACAGCAAATCCAGTCTCCCATTCGCAAAACAGTTCTTTATTTGACCGATACATATGATTATCCGGTACTATTATCATGCATATGATTATCCGATACCATTATGATACATGATTATCCGGTGCTATTGATAATATGATTATCCGGTAGTATTATCATACATATGATTATCCGGTACCATTATGATCCATGATTATCCGGTGCTATTGATAATATGATTACCCGGTAGCATTATCATACATATGATAATCCGGTACCATTTTGCTTTAACCCCGGTGGGGGGAGAGAGTTACACTAAGTGTTTATTAAAATTCAAAATTTTTGATGGTGCTGTTTTCAATAAAGTGTACAGATTTGTAAAATGTTTTCTATCAAGGAAAACATTACATTACATTCAAAGGTCCCTTCCCACAAGCTACAACCTTCCCTCCCCATAAACTACAACTTCCCTCCCCACAAGCTACAACCTTCCCTCCTCACAAGCTACAACCTCCCCTCCATACAAGCCACAACCTTCCCTCCCCACCCCACAAGCTACAACCTCTCCTCCCCACAAGCTACAACCTTCCCTCCCCACAAACTACAACCTCCCCTCCCCAGAATCTACAACCTTCCCTCCCCACCCCACAAGCTACAATCTCCCCTACCCACAAGCTACAGCCCGCCGTCGCCACAAACTACAACCTCCCCTCCCCAAAGCTACAACCTCCCCTCCCTACAAGCTACAACCTTCCCTCCCCACAAGCTACAACCTCCCCTCCCCACAAGCTACAATCTCCCGTCCCCACAAACTACAACCCCCCACCTCCCAACAAGCTACAACATCCCTCCCCCACCCCATGACTTAAGAGGAAGATGGGAATAGATCGAGAACTTCACCGGGAACAATGCCTTGTCCCCTTTCAGGAGTGACACGGGCTTTAGTTACGGTATGGTGAAGGTATGAATACTCCGAGTATAACCCCTCTAGCAGAGGTGTCTAGGACCGAACCTCCCCCCTGCCCCGAGACCGAACTCCCACTCTAGCAGACATCAAGTCTGGATTTATTTCGTCGGACAGTGACCAACATTTAATTGAAGTCTTAAGTTGTGATCCATGTGTTGAACCCAGTTCGGAGTGGCAGAAAGTAAATTATGTCAATGAGATTCACTTTATTAACATTATTTTATATATTTTGTGACGGAGAATATTAACAAAAAACTGTATATTAGACTATATCATAAGTTGATTAATTGTGCAATTTATTAATTACAACAATATTCATCAACAGTAATGGCTACTTTTTTTCAGTCAATATTAGTTGATATTTTTATCCGCCTTGACCTTTATCGACGTTTTGGCTATCGGCGTTTTATCCGTCGAGCTTTTGGCGGTCGGTGTTTTATCCGTCGAAGTTTCGGCCGTCGATGTTTTATCGGTTGGGCTTTTATCAGTCGGATGTTTTATCCGTCGAGCTTTTACCAGTCGACGTTTCGGCCGTCGGCGTTTTATCGGTCGGGCTTTTATCAGCCGTCGTTTTTGAAGCTTTATCCGGCATTCGATTCAGGTTATTATTTTCATAACCTCTGCCTTCTTCATTACAAACACAAGTAAAAAAATAATACTAAAACTGTGCTGTGGAATTTTGTCCCGTAATAGGCCATTTGTCTGAACTAAACTTTCACTTTTATAAAAAAATTTTGCATATCTGGGTTCTACTCAACAATATAACCGATATATTTGAACAGGTGTTTCGTTGTGTGTAAATACTAAATTAGACTTGAAAACCATATACATAAAAGTATGAGTCACATACCCAAGGCAGTTATTTTACAGCAGATCCATATCACGTTACGAGTTTATTTTGTTGTAAGTGGTAGGTTAAATACATGTTTGTTTTGAGAAGCCCTTGTGTTTTATGTAACAACTCAAGATAATGTGCCGTTTATCCTGGGGCGTCCCGTGTTCCACCTGGTTTTTCCCGATATACAGCCCCAATATACAACATAGTTGTCTAATTATTCAACTTTTATTTGAGCTCCCCAATGACACCTCAGTGTGAGAAAATGACCTGCATAGCCACAGATCTCTTAGCACGGAGCAGTGTGGATGTTCTGTGATAAAATACTGATACATAACTATTAAAAAAACACTGATCATAATAATTGAAGTTTCTCACATGTATTTTGTTATTGTTACTTTTATTAACTGAGCGCCGCTTATAAAAACAAAAACAGATGCAGTGGATATGTCGGCATAACCAACCCTCTCCACCCCTCTGTTCAGGAAAAAAAATGACAGCTAAGCATGACAATATTTTTTTTTAAATTTTAAATCGGGCCTCTTCTTCACTGATCTGTACATATAAAAACCATGAATCTCTCTCATCGAAATGAATGCTAGACAAAAACTTACAAGAAAAAAATAACAAAGTTGTACTTTCTTGTGAAATTGACTTGAAATTTATTAAACCTGTGTTCTTTTTCACTTTTCCACTACCACTTGGTATGAGTCGGTAAGACACAGTATACTTATAGTGCCACAATCCAATGTACCCTTACAGAGTAGAAATAGGTCAATGACTGATTGTGAATAGTCCTACTGATACTTTCCGTCTTCATATGACAGCAATAATGGAAGCTGTCAGTAGGTGCTAATCTGCGTGAGCGACAGACTGCCAGAGTGTTCTCTTTAAAATGGTGCATCGCATATGTAACAATATTATCTAAACTTTGCATTCCAAATTCAACAGAATAGATTCAGAAGCGAATACTTTAGGCGTACAAGCACATCAGCTGCAAAGAAGCACTTGTTTTTGTAGCATGTAATCCGTATATACAGCGTGTGTAGCATGCACCAAAAAAAAAAAGTTACGCAAGTTCTCAAATGCCAGTTTCAAATATACCAAAATACTCGGAGTATTATTCCAAGCAACTTTCGTACTTCTTACTAGATTCGTGCCTGAAATGGTGACGGAATATAATCCGCTACTAGGGGTATTGTATTTGCAAACTCATAAACTCTCAGATTCCTCGGATCGCGTGCCACAAAAAAAAATACAAGAGCCTAAACGCCAGGCAAGAAGCAAAAAAAAACAAAAAAAACTGGCATCACCAACAACGCGGATGTAGACTTTTTACCTCAATGCGACTTTTCTTACCAGTTAGATGAGACTAGAAGTCTGGAGCCACTTGAGGTCCGGTAATAAAAGTTTCTATTAACAAGGATATTCTTAATTATTTCTCTGAATGATTTGTAACAATTTAAAATGTTTTCCATTCATCTGCATCGCAGTTGGAATCGATACAGCTTTTTCCGATACATGTACTTTTGTGGTCTTTTTAGCGATGCTACTGATCGACTTTCGGACCTTTCCAATGGAGATGTCATTTCCACTGCAATTTGTAGGATAACTTATGGTGAAATGGCTACGGAAAACATAAAAATTCTAGAAGACTCAGTCTTCTTTGTCATTAAAAAATCCGGCATTTCACTTTTAAAGAGATCTAGTTTACATATTATTCTGTCCATTTGATAGCCCAGATGCGAACCTATTTCTAGCAAGATGAAAATTTGTTGAGTTTTGCTTGTTTTTGTTCCATCATTACTTCATAGTAGTATCCCAATCTACTTCAGTCAAATCTCCAAAACTTTTCTGCAAAATTCTATGTACGAATCCGATTATAGTGATTTTTCTCTCAACATCTTCTGAAGTTCTGTACAAGGAGAGAAACATGAAACTGTACAGCACATCGGAATTGGCAAAACCAATAACGATGCAATAAACCAAACCATTCCTTTCATTTTTACCTTGCGCTTGCAGTCGGAATGCAAATTTCTTGCCCATAGGCCAAATCACAATTTGGGCGTTCCGAATAAAGGCGCAAAATTCTGGTTTCGAATACAAACTAACCGGGTAAAAAATTAAAGAAATGATAGTGAGATTTCGCCCAAATTTCTCCTGCACCAAAGAGCAATCGTGTTTTGAACAACCCGCATGCTATTTTAAAAATTTCTTAAAGTTTTAACAAACAGTTTTAATTTTCAATTTTTTATGTTCCAAGTATCAGTAATTTTTGCTATCATTGTTTCATTATTTCTTTTATTTTTATCCGGTTCCCAGTCAAAATTTTTGCGCACTTTATTCGAAACATGGAATGCATGATTAGGCTTATGTTAGTAGAAGCGGACCCTTTCTATCTTCCTAGGACAGAAAGGGTCACAGTTCCAGCAATAGAAATGGCCAGTGATCTCAATTTTCGAGGCTCTGGATCTTTCGGCGCACGTTCAAGGACACCGAGGCTCGAACTGGCAGGCTTTTTCTATAAAAGCACACTGAGAATTACCCTGGCGCATTATTTTCGACCTCAGCGAAACTCCCAAACTAGAGTAAAGCGTGGTTTTGCAACTGTGGATTCACCGTTGTTGTGGGCGATAATGAGGGATTCGATATCCTGATCTCAAGAAACCACATATTTTTCTCAGTAAAAAATTGTTATGTGACCATAAAACTTGTGCGCCATAATTTATAAAAAATTTGGGCCATTTATATGGTGCACCCTTTCTAAAATAACGCCGTTGGCCCCAGTCGTGCGCCGAGATTTGAAAATTGACATCAATGATCTTTCCTATTATAGTTACTATGACTCTTGCTGTCATAGGAAGACCGCAAGAGTCATCTAGGACTAGGCTTATGTTCATCTTCAATGTTCTTTGCCTCGCAAACTACACAATTACCGTAAAAAATGCAAGTGAATACCCCATTGTGAGAAACTTCATCAATGGGCCCGTGATGAGTGCCTATAGGTATCTACAATACCTAAATGGCAAACATATGACTGTAATTTTAATTACCGTTAATCAAAGCTACAGACTGTCAGCAGGCGGATGAGCGATAATACAGTCCTCAACATATAATTAATTTTTCCACACCTATTCATCAGTATTATGCATTGATTATTACAAATATCCCACACAGTCAACTAATAAAACAACAAAGAATATCCGGTATAGATTAATTTTTAACCATTTTTGCTTTTAAAAAAAGTAAGTCAGAAATTTGTTTGGAAAAAAATAACAGCTACACAAATAGTAAAGTGATCGGCCAATGGCACAAAGTCGCAAAATCCCGAAAACTACATTTTCCGGGATATAGCAATATTTCTAACTGACTGTTTGAAATGGTACAACCAGGACACACACGAAAGGATAAACAATCAATATCATAACGGAAATTCCTACAGTATGTTATGAATCATAAAAATCTGCGTAACAGCTGAAGAAGCGCTACTTTGAGGGCAAATAAAATATAATTTAAAATATATGTATCTGCTTCTATGGTGGTAAAACTTTTATCTTAAACATGCACAGCGAATGCATTCTCTCTTCAATTTTCCAGTGATTGGCTTATTAGTACATGGTGAAATATGTTAGACAAATATTATTTCATTACAATAATTAAAAAAAAACTTACATTACTAATCACGATAAATAGCATCACACTTGGCGTAGATTTTGGAATAGTAGATACCGCCTTGGACTGGTTCGGGTCCTTTCTTAAGGAAAGATCACAGCAAGTACAAATAAACAGTGTCCTGTCAGATCCCAAGAATCTTCAAACAGGATTTCTCCAAGGCTCAGGTGACCTTATTCGAGCTCTTCCAATTTTTTTTAATGCATTTGCGGACGATAGTCAGCTGTATAAATGTCTCAAGCCCGGGTGAAACTCCGAACAATCTCGTGCTCGCGAGATGTTAGAAAACGCAATAGTCGAAGTTTCAGCCTGGATGAAACAAAGTAGACTGAAACTTAACGAAGCAAAAACTGAGTTTATTCTATTCGGAACCAAAGCTCAGCTTCAGAAATTGGCGTTTGAATCTATAACAGTCGCAACTGAAATGATTCCGTCCATGCCCTACGTGAAGAATCTCGGGGTTTGGCTTGCAAATAAAAATGGATCATCATGTATCGCAAGTGCTCCGCATTGGATACTTCCACCCCAGACAAATTCGTGCTATACGTAAATATCTGAGTGAAAGCGCGACAAAGGCCATCATTCACGAAGTTATAACCAGTCGCTTTGACTATGGTAATGCACTACTATTTGGCATTACAAATGATCAACTTGCAAGACTGCAGCGCCTCCAAAATAGTGCCACGAGATTAATAACAGGTCAAAGGACAAGTGAACACATATCGCCTACACTTTTCAAGTTACATTGGCTCCCGGTTCGTGAGCGAAAAATATTCAAGCTTCTTGTGTGGACCTTAAAAGTCCTGAATGGCCAGGCAGAGGAGTATCTTAGTCAGCTTCTGACAGTCAGGAGATCAATACGGGACCTTTGTTCCAGTGGTGAACCGTTGTTAGAAGTTCCAACAGCAAACGCCAAATATGCTGGAGACAGGGCCTTCTCTGTGGCAGCACTAAAATACTGGAACACTTTACCATCCAAATTACGAAGTCTAAAGTCAAACGAAACATTCAAGCGAAAGCTAAAAACTCATCTTTTCGGAAAATGTTTTTCACAGGATATATAAGTGTTTAAGTCCATTTCAGTCAACAGTAGTTATTACCAGTAGCAGTATTACGTAATATGTTATCTATTATCTGTTTTATGGTAACTTATTTTATGTTATTAATTTTAATTTAGTGTAATAATTGTACAGCGCGATGAACAATTCAATTGATATTGCGCTATATAAGCAAACATTTATTATTATTAGATATTACAAAACCGTTTTAAATTATCTCAGACCAATAATCATTTTAACTTTTTGAAATCGGGTAAACTGTAACTCCTATGATATATTTTCGCTAAAAAGGTTAATTATCAATTACTTGAATTAAAATCAGCTATTAAAGACGTCGCAACACTCAATATCTAAGTAAATTGTTAGTCAGCAAGACATCTCAAGTTCTTAAAATTCCCCTAGCCATGAAATCAATCTCAACAACTTATCCCTATGCAATCCGAGACGCACAAGATACTGTTAATTTATTGAACAACAAGCGTATTTGGGTACTGTTTATCCGGGTCTTGAAGATGGTCGCTACAAACAGGTTTTCCGTGTCTTTTTTTCATCCGAGTCTAAAATATTGTCGCTGTATCACCTATTTTATTGGTGATATATATTTTTTTGCTTACAGGCACTCATCCGTTATCACTTACATGGTATGGCCTGTAACAAAGTATACTTACACCCATGGTATTTGCTTTGTTTTAGTACAATCTCCCCCATATTTATGCCGAAATGGTGAACTACTTGCCAAAAGAAGACGGCAGATTATCAACTTAAAAAGTGAAAAATTCCAGGCACTGCAAGTAAATGCTTGGATTACATAACCGCTCCCACATTTGAAACAGGCTAGCAGTGAAAAACAGTTTGGCAAGCAGCCAAGTAAAATCAATAGCTGGTACTGAGAAAATGCTGTGTCATGCTATGTCCTGCCAGAAGCAATAACTTGTGCACTAGTTAATGAAGGTACCGCCCAAAACCTGCCTTTCCCCGCCGCTTATCTAACCCAAACTCCACTCGCTCGTCTGATCACCACTGAACGGCTGCCCATCGATATCCTCCCACCCCTGCTCATCAATTTGGATGCCACTCAACCTCGGATGGGGTTTGAGTTTGCATCACATTATGGCGTTATATGGTGTCAAGCATTGTCCAATATGCGTCAGCTACAAACCGAAAAGTTCTTTCCAACTCATAATCTAACCAATTTTTGAAGATGCCCAACTTGTCGCTCGAGAGTTATCGTGTTAACAAAGTGAACTGACGACAACACGTCTTGATGCAATACCATGGCGTCCGTATATATGTCAAATACAATATGAGCTATTGGATCCAAGGCATAATCCCACCAACTTTGAAGCTGATCCAGGGTTCCTTCCCAAGTTATAATGATAACACATTTTTCACGTTTTGATATCCTGTGACGTCCCGCGTAATCCCATATACGTCAGATTCAATAGCAAGCGGCGGACTCATCCAAACCATAATCCCAACAAGTGTGAAGCTGATCAAACTTGTCGTCGTTCGACAGTTATCTTGTTAACAATTCCTAGTGTTCAAAAACAAGCAATTACGTCATACGACGCCATACGTCGCGCTATATACACCAAATACACTGAGTATCGTTCGACCAACGCAAGCCATTATCCTACCAAGTTTGAAATTATTCCGTTCTGCGGTTACAGTAATGACACAAGTATCGGTTTTGATGTCTATTTTCATGTCAAGGGCTGTCCAATATATGTTAAATACGAAAGCAAATATTTTCCATCTACGGCGTAAAAACAAAAATATTCCAGTATACAGGTTACATACAGTCATATTTACTTGAGAAATGAATATATCATTTTTAATATAGAAAGCATAATATGTAAGGAAGATTTTGCCTGCCTATGTGCTGTTTCACTAAATAAGGCAGACAGCGCTGGATACAGGAATTTCAAATATGAAGGTATGTGAAAAACAAACTATTCTCCTAAAATATATTACTACGACGGAGCTCCACTCCATCTTATTGTTTTTGTTCGATGGAAAGTGAAGTAGCAAAAAAGCAAGTTTATATCTTCCCGTAACTATTTAGGCTAGCGAACCAGAATTTGGAGCATGGATATGCATAGGCTTGCTAACTTGTACAGAAAATTTGAATTTAAATGTGGTCACGTGATTAAATTTTTTCCGTAACTCATAATGTTACGAAAGTTCTTCTTTTGAAGTGGATCCAACGCCACATTTGAAAAGGTTCCAAAGTTGGAGTGGTGTTTTATGATCAATTTAAAATTTTAAGAAAAAAAAAGGAAAAACATCAACAGCATTTACCTTAAAAAGTGGTGCTTCGTAGCCCATTTTTGATCTGATTTTTGGTCTTCCCGGAGGGGGACGGGTAACCAAAGTTTGACGCTCACATCAATCCACACATTTTTTGTTCTTTGGGGGAACAGGGAGGGGAGCGACATGTCTTGCATTGTCCCTGTAGTAGTGGTCGTCCCTGACACAGTGCCATGAAATAGAACTGCATTAATGCAACAGCAAGCCATGTGTGCATAAAAGTAAATTAGCACACGTTAGTACGATTGCGTAATGACAGAAAGCGTAACTGAGCCATACTGTAGTAGGCCAGTTGAGTAAAACCGAACAGCATTATAGTCCATGTGATACCAATGACTATTTGGTTTAAATGACATGCATAATTACTTGTTGCATTTTTTAACATAAGCTTTGATAAGCTTACATAAGCTACTATAAACGTTCTGTATTTACTTACATTCGTTTACCGCCATAGGATCGCACGTAATTCATCTCAAAAGCCCCACTTTGTATTTGGAACACCGCAAATGTAATGACGCGGTTCATGTCATACTCCGCAATAAACAATCATCAAAAGTAGTTTAACCGTATAGCTCCGGAATAAATTTATCGCTATAAAGTAGTAAAAATCGGTCTAGTTTTCAAAATATTCTAAAAACCTTTTCAATAAAATTTTGTGGTGTTGCACTATAAATTATAGTATCTCACTTAATAGATGTACCTTTTTGGGCATTAAACTGTTCAATGTTTATGTTTTTCACATTCCGTGACATTCACAACATAATGCTCAATTATTAAGTTTGTTAGTTAATTAATTATACCTAAGCGTCAAGTATTACAATTATCACTCTAAAATCGTGGTCCATCTGAGTGAAAGAAAAATGCAGCATTCAAATTACAACAAAAAATTTTCAACAACGCGAACGTCTTAGGTAATTAATAGTAGGTAACTTTTAAAAAATTAAAAAGTTCAACGAAACGATTCTTTACACTTAAAAATAGATATACCAAATGCAAAATATCGATTCAAAATGCAGTTAATTAAAAACTTTTGTCTATTATAACACGGCCCGTTCTAATAAATTTACCAGAAGCCACTTACAAACCGTTTAAAAAATCAGGAATTTTATGACATCGCTTTATATATTTTTGGACACTACCTGAAACTGTTCCTGTCTATAATGGTTAAATAAATCACTTAATCCTACTTGCACTGATTTCTCTCAATAACAAAAGTCTGCCAGTCTTATTGTTTGATTATGGGTTCAGTATATGCAGTAAACATGCAGATATTGATCATCTACAAAAATGTTGATTTTTTTTTCTAGTCAGTAAAACTTCCTATTTATACAAAAAGCAATTCAACATATGCTAAATACTGTTTCATCAACTCAAGTTTGTTTTAAAATATTACAACAGTGAATATTTTGTAGGCGACGCACACAGATTTAATGGAACAAAGTAATAGTCTAGTAATTTACTGCCGTTATATAAAGAACTGGGGGAAGGAAATTGCTGGGATTTTAATTTTAACCTTCACTAATTCTCGTAGGACTTCATTTTAAAATACTGTCTCTTTATTGTGTTGTAGTTGGTTAATAGAACACCAGGTACCAGGGTTGAAATATAAAACAAACTATTTAGATCATCTACCTACCTTTTTAGAGTGTTTGTTCTGGATATGTTGTCGAATCCGAAAGAGAAAAATCCTTCTGGTAGTTAATAACGGGTTCTGGTTTTGCCTTACATATATTTAATTAAGCTTAAATACTTCTTGTGTACAACCTGTTAAGCAAGTAAACAGTATTTCAATTATTTATCTTGTTTACATATTTATGAATATGAAAAACTACATGTACGTCCATCTGATAAATTCATTGATTATATTATCTGGTATCTCTTTAAACAAAACCGAACGTTGTAACAGACAAATAGGTACAGATAACGTGTTAAAGAAAAATGCCAAATGATATCACAAGCATTGTTTCTTTGTTACTTCAAAGAACAACCTGCTCCTCTTAAACACTGTAATTGTAGTTATCACTTACGAGGCTGATTAGTTACATTCATAAGTTCTTATGACTACTTATGCCTACATAGCACACCTTAAGCCATTCTGAATTGCTCCAGTGTTCATCGACACTTGTTAAAATAAGCGGCTGACCAACAAGTATATCGTACAACTGTTTTGAAGTATACTGTCCAATAAAATCTAAGATAGTCCTTTGCAGGTTAGGCAGAATATGATTTTTTGACAGGTACACTATGATGGATGCAGTCCTATCACATATTAGGTACATGGAGCTAATTCTATAAAACAATGAGCATCACGTTACCTTATGTTGCTGGTTATGAAGTGTGACCTCAGTGTAGTCGTAAGTACAAGTAAGATACACACGCATTTTGTTTTTTACTTTAGGAAAAATAATCGAATTTTATTACATTAACTTATTTCACCTGTGCAGTATGCATAAAGCCACATTTCGAACAGTTCTCGGGAAAGTCATAATGTTTAAACAGTAATGTATAGGAAAATCATTTTTTAGTACTTTTTCAAAATTTAGTGCATACTCAGATACATATAGCCTGCGCAAGCTGACGTAGTGGCAATAACAGCCGCCAGATTCCCGTAATGATTGTGCCTACATCTATTAGGTATTTACAAAACATCTAAGAAAAGAATTTTAAGATGTTAGAAACTTTCAATTCAACCCCATACAACTCAGTATATTTGGCTCAGCTACATACTTTATTTTAATATCAAAATTACTAATTTGCTTAGCAAATAGATCTCTATTTCTAAGTAAAAATATTACCTGCACTGTTAAAATAATCAAAATTTGTAAACATTGTAAAACAAACTTTGTAAAAGAAATGTTCGTTTATCAGCAGATATGTTCTTGTCTATACATTTGCATTTTAGTAAATATAAACACCTTGCTATTTCTCCAGGAGTTGAATATAATTTTTTTGTCCTTAACTGCATTGAAATTCCTTTGTGCTATTGAATGTCTGATGTTCACTAAAACTGGTTCTATTGTAGATTTTCTTTCTTTGTATTATTTTTTAATATATATATGTTTAGATATAGAGTAAATTTCATCTTCTGAAAACTGGTCAAAACTTACAAGTGTATACTTACAGTGTACACTGTGGAAACAGGAGAAGTAATTCTGTTACGGCAAGGAATGGGCCCCTGCAAGTAACATCATTGTAATTAACAACAGAGAAGAAAACACCTCAATGAGCACAATTCCACGCAGATCTCTGCAATGGAGAGTATTGTCCAAACCCTACACAGTGCAAACTATCTTCGGACATGGCAAATGTTCAGACACATGGGAAAGTCATTCACGTAGGCACACAGAACGAGCACATTCTCATACAAAAGGAAAAAAGAAAGCATCATGCAAGAGATGGAAAATACGAGCTAACATGACGGAAATCAGCAAAATGATAGACATAATCACCTTTAAAATGACTCAAGTTGACTTATCACTAGTCACTCAAGTCAGAAAGAAAATGATGTCAACAGTGTAGATTTTATTAAAAAGAATATTTCAAAAAAGCACGCAAAGTATTTCAGTTAATTTCTGATAGTGTAATTCTGATAAAGCTGCAACCTGAAACAAGTTAAAGTATATGCAACCAGTAAAGAGCATTGTGAGTAAAGTCCAGTTAAATTCTGCATAGACACGCAAAAAAGCGACCAACAACTGAAAAAAATAGAGTTTTTAATCGTAATAATTGACATAAATACAAAATTCGGAAAGAAACAGATTACTGGTAGACACTTCCTTGAAGAAAGAAACATAAGTGGCGAGAGATTATTCAAATTTAGTCAGAAAAAGAGATCTGCTTATCATAAACACGTTTTTAAAAATCAACCAAATCAGTGGGTACATACAAAAATCCGACATCTTCAGTGCGCAATCAAATAGATTATACGCTCATCAGGCGACGATTCCAAAATTTCTTTAAAAAATAAAAAAATATACATAAGAAGACGTATTAACTCAGGCTACAATAAGTTAAAAGGAAACGTGCAAATCAAATTCAAGGTGCTGAAGAAAAGGCAAACGCACAACGCATTGAATTTAAACTTACTATAAACGATGAAATACGGGGCGGTTTGCAGTAACCGAAACAAACATATATAACGATTTTGGCACATGTAATTTTCGACCAAACAGATGAACAGCATATAGAAAGTACATTGAATTTTATACAACACGCATTACTGAGAAAGTATGGATGACAGAATAAAAAAGTCGGGAAGCCCAAAACAATCGCTATGAAATTCCTAGATAAAAACCACCGACTAAAGAAACTAACAAAAAGGTTATAGAACTGACAAATGAAACTGCCAGGAAATGTGGTAATCCAGTTATCACGGATAAAATTGGAAAACTATATTTTCGCATAAAAAACTGACAACAGATGGAAAATAAATAAAAGAGCTATTTTCAATGAAAGGGTTAGTGTCCAGAAACAAAAGATGCAGAAGGACCCCCGAATTCCTGAACGACATAGGGTTAGATTCTGCATTGTCACGAAATCATGCTGGCAGTAGAATGCAAACGGCTGATGGAATATCTAGAAATGTTCATATAAAAGAAGAACCTGGCCTGGTTGTGTTTTCTCTCTGTATGTATTGAACGTATTCACCACACTTATCTTAAGAGGTACAGAAACAGGTAGTGAAGGCATCTCAATTGACGGACAAGTAATTACCAATATAATTTAAGTATAGTGCTTTCACCAACAATAGAATAACGGGACGAACTCCAAAATTAGTGAACGAAGTCAGGATTGCCAGAAAACATACGGGCATGAAATGATCGCAAGGAAAACAAAGATAATGTTACATGGCCGTATGGAAGAAGTGGCCCAAGTGACAGTGACATTAAATAACGAATAAAAAAGTGACTGAATTCCCACTTCGTAGGTAATATATGTGAAATAAAATTAAAAAGAGGACAGAACGAGTTATGAATGCAATTTTAGACATAGATAAAATTCTCACAACAAAGAAAAGTAATTCTGAAACACGATTTAGGCTGCTAAAATTACAAGTACTGCTTGTGCTTTGAGTTAGGGTATAAACGGACACAATAAGCCAGTCAAATAGGGAAAGACTGGAGGCCTTTGGAATATGGACTTTAAGAAAGATGATGTGTGTAGGCTGGTAAAACGAAAAACCACAAATTTCAGAAGCTGCAGACAGTAAGAAATATCTGTTTCAAAGTAAGATGACACATAAATTAGCCTATTTTGACAAAGTACGCGCCAAGGAAGGTTGGAGGCAAAAGAGGACGAGGAAGACCAAGAATTTAGTTTGGGACAACATTCCTGATTGGACGGGAACGACAGTCTTCGAAAGCTAAAGAGTCACACAGGATTAGGAGATGGATGGCTGCCATGGTCGCCTATCCCAAGATTTCAAGGACGGTACCTCGTCTCAGTGACTGAGAACTGGTTCAAAGGCTCATCAGATCTGATACTAAATAGTCCCTCGCGGACGACGCTATTTTTAGGTTTGCAGACAAAAAATTGGGTGCTGTTTTACTTAAATTTGACCAAAGGTGTTCTGAAATATTTTTCTGAAAGTCTGACTTTGCATGCAAAAAAAACCTGCACTAAAAGTTTTAGCATACGCTGTCAATTTCTTTCGTTTTAAATAATTTTTTGACTGATTTCATAAAAATCTTGAAACATTTCGGTTCTCAAAATGCCTTTTATTTTGAAAAAGAAAGGTCAAACTTACTTATCTGCCTGATGACTTCTGGGTAAATTCAGAAAGAGTGAGTATGTACAGTAGCATCGTAAAGCTTTTGCAGTTATTATTTTACATTTTTCAAGTCATGTTACACTAAATATGATGTAACAATATAAATTCGTAGAACATACAGCTTAATAGTAAAATTTAAATTTAACTCAAGTAACCATATCTTTTCTCTCGTTTCTTTTCTCGGTCTAAAGTCAGCCATCTCATCAAAATTTTGTTTTAACGTGGGAAAATAGGTATTTTTAGATATCATTTTTGTGCTAAAAATTACAAAAATTGGCAAATAAGATGAAAAGAATCAAGTTGTTTGCAGTTACGCTACAAATCAAATGCTGAAATTCCCTCAATTATCATAAAATTTACCACAGGGCCGTCGAAAGTATGGTTTATGCCATAGTTCTATCATATTTATTCGTCTTCTTCTTTCTCTGACATTACGAGTGTTTAGGATATTTGATTTCATGACCTGATGAAGAACCAACATAAATAATAATAAATAAGGCATCCAAAAATAATCCAGTCCATATTTTCGGTCACAAAAGTGTTTTGGCCGAATGGACTGACATCAAGTTTCTACAAAACAAACTTAAAACAATTGTTTGGAGCTTTATTTTTGTGGCTGCCTTAGTTTCTACTCCCCTCCCCTGAACGGAATCCTCAAACAACAGTTTTGGTATTTCGCACACAGAACAATCATCCTTTAACCGGATATAAGTGTAACCAAAGCAACGGTGATCAACGGAAGTCTTTTCTGTTGAAACTTTTTTCAGTTACATTGGATTTTCTCTCAGTGAAATAGGTATTAATAGGTGATTGCTCAGCGTTATAACGTAAAGGATATGTGCGATTTATTGCACGTGTATGTGCATCAATTTAAAGCAGTCAGTACTACAAACGCACAGCATCGAAGCTCCAAGATGCAAGAAGCGTTGCAAACCAGGCCATATGAGTGTCACTTCCTTGTAAAATAGGGGAGAGTATTAGTCTTTTTGTTGTTGATAGGAGCAAGATGATACCCTTGAGTACCTTGTCGTGACCGGCAACAATTTTTATTTGTCAAGTATCTTCTTATATCTTACTTATTTTTTATGAGTCGGCATGTTACTAGTCCAAATAAACCCTTTCTATTTTCCCAGGACACAAATCTGCCAGTTGAAATAACCACAGATGTGAGGTTTTCCAGGCTAGTCCACCTTTGTAAATAATGGCCGAACGCCGAGGTTATCAAAACTGCATCACTAACAAGTTTTACTATGGGAACTATGACTGTTACTGTCATAATACTGTTATCTAGGACTAGCATGGGCTTTAACATATGCCTTTTTAAAACATTTTAACGACTAGTTTTAACATGCAATCGTTTGTATGTTCTGAATAAAAGCTATTTTTGCGATATTTCTGTCATTCCTTTCATTTTTACCCGGTGCGCTTGCAGTCGCAATGCAAATTTCTTGCCCATAAGCCAAAATACAATTTGTGTGTTCCGAATAAAATGCAAAAAATTCTGCGTTTTGAATACAAACTAACCGGTTAAAAATGAAAGAAATGATAGATAGATTTCACTAAAATGTCAAATTTCTCTTGCCCCAAACAGCAATCATGTTTTTAGCAACCCGTATGCTATTTTAAAAATTAATTAAGAAGTTTTGACAAATAGTTTTAAGTTTCATTTTCTTTTATGTTCCGCGTATTAGCTGTTTTTTGCTTTATTTCTTTTATATTTTTCTATCATTTTTTACCAGGTTTTCTTGCGGTCGAAATTCAAAGTTCTTGCGCATTTTATTTGAAACGTTCAATGTGTAATTTGGCTTATTTTATTCGGAACATAAAATGTATGCATATGCGTGTATTTTATTTGAAACGTTCAATGTGTAATTTGGCTTATTTTATTCGGAACATAAAATGTATGCATATGCGTGTATTTTATTTGAAACGTTCAATGTGTAATTTGGCTTATTTTATTCGGAACATAAAATGTATGCATATGCGTGTATGGGATGGGACCGATGGGATGGTTTATTTGGAAATTATACGAAAAAAATGAACTGAAATTGATCATAGATGATATGGAGTTGGTGGCACAAGGAGTTCCGTCAGGATGTTGCCTCTTCTTCAAAAGTAAAGTAATTACTTACAAAATATACACTGAAGTGTTTGTAACTCGGCCACTTTTTTAAAGACGACCTTGTCCGCAAACAACATGCGTAGTATTTCATGGTTTGAGTGTTGGTTTCTCATTCTTAGCCCTTGAATATCAATGTGAAAACACTAATTCCAAGTATTTTTCCCTGTCTCTCCAGTTAAACAAAATTCCGAAGTGTCCTTGGGGCTGAAGGAAAAATAGAGTCCTGTGTTATCGATATGGAAAATTACAGTTTTTTTTAGTCATTTTGTCGCAGCCACTAACTGACAGTTTTCTAAAAAGTGAAGATATATTTGGGGTCAAATTGTATCACAGCTTTGGCTCAGATATGCTTAACATGACCTTGTTATTATACTTTGGATCCACATTCAATTTTTGATCTGGCCTCGTGACGTGTTGTCTTCTGCCATAGAGATAGATATAAAAATTTGTTCCAGGTGAAATAAAGCAGATATGGCAAGAAAAAAGCAAGAAATACAGTTGCAGTCTGTGATTGAGACTCAAGAAGAATGGGAAGAGATGCTTTCCAAAGAAGGGCTCACAGGTAAATCACAGTGCGCTTCGTTAGGTATTTGAAATCTTGCTTCGTGAATGTGTAGCGATTTGCAACAGCATATGCTTGGCTCATTAAGTCATATTAATATGATACCAGTTCTTATGAAAATTATGTTGACCGTGCTTTTATTTTATTTATGAAAAAATTTGAAGGTATCTTGATTATTTTCTACCTGCTCAAACGATGTGCTTTATAGTTTTCTCTATAAAAATAATTCTTTGAAGGTCTGAGTCAGTCTTTTCAACTTTCATTTGGGTTTGAACATAGATGTACCGGTTTGGACAATATATTATGTATGGTATACATGCTTTCAAAGCTCTCTGTATTGAAGTTTATATTTTTAACTCACAGTTGTGGATGTGACACAAAGCTGGTCGGGACCTTGTAGACCTGTCGTTTCACTGTTTAAACAAATGCGAAATGAGTTAGGCGCCTCACACTTGCATTTTGCTGTGGTATAACGTATCAATGTTAATGGAATTATTAAGCATTTTTCAAGCTTATCTGATAATTGTTTGAAGTTTCTTTCTCCCTCCCCCCCTTCATATCAATAAGTCCAACACCATACTTTAATCTTTTATCAGTTTCCCCTTTTATGTCGATTATCCTTTGTTTTCGAGACATTGCTCATAACCGAACGTGAGAATGCAGTTGTACTAAAACAGCTTGGTTGAACTAGAATCTGACCTAAGAAATAAAAAGTTTTTGAATAGGTTGATTGAGAGATCGTGAGAATTTGTGTGTTATATATTCTGTCATATTGTTTTATTTGGCATACTTAATCTGCATGGCATTTGTTATTCTAGTGTAGTTAAGCAATTTTCCTTCCTGTTGAGGCAGACTATTGTTATTGTTCACCATTTGACGTACAGTTCTTTGCTGTTTATTTAGTAAGTTAGTAAAGCGTTTGACGCGTTTCATGTTTGAAGTTGTGGACGTGTACCAAGAGTGGGCAGGCCCGTGCAAAGCGATGCTCTCCAACTTCCGGCGCCTAAAGAATGAACTCGGCGATGATTTGTTAAGATTTGCTGTTGTAAGTTTTACACCTGTTCAAGCGTTAACTACCAAGGCTTAATAAATAATGATTAAGTAAGTAAAAATTAAACCTAAAGCCTTTGCTGAATTTGATTAAAAAAAGAAGATAAATAAGAAAGAGATTTCATTTAAGTTTGATGTGTCGATGCTCAAAGAAATAATTAACTTAATGTTTACGTGTATTTCAGGCGAAAGCAGATTCCATAGAATCATTAGAAAAATACAGGGGAAAATGCCAGCCTTGTTTTTTATGTTACGGAGTATGTGAAATATTGTGTTAAGATTGTTAAGATTTCTTTGTGCATTTTTAAGACAAGCCATTGAGCTTGAAATCACTTCCTTGAAAGCGTAGTCTTACCATCAACATCTCACCATGACCTGTAACCTTCTGTTTTGAAATGCAGCTCCAAATACGAAAGAATGTGAAGATTTGGGATTCTTTTATTTTGTCCCACATTTGATTCGACCATGTTTTCGCTTGACTGCCATGTCCGTTTGAAATCTCGATTCCAAAGGTGGTGGGTCAAAGGTCATGCGTGGAACTGATTTCAAGCTGAGATACTAACCCGTTTGATCTTATAGAATAGCGGTGTTTGAAATACCCTTATTTAGTCTTTGCGTTTGTTTCTTTTGAAAGTGGAATGTTTAGTAACCTGATGGTACTGATCCAAAAGTGTCGTGAGAAGCTGGGTAATTACCTCGATTATTACCAACTGTAATAATCGATTAATTGTTCTCTCAGTAACCGAGGAAGTGGTCCGTGTGTACAGCAGATGGTACTTACGTAGCATTGCTCACGCGACAGCTCCTTGATAAATATTTACACACTACAAGGCTGGTCATGTCACAAGCGATTGTTTCTGCCCGCCCTTATGTAATTGTGTAAAAGGGGTTTATCTCATCTAATTCCGTCAGCTCGCAGACGCTGATCCACACTTATATCGCTTTACACGCAAACTTCATAAATCCCGTACGTTTTGGGACAGGGTTATCACCTTCGTGGGTAAAAAAGTGTATCAAGCCAAATATATTCAAGATTTTTCGTCTTAGAATTAAGTGTTGTTTTGTGGGCTTCTTGACATGGCGGCGAAACTGCATTTATTTTTCAAAAAAAAAAAAAATGCTTTCACTGTGTTATTGTTTCTAGCTGCTGTAATAAAACGTGTAGTTTTGCCGTGTAGTTCTTGCTTTGTAGGTGTGAGGAGACAAATATGCCCTGGCTTTTTTTTTTTTTTTTGTTAATGTCCAACTCGTATAAGTGAAAAGTGGTGCGCCTTACATCAACAATCAGGATCAGTCGTGACGCGTATATGCGCATCGTGCGCATCGCTGAGGTGAAGAGCTGCGCGCGGGAGAAAAGGGGCGCGCCTTACGTGCAAGAACATCTCCTATGCGGATCCTCAAATAAATAATAGTCTCCATGGTGTCCGTCCACGACTGTCGTGGACCAGTGCAGTGCCTGGCCGGAAATTCACTTTTTTTTATCGTTTTCAAGTATTATAAGTGTAGTGTTGCAGGTACAAGAAAGTGTTTACTGTATTGGTTTGCTTTTGTGTTTTTTATTTTTAATACTAACCCCACGATTTGATTGGTGTTTCCACTAACGTATGTTGTGCCGTGTTTTGTTTGGCTTTACAGGCCAAAGCAGATACTGTGGATTCCCTGGAAAAATATCGCTACACCTGTAAACCCTGTTTTCTTTATTATGCTGTAAGTTTTTGCTTACTATAAGAAATTGCTTTTCAACACTTTTTTTTTATTTTGTAAAGAGTGCTGGTTTTGGTAGCAAATGTAGATTGGATTGGCAAATGTAGAAGGTTTCGGGTTTCGGGACCACAAAAGTACCAGTGTTCACCGGAACTCAGTTAATTAGTGCCTGGGTTTTAACAGCGAGCATTCTACCGTGTGTTATTATGGCTCATAGTACAAAATGTTGTGGAATAATGTGGGAAGGAGGAGGGGAGGGACCTTATGATATGTATGGTGGTGATTAAGTTTACATCGGCAGTTGTAAAGGCTGGACAAATTAGGCATCTGTAATGTCTGACTTGTGACTCAATTGAAACGAATTACCTTAGAGCAAATACTTGTGGTTGTCAGTATAGTTTTAGTCAGATATTACGAAGAAGTGATGTTACACACGAAATATAATCTTGAAATTATTATTGTTGGTATTATTATTTATTAATTGTTATTGTTATTATTACTATTATAATTATTATTATTTTTTGATAATTTAAATTAACTGGATCCTAGAGTTTTAGATTTGTATTAAGCATGATGTGGGTGTTGGTGTGCAGGGAGGAGTTTTAGTAGCCGTAGTGCGCGGCTGTAACTCGCCACTACTACTGAAGACAGTCACGGAGCAGCTAGCCTATGAACACAAAGTTCTCGACGGCCAGGCCGAGCGCAAAGAGGTCAGTCGTCTCCCGCATGAGTGAAAATATTAAAATTGAAGAAAAAAAGAAGAAACCGGTTTATGCATGTTATTGCTTTAGTGGTAAATTGTACGTGTGGGGAGAAGGGGATTTTTTGGAAAAGGGCGTAAGTACATCAATTTTCAAGCAGTGGTTTCACTTTAAGTGTTCCAGATCCTTGATTTTATCTTAACTACTGACACGGTTTTTAGAAACTCGTTTCCAGGTGCCCCTTTTTTTTGGGGGGGGGGGTGAGGGAAGGGGGTTATATATGCGATTTGGGTGGGTGAACTTATTTGCACTTATTTCAGATCCGTGACACGGTTGTGGACACGATGGTCGACAAAGAGAAAGAAGACGAGGAAGAGGAGGAGGAAGGTACCACACTTCTCTCTCCTCTAAAAGTTTTAGTTTTACCGTCCCCATTTTTTTTTAGTCTTCGTTTTTAAGTCACCGTTTTTAGGGTCTCCATTTTTTGGTTCTCCATTTTTTGAGTCTCCGTTTTTAGGGCATCCATTTTTAGGATCTTCATTTGAAAGAGGTATAGGATGGTGTTATTAATTTTATTCACGAGAAAAACAACCCCCCACCCCCCTCCCCCATAAAGGCAGTGCGAGGGTTGAGGGGTTTTGAGATCAGTCGGTTTCATGGTTTCTTGCACATTTATACCGTAATGTCGGGTGTATAAATCACGGCTTATACATTGATATTACTTTTTATTTCGCCTTCCTCGACTTGTACAGTAGTTCGACTTATACATTGCTTTTTTTTTTATTATTTTTTTATTTTGCACTCCTCTGTGTGTTCGATACGTCCACACGTCATCTAACGTCTTTCAGTTGATAGTGCGCATGTGAAACCGTAATCGGTTTGTTTTCCCTAAGCATTTCATGTACTTCAAATACTGTGATTTTTCAACTCAAATTTCGGATATGACCGGTCGTAAAGTGATTTTTAGCCTATATGTATACTTCAGTAGAACTGCAGGTTTTAGTTTCATAAAATATGTTTTTTTTTTTTTCAAATGTTGCTAACTCAGATGCAATGCTGTTTAATGGAGAACGTGTAAAATTTATTACGACACCGGATTCCGCAGGTAATCCAGGCTGATCGGATCCCAGTCTGAAGTACCCGTATATTTGGTGTTGTTCCAAAGTACAGTTTCTGTTGTACCCTCGAGATTCTTCACAGAGCACAAATGGCGGCTTGCATGGGGTGCTGCCAATGGTGAAAAAAAAAATCCGAAAATCTGTTCTTATACCCCGCACGTAGAAATGCCCCCCTCCTTCCCCCCCCCCCCCCACACCTTTTTGCCTCGCCCACACACTTTCAAAGCTCAGGCACATGTGTAACAGAATTATTGGTTGATTTTGTATTACTATGTCTATTTCATTCCTAGTCTCCCCCCTCGCTCTTTCCCCACGGGACTGGCTGATTTTATAACCCCATTTGGTGTATACCCACAAAATTTTATTTAAAAAATTAATTTTTTAGACGTTTACTAAAGAAATGACGTTTCTTTAACGAGTATAAATATTTTGGTTGAGATAAATTAATGCGTGTCACATTAAGTCTTGCAATATTGCGGTAAGAACTGACGCATTACTGACGTGTTATTGACGTGTAATTGACATGTTATTGACCTACACATTTTTCGATCAAAATATCAAAGTAAATTCGCATTTTGCCATGATTGCGAAATAGTTAAAAATATTGCATTAAAAGTTGACTTGGTAAAGTTCAGTTTCTTAACCTTGACTTGGGACTGTTATAGTAAATTGAAAGTTTAAAAAGTGACGTCAAGAAAAATGACAGATTTTACTCCTTTGTGTGCCAGTCTGTAGTTGCATCTATTATCAGCATGGAGTAGAATAGATCTTGTCATGTCTTGTCATGCAGATAACCCGCCCCCGCCCCATCCCATATCCCTCACGTTTGGAAAAAGTATGCCACATTGTGAAATAACAGATCCTGACCTAGGGATCATGCAGTCAGGCAATAGCCTTCTCTTGCGTCAGCTGTACAAAGTAATACGCATCGTCTTCTTTTTTTTTTTTTTTATTGTACAGACGGTAAATGTCTAAATGGAATATATCACCAAGTCCATGTATGTGTACAAATAACTGTCTATAAGGTAACACTCAATGTGGCAATGATTTAAACCAATGTTAAATCTTGGCTTTAGTTTATTGCAGAAATCCACCTCCCTAATTCTGTGTACCCCCCCCCCCCCCCCCTTGATAACTCGTGTTTTCATACATGGAAGTAATGAACATGAAGTATTCGAGGTTTTAGTTTCATGATTTTTCACTATGTATTCAGAATATTTACTGTCCGTCTGGTTTGCTTTCTGGAGTGATTCTGTTTCTCACAAAACTTTGCCAATTTCACCCCTTTTCTATATATAACTTAATAAATGACCCAGTGGACAGTAAAGTGAGAAATAACTTTTTTTTTAACATTCTGTTATTAAAATAAGAATGTATCAAGCAAATAAGAATTCACACGTGTTTTCGTCATTTGCGAAACAAGGCACTGTAGTCAAGGTCTATTTCGGAATAGACTAACTTAGACTGAGGACAATTCCACTTCTGTGATGCTCTGTATATTTCATTTAGACAGAGCCTCGTGAGTCACTCCCGGAAAAGACTCACTTTGTCCACAGTGTCTTATTTCGGCTTCAACAAAAAATATATATAAATTTGCTTGATGTGTTGTTATTTTAAATAATCGATTGTTAATTTTAATAAAAATGTCTTTTCAAAACAAACATCAACATTTTAGTAGTAATTCCGATTGTGATGTTTCGATTGGAAAAAGCTCGTTTAGAACTGGACTTTCGAAAGTAGAAAGCATGACTAGTTTGGCGTCTAGCTTATCACAGAAGAAACCTACGCATTCTATTCATGCTCTGGTTGCTATACGAGAGCAGAGCGGCGCGAGCAGCAGTCACACGTAATCATGCTTGAAGAGGGGAATGGCTTGTGTTTCAGAGGTGCAGAAGGAGGTCACGGTGGCACTCATCAGGCCTGACATCGTGGCCGAAGGCAAGGTCGACGAAGTCATTGAAAAGGTGTGCTCAAAACGATACAAAAAATGTCAAACGTATGGATGTAATGCGCTAAGGAATGGCTCTATTGGACGCAACTGTCAACCAGTCCATCATACGCTGTGTGCGTTCAGTAATAAACTGTGCGATAGCAGTGGACATCAAACAATATATTGTATGGTTCATTTTAGAGCGCGTATTGCGTGTGATTACACGTTTTTTTCTGCACAACGACGCATTTTCCCGACGAGCACGATTAGCGTGCTACGCGATTTTTACATTGACTACGCGCTTTGTACAGAGAGCGCGTAGGCAGCACTATTTTTTTTTTTTTTTTGGTTGTTTTTTTTCTGCAAAGGGAGTGCGTTGTGCTTCGCGTTTTGAAACTAACCTAGACTGAACCCTGTATGTGATGATTGACTGATCCAGATGAAGGCCAGCGGCCTGGAGATCCTGGAACACCAGGAGCGCTCGCTGACGGATGAGGAGGCGAGGGAGTTCTACTCTCACAGCAAGGACGAGGAGTACTTTGAGGACTTGATAAAGCTCATGACCAGTGGCCCGTCCCATGTCCTCGTCATCACCAAGGACGGAACAGGTGCCTTTGTCGTTAAAATGATCAACTCAATCAAGTACCCTTGTCGTCAAAGTGACCAATGCAGTGAAGTACAGCGGTCTCAACAGAATTGCTTCTAACATTTTTTCTTAAATCTTCCATTCGCCGAAATATTCCTGCTGCCGCATTGAGACCGCACTAAGTTTAAAAAAAAACTCACATCTGAACGTCTAATAATAAACAGTTTTAGCGACATTTTTTTACACCTTTTAATGCACTGATGCAGCCATAAACAGTGATACATACTGTTCGGCCATTATCAGGATTATATCATTCTGCCCATTTTGCTGATTAGGTCAAGGTGTAATCGAGAAGTGGCGCGAGCTGATTGGTCCGCCCAGCGTGGAGAAGGCGAAGGAGGACGCTCCCGACTCCTTCCGAGCTCAGTTCGGCAAGGAAGGCTTTGCCAATGCCGTTCACGGCTCCGACAGCCACGAAACTGCCATGCGGTGGGTGCACGCGTCGTCTCGTACATCCCTCCCCCTCCTCCCCCCCCCCCATCCCCATCCCCTTACCAGAAGCGTCCACTTATCTGGGTAACGCCATCCTGTCTCAGCTCCACTCATCACTTCACTGATCCCTTGTCCAGTTTGTGTGATAATTTACGACCTTCCCATCGCCCCTCCTACCCCCTTACTATGTACTCTCTATGACCTTCCAATCACCCCCGCCCCCACCCCATACTGTGTACTCACTATGACCTTCCCATCGCCCCCGCCCCCAACTATATACTATGTACTCACTATGACCTTCCCATCACCCCCCCCTCCCGCCCCCACCCCCTTACGCTGTACTCTGTATGAGCTTCCCACTCGCCCCTCCCCCCGCCTCCACTCCGTTCTGTACTCTCTATGTACTCTCTGTGACCTTCCCATCGCCCCCACCCACCCCATACTGCGTACTCACTATGACCTTCAATCACCCCCGCCCCCACCCCCTTCCGTGTACTCTCTATGACCTTCCCACCGCCCTCCCCCACCCCTTACTCAGTACCTCCTTACTCCGTACTCTATGTACTCTCTATGACCTTCCAATCACCTCCGCCCCCACCCCTTACTCAGTACCCCCTTACTCCGTACACTCTACGACCCTGTACTCCATGAAGTGGCTGTGTGTTTCAGGGAGCTGGCGTTTTTCTTCCCGTCCTTTGCCGTGCCGTCCGTGGCGGGTAAGCCCAAGAAGACGAAGATACAGCGCACACTGGCGCTCATACGCCCCGACGCCGTCAAGGACGAGGCCAGTACGTCATCCTCATTATATGCCTGTAACACAGTGACAGTGAATCGATAAATTTGGATGGTTTGCAATTGAGTTGAAAAGTGAAATGGTAAATAATGCTGTTATCCGGAAATAAACCTAGTTGAAAGGTTTCTTGTCATCCTCAAAGGCCAGAATGGGGCTTAAAATGTCACATAGTTTCTTGAAAGTCGTTAACCTAGCCTTTGTTTGTTTGTGATGTGTGGCACAGCGCGCGATGCCTTATTGGCGAAGATCCGCGAGGCGGGCTTTGAGATCGCCATGCAGAAGGAAGTGACCATAACGAAGGAGCAGGCAGAGGAGTTCTACAAGGAGCACAAGTAAGTGCCCCCCTACTCACGCCCCTTACTTCCGTTATAGCCTGTGCTTGAGAATGCGGAGAGGCTTGGACAATTTGCGCAGAATGCCTGAAAGATTTGTCATGTTTTCGCACAGTGCTGGGGAGATTTTGCCTTGATTTCGCATAGTGTCGGGGAGATTTTGTGCTGTTTTCACATAGTGTCGGGGAGATTTTGTGCTGTTTTCGCACAGTGTCGGGAGATTTTGTGCTGTTTTCGCATAGTGTCGGGGAGATTTTGTGCTGCTTTCACATAGTGTCGGGGAGATTTTGTGCTGTTTTCGCACAGTGTCGGGGAGATTTTGTGCTGTTTTCGCATAGTGTCGGGGAGATTTTGTGCTGTTTTCGCAGTGTCGAGGTGATTTTGTGCTGTTTTTGCATAGTGTCGGGGAGATTTTGTGCTGTTTTCGCATAGTGTCGGGGAGATTTTGTGCTGTTTTCGCATAGTGTCGGGGAGATTTTGTGCTGTTTCCGAACAGTGTCTGGGAGATTTTGTGCTGTTTTCGCACAGTGTCGGGGAGATTTTGTGCTGTTTAAGCACCGTTGGAAACATTTTTTACGCAGTGCGCGCATAGTGTTTCGTGAGTAATTGTTCCAAAGATATCTTCTTAGGATCTTATTACTCGCATAATATTAAACTTGACTATTCTGTACTTCATGTTTGTCGCCGGGAGTGGCAAAGCATGATTATAATCCACCGTGTAATGGAGGGGTATAGTGACGAGCTTGTCCGTCCGTCCGTGTTCTAGTAAGGGCTGAAAGGTTGGATTGTTTTGAAGTTTCACTCACGGATAGAGCACATATTTAAGGTGTGCAACGTTGCATTTTGTATTCCGATTCGTGAAAAATTGTCAATTGTTTTTTTTTTTTTTTTTTTTTTAAATTTGGTAAAATTTATAGTTTATGTAATTTTGTATCTCCAAACCTATAGGTCGGATTGGTCGGATTGTTTATGTTACTCAGGATAAAACACATGTGGAATATGTGTAGCGTTGCATTTTTATTCGGGTTCGTGAAATAATGACAAAGTGAATATTTATGTAAAAATGTCAAAATAACTTTTTTAATATAAAACTTAGCTTTTGTCGAAATTGAAAATAGCAGAACTGTTATAATTCTGACCAACGTGACGAAAGTGGCAGCAGTATAGCACTTGCATACCGACTTAAGCACAGATTTCAGAGGTCATCCGCGTTACGCGGGGGATCGTGTCTCTGCCTTAACACCGATTTCATAGGCTACCCGCGCTACACGGAGGGGGGAGGGATCGTATCTCTGCCTTAGCACCGATTTCATAGGCCACCCGCTCTACACGGGGGGGGGGGGGATCGTGTCTCTGCCTTAACACCGATTTCGTAGATCATCCGCGTTACACGGGGGACTGTGTCTCTCTAACGCTCTAGTTATAAGCTTGCTGAGAGCGTTCTTTTTTCAGTCATTATTCTCTGTCGTCGGATGTTTATTGGAATGAGTGCACGCGTTCGTTTTCGGCATCCTTTAATATTACAGTGTCCTTTCTCCTGCACACTGGCAAAGTTACTTATATTCCTCTGTTTTATTTATTTATTTACAACAAGTTTTACGGACTGACTTAAAAACAGCAATATATAACATACAAGCATTTGAATCGATAATAAGCTGTTTTATTTTTTTTTATAACATATAATTCTTAACGCCTTGTGGCCTGTCTTATTGCACGAATTTTAATTTTGTTATCTTCATCAATGTAGATCAGCCTGACGCCTCTAATTTCTGTTTGTTTGTTTGTTTGCGTTCACATTTTAGGTCCACCGAAGGGTATTTATTTTCAGCCTTTCCACACGCATGCACATATCTGTGTCTGGCAAGCTGGGCTTGTTAGCCTTTTTTTTAATTATTATTATAGAATACTATGTACACCGGAAATAAGACTGACAACGAGTGATCTTATAAGCGTTTTTTATTTTTTATAGATATTTTATTTTATTTATTTATTTATTTATTTATTTATATTGATTTTTTATTTATTTTTTGTCTTTTGGAGATTTTATTATTATAATGCTTTGCCATGCTGAATGTGAGAAGTCGCTTGTCTCAGCGAACGCAGCCAGGAGTAGGGCGTCATTGATAAAAGCTACATGTATAGCACGTGTAGTAAAAGCTACATGCATAGCACGTGTAGTAAGAGCTGCATATATAGCACATGTAGTGCCAAGCCTGTTTTTTTTTTTTTTTTTTTTTTTTGCACTATTATAAAGAGGTGATCAAAAACATAGTATTTTGTAGTGCCTTTTTGGAGAAAAACTTAATACAGAATAACACCATCTGGCATTGTTTAGGATCTTTTTGTCAAAACATGTTTTTTTTTTTTTTTTTTTTTTTCATTAAAACATCTGATTTGGAGTAGTTGGGTCACCTCTTTATTTTATGTTTTAACCGTGGCTGTATACTGATGGAAATAATGTATTAAAAAGTCAGATTTTGGTGTGTATAGAAAAAAAGGTGTGTGTTGTCTTTAGTCTTAGAAAACCCGTAGATTTAGTTCGTTTGGACATTACAGAATGATAGCAAAGCTAGCTATATAGCTATATAGTCATAGGTGTGATTTGCCACCAGCCTGGAGCGAAAGGATACGCTCAAAGAGAGTGCGGGTGTACTCTTGAAGCGTCTGTTTCTAATACACCTCATTTGTATTCTATTATCAGTGAGTGTGTAACGGTCGCATTCTGCCTATATTCCGTTGTCAGTGTGTATGTGTAATGGTCCAATTCTGCCTATATTCCGTTGTTTGTGTGTGTGTAACGGTCCAATTCTACCTAAATTCCGTTGTCAATATGAGTGTAAGGGTCCCATTCTGCCTATATTCCGTTGTCAGTGTGTGTGTGTAATGGTCCAATTCTGCCTATGTTCCGTTGTCAGTGTGTATGTGTAATGGTCCAATTCTGCCTATATTCCGTTGTTAGTGTGTGTGTGTAATGGTCCAATTCTGCCTATATTCCGTTGTAAGTGTGTGTCTAACGGTCCAATTCTACCTACATTCCGTTGTCAATATGAGTGTAAGGGTCCCATTCTGCCTATATTCCGTTGTCAGTGTGTGTGTCTAATGGTCCAATTCTGCCTATATTCCATTGTAAGTGTGGGTGTAACGGTCCAATTCTACCTACATTCCGTTGTCAATATGAGTGTAAGGGTCCCATTCTGCCTATATTCCGTTGTCAGTGTGTGTGTGTAATGGTCCAATTCTGCCTATATTCCGTTGTAAGTGTGTGTGTAACGGTCCAATTCTACCTACATTCCGTTGTCAATATGAGTGTTAGGGTCCCATTCTGCC
Organism: Protula sp. h YS-2021; assembly: GCA_949752745.1. Classification (NCBI taxonomy): domain Eukaryota; kingdom Metazoa; phylum Annelida; class Polychaeta; order Sabellida; family Serpulidae; genus Protula; species Protula sp. h YS-2021. The sequence continues at coordinate 37,015,681 of OX457030.1, read as the reverse complement.
TATATTCCGTTGGCAGTGTGTGTGTGTAATGGTCCAATTCTGCCTATATTCCGTTGTCAGTGAGTGTGTAACAGTCCCATTCTACCTCTGTCCCCGTTCCTCAGTCACAAACATATTTCTTTCTGGAAGTTACACAATGTTGATATCCATTTGGTGCATTCTTTTTTTTTTTTTTTTCAATACGCCCTACAACTTTAAGTTCAAGTGATCAAAAATGAGTAGTGTTGGTGTGCCCTTCCTATATCAGATAAAAAGCATTCCCTCTTGTCCCCCCCCCCCCCAAAAAAAAAAATTATACAATTATAAGTACTTCTTTCCCTTTTTGAAGTAAAGAAAACAATTTCTAGAAACTATTAGGTCCAAAGAAGTAGCGCTCCTACTCGCCAGAAAACGGTTGAAAAAAGCGGAAGTTAGGGTGTATTGTAATGAATATGTGTTGTATTCTAAATAAGTAATACGTCGTGTTTTTTTTTCTTTCTTTCTTTAAAAGTTCCTGTGCTTAGAACCATTTTCTGCAAAGCAAAACAAGAAACTGTTTAAATGAACTGGGTAAATGCTGCAATGTGATTGGTCGATTCCCAAGTCAATAATGTTGACCGACAGATATTGAAAAGGTTTTGAAAATTGCAGTTACCTTGTGTAACAAAGCACATATTGACCTATTTTGAATCAACATAAATGTATTATTGACCACTTGCAAAAGTATTTACCAAAAGTTCCACATTTTCTTACTGGTGAACAATACTTCATGTTGACTGAAAATAAGTCAATATCTGCTGCGTGTTTTATGATAGGCGCTATAAATAGAGGTTATGGATTCTGTAGTAATCGTGCGCGTGGATGTGTTGTATTGTGTTGATGTGTTGTACTGTGTTGTTGTGTAGGGCCGAGGCTTACTTTGACGAGCTGACGACGCGCATGTCGAGTGGCCCGCTGTTGGCCCTCTGCCTGGCGCGCGAGGACGCGGTCACGGGCTGTGCGTGAGATGCTCGGCCCCGCCAAGCTGGAGAAGCCAAGGCGGAGAAGCCGGAAAGCCTGCGCGCGCAGTTCAGCGTGGAGGGCGTGGAAATCAACCAGATTCACGGCGCGGACACGGAAGACAGTGCCGAGAAGGAGATCAACTACTTCTTCCCCATGCAGCAGACCCTTGCGTCATCAAACCCGATGCCTACGAAAGCAGAGGTAGAAATTAAGTCCTGATCCATAACGGGGGGGGGGGGGGGGGGGGGGGGGAGCTGTGAGGGGGTGGGGGTGGGGGCTGACAGGCCGAGAAGGTAGATCAACTACTTCTTGCCCATGCAGCAGACTCTTGCCGTCATCAAACCGATGCCTACGAGAGCAGAGGTAGAAATAAACAGCCCTCATCTATAACAGGGGGCTGTAAGGGAGGGGGGAGGTGGGGGGGGCGACAGTATTCTGGTGTTTTTCATGCAGATTTTTTAAAGCACGTATAACACGTGGTGTCAATAAGGTTGATGTTTAACATTTTTATATTCATGTTTTGTCAATTTATGTATCACGTGGTGTTAATTAGGTTAATGTCTAACATTTTTATATTTATGTTTTGTTTTTTGTTTTTTTTTTTTAACTTCAGACGAAATCATGGAGAAGATAAAGGAAGCCGGATTCACATAGCTGCCAGACAGGAGACGGAGCTGACCAAGGACGTCGTGGCACAGCTGTACAAAGACCAGCAAGACAAGGAGTACTTCGGCGACCTCACCGAGCACATGACCAGGTACATGGGTCATCCCAAAAATGTCCACCCTTCCGCATAAAGTTAATCAAAAAACCGCGCCCAATACTAAGCTGTGGGCCTGTCACTGTATCGATGCTGAACTTACACGGTAAAGGACAATAAGTTGTTGAGGAAGCATAAGATTCACCTGTGAGAGAGTGTGTACTGAACCCGAGGTAGGACAGAAGTATTTTTCTGCTGCTGTCGCTAAAAATGCGGCGTCGTACTACATATGATATTTGCTGGCAGGAATCAATTTCGCATTTTTTTGAAGTTTAATGTCTTTAGGACTTACAGTCTCCCATGGTCTACTTCCCGGTCTCACGCTCGTCTAAAACATAAGAGTTACCTTTAAATTGCTTCGAAAAAAGGAAGTGAGAAATTAGTTGTTTTTGAATATGATATGAAGCCTTGCTATGTTACAGCGGCCCTACATTATTTATGGTACTTCCGGAGTCAACGCGGTGGAGGGATGGCGATCGAAAATGGAGCAACTAATCCCGCAGACGCTTCGGAGGACTCGTAAGCGGCGCAATGCCCTCTAAAGATGGCCTGGGTGTCACAAGACTTTCTCTTTCTCTCCCTCCCCCTCTCTCTGTCCTCCCCCCCCCCCCCCCCTCTCTCTCTCTCTCTCTCTCTCTCTCTCTCTCTCTCTCTCTCTCTCACTCTCTCTGTGTCTCACTCTCTCTCTTTCTCTCTCTCTCTCTCTCTCTCTCTCTCTCCCCTCTCTCCCCTCTCTCTCTCTCTGTCTCTCTCTCTCTCTCCTCCTCCCTTCTCTCTCTCTCTCTCTCTCTCTCTCTCTCTCTCTCTCTCCCCTCTCTCTCTCCCCCTCCCTCTCTGTCTCTCTCTCTCTTCCCTCCTCTTCCCCTCTCTCTCTCTCTCTCTCTCTCTCTCTCTCTGCATCTCCCCTCCTCCACTGTCTTTCTCCCTCCCTCTCTGTCCTCGTCACTTTTGCACACGACACCCACACTATCCGCTGCTGTGCTTACAGACTGCGTGCTATGTACGGCAAGGACGTGAAGGCGAACGCGCTCCACGGCGCGTCGACGGAGGAAAGCGCTAAGGAAGCCATCCAGGCTGTGTTCGGGTGAACTGCAGTTCGACAAGAATGGTAAATTAATACGAGGTATATATCGCTCTTTTTGCTGCTACTTCATTTGTTTTAATTTGCAAAATATGCAAAGGTAAATTGTGGAAAGTTCTGTTAATGAAGACGCCTGTGACGTAGGAGATGGCTTAGAGAGAAACCAAAATATATATGGATGCCTTAGTTACAGTTGCTAGGGACTTTTTAAGGAGAGATTAAAAGTAAGAGATGGCTTAGAAGTGAAACCAAGTCATAAGTACATATCTTAGTTACAGTTGCTAAGGACAGATTAAGTCTACTAAAGGAAAAGAATCATAGGAAAGCTATCACGTGCATCCCGATTTATATAAATACGTAATATGTCCCTCTTAGCACGAGTGACGCTCAGTCACACGAAAAAATTATCATTTTGATGGAGGTAACATTATATGGATGAGGTGTTTATGGTTTGAGAATTATTGTCCTTGTTGGTTTGGGGTCTTCTCGTTATATGAATATGTACAGAGGCATGTTTAGAGGTTTTCTGTGTTAGAATAGTGATAGTGCCTTTCCCCGTATGCACCGTAGTTGAAACACTCAACATACCATTACACACTGTGTTTATAAATTTATTTATTTACCAGCGGAACCACTAAATCACTGATAGTCAACTTTTAGTTTTGTTGAAACTAATCGCAATTGTTAATTTAGTTTTTACAATTTATTTATTTATTTATTTTGCCTTGATTTATTTGAAGATTGAATTTATCAATACAACTGACATATTAGCAGTATAAAATTACATGACTTAATAAATAATTGGGACTGAGCTAAATTTAGCGCACGAGTTGGATACAGCCTGGGTTCTGTTCTCACTCTCTAAACCAAGGTTTGCGGCAGGCTATTTTAACAGAAAATTGTAAGTACAGCAAATAAAAGTTCTAGCTGATTTTTCAAGCTTTAGCAAAATACCGCCAATTTATTAATCGGAAATGAAAAGACATTTAGAATGGGCAACTTTTGTAGTCTTTTCTGTTTTTGTTTTGATTTGATTTGATTTTTTTTTCACACTGAAATTTCTACAGGGCACAGAGAAGGTTGGAAATTTATTGCTTGAGAAATTTTTAGGACGAAAAGATTTGTAGTAGCAGCAAAACTACAAGTAAATGGGAGCCGAAGTTTGTTTGATTCTAGGGGGCATAAAATATGTTTCTCCGTGAGAAGAAGTGTTACGACAACTCGTCGTCGTGGAATATTAAAAAATGAACAGAAATGTGGGAATAATTAAGACATTTGGCGCCAGTATGGCTCGGCTGTACTTGCACAGACCACGTGATACTTGCACAGACCACGTGATACTTGCAATAACCACGTGGTACTTGCACAAACCACGTGGTACTTGCACAGAGCACGTGGTACTTGCACAAACCACGTGGTACTTGCACAGATCACGTGGTATTTACACGAACCACATGGTACTTGCACGAACCACGTGGTACTTGCAGAAACTAACGCAAAACTCCTCCATTCCCACCTCTCATCCCCGTATACGCCACAGTTGTAACGGTACCCATTGACCAGAACACTTGCGTACACAAAGCTCCATGTAACATTCTATAGACCCATACAATGCGCCCCCGCACCCCCGCACCCCGCACCTCTCCCCTTAATGCGCACAATGACATCGACCCATACAACACACCCCGCCCCCCACCCCCCCTCCCCCACCGCAGTCCCGCATCCACCCGTCGCATCCCCGCGCCTAGTAACACCCGCACCCCCGCCCCCCCCCCCCCCCCCCGGACTAAACGCCCCGCTCCCTTCACCTTCAACCCGCACCCCTCGCCCCCTTTACATGCGCATCTGCTCTTTGGATGACACTTATGATGTTTTATGGTCTATCCGGCATTTTGATGATGCAATGGCGAACAATGACATCGGCCAGTTAAAAAAAAAACAACAAAAAAACAGATTATGTCTTGATTTTTAACAGTTTTGAATGAGCAAATTTATTGCCTCACAGCTTAGGTGGCTTAGGGACGTCACTGGTATTCAATTAACTTCATTGTTGATGACGTATTTGTCGCCAGACTTCAATCTAAAAAAAACCTTTTTGATGTCATACGCCTATGCATATGTATTGCCCGGTATCAAGTGCGTTTTCAAAAGATCCTGGTATCCAGACAGATTCTCCACGTCATATAAAATTTTGCCCGAGGGTTGTTGGGTCCGGCGATGAATACGATATCAACACAACGAATCCCGCATGGTACAGAGGCACAAACATTAACTCCTCTAACAAGGATAGTTTACACAGGTCTTGGTTTCTTTTAGTTTATCTTTTCTCGACATTTCCCACCACTGACGCCTGTCCTTGAAACAGCTTAACAAAGTGTGTTCTCTTCTCCCACCCCCTCCCACTCTGTGAAGTGTGCACTGTTTTAGGTTTATCCCTTTCCCGTAATAATTTCTTTTATTTACACCTCCTGGATCTGTATTTTAAACCATTTTACAAACAGATCCAGTTAACATGTGTGAATATCTCTACAAGTATTCATTTGTTTTGTTTCTATGCTGTATTTTTAATCAGAAGAAGGCGAGGGACAAGAAGAAGAAACAAAGCCACAGGAAGAGGGAGAGGCACAACAAGAGCAAGGTATGCTTCTTCCTGTGCTGTCCGTCTCTCTTTAATGGCAGACTCTCCCCCCCCCCCCCAAAAAAAAAAAAAATTAAAAAAATTAAAAAAAAATAGGAAGAGGAAGAAGAGATTTTCTGCACCACATATGTCAACATATGGGTTTTTTATTTTATTTATTTATTTATTTATTTATTTATTTATTTTTTTTTTTTTATTTGGGGGGGGGGGGGGGGTCTGCCATTAAAGAGAACATAAAATACGTATATAATCTTGTGTGTGGAAGTTTATCTTAGGGCAAGGAAAATCAGGTAGTTGTCAGTGACGTGAACTAGTGCTACAGATCCGCTGTTTGTGTGGTGGTGTGTGGACGAGCAGCATCACCCTGCTGTTTGTGTGGTGGTGTGTTGGCGAGCAGCATCACCCCACTGTTTGTGTGGTGGTGTGTGGGCGAGCAGCATCACCCCGCTGTCACAGTCTTGTGTCACGGACGCCTTCCATGAACGCTTGTCTGCGGACTGACCACTTGGTCACAGGCTGCTGTGATACCATCGCTACCCTGTTTGCAAATACAGTAGATACCGCTTAATAAATGACCTTTTTTCCCATTAAATATTTGTTTTTTCTTCAGGAGTTTGGGCTTTAACCGGAAGTGATGTGGTCATGTTGTTGGTCAGTTTATTGTAGAATGTGATGCGTTTTTCGTTTACATGGCACAGTCACAGTCTCGATGAAAATCGGAGTGAACGCCGTAAAGCGATCTTTGTTTCTCCCGTAAAAGGGTAAATAAAATCAGTCAAACAGAAATTGTTTAACTTTGGCCTTACTGAGAACACCACGATTAGACTTGCATGTTGATAAAATAATGTTATTAATAAGTTTTTACTCAAGGTTAGCGTGGAGCCGCGGAGCTCAAGCTCTTCAGTAATATTTTTCTTTTTGCTTCCTAAATCTTGCCCTACCGCAGCGAAGGATGGAGACTTGGGGACAGAGAACAGTAATACAACTACGAGATCGCATTCTTTGGATTCCTACTGCAGTGATTTTCATGATAGCGAGTCTTACACCTCGGAAGGTTCCCATAAATCGCCGCCTCACACTTCCACCGCGCAGATCGGGGTCGAAGGAAACGAAAGCTATGTACGTGGCGTTTTAGGGGAATTGTTAGATCGCATCCCAGTGTCGGAGAGCGAGGGTGAGGAGGAGGGAGGAAGCCAGGCAGCAGAAATAGGAGAGAATGTAATTGGTGCCCCTGATAATAGGCCACCATGGACGGAGAGGGGAGCGGGAATGGGTCAAGAAACCCGCAGACATGACGAAAGCCACCGAAGGAAAACGGAATCAAAACTCCCAAGTGATGGCAAAGGATCACTGGAAGAGGAATCGCAGGCAGTTGGTGCGAGAAGCTTGGCAAGTATTCGTTCTCGAGAAAGCTTCCTTGGTCAGCAGAGCACGCCGGAGAAGAAGAGGCGGCCAGGTTCAAGGTCATCTCATCCGGATAAGGAATTGGCTTCTGCTGGAGAAGCTTCCGGTACAAAAAAGAACATATCCAGAAAAAGCTCGAATTCTTCGAATTTAGGTGAAACATTTGGATCTCTTTCACTGTTGAAGAAAGGGTCACAAACGTCATTACGGCGAGAATCACAAGCGTCCCTGGCTCAAGCGTCACAAAGGTCGTTAAACTGGGAGTCATCGCAGTCACCGTTAAAACGAGAGTCCAAAACATCGCTCAAACGGGGTTCACAGATATCCTTGAAGAGAGGATCACAGGCATCAGTGGACAAAGAGTCACGGATATCATTGGGCGAAGGGTCACGGATATCATTGGCTGAAGACTCACTGAAAGGAGTGAGACAAAACTCCAGCAGGTCACTGAGATCAGTTAACAGTTGTAAGCAAGATGCACCTGCAGCTGAGGGTGTAAAGTCTTCTAGCCAATCAAACAAGGGATCGAATGCAGAGCCGACTCAGCCGTACATGGGTTCTGTTCAGTCGCTAAGATCTGAGACTGTCTCGGGTATGGGAGCGGGAAAAGCCACAACCCATGACACTCGTCATTGTGTTGGCTCGAAAGATACCGCGCGGCGCGGGGATAACGGACGGCGGGGAGATGACGAACGGTGGGGGGATAACGAACGGGGCGGAGATGACGAACTGTGCGGAGATAATGAAAAGCGAGGAGATCACGAACGGGGCGGAGATAACGAACGGCGCGGGGATGACGAACGGTGGGGGGATAACGAACGGCGCGGAGATAACGAACGGCGCGGAGATAACGAACTGCGCGGAGATAACGAACGGTGCGGGGATAACGAACGGCCCGGAGATAACGAACGGCGCGGAGATGACGGACGGCGCGGGGATAACGAACAGCGAGGAGATCACGAACGGCGCGGAGGGTCTGCAAAATTGATGAGGCAGCAAAGGGTTTCTTTGAAAAGCGACATCAGCTTTGATGGAGGGCAAGTGATGGAAAGTGTCCCACATGGAGGTCAGCTTGGGGGTGAACCTTGTAAACGGGATAAGATCCAGTGCGATGACGTCACTGCACGACATTCCAACAAAGACGATGTCAGTACTGGTGGCCGCAGCGATGGCATTAACAAAGATGACAATATCAATACCTATGTGCAATCTGATGACGTCACTAACGATGACGTCAGCACCGCGTCACATATCAATGACGTAGACCAAGGTGTCAGCATCGCCGGCGGCGGCACCAGCAAGAATGGCACTGGGCACTCCTCCATCTGTGGTAATGACGGGGAGGACGGGGAAAAGGATGCGATCAGCGCGGACGGCGTGGGCGGAGGTATTGCTTGAGCAGGAATAGATAGCTGGTAGTTCCAAGCAAGAGCGCAATCGATTCACCCCACACGTGTGTTTTTAAGCATGCAGTGTTATAAGCTGAAGACCCAATATAGAGCGAGTATTATCCCTCACAAACTGACCTATTTCACGTAGAATGGAGAGAAAAGGACCGAAGATTTCAAGCAGTGGTTCCTGGCAATAAGTCCCAGCGAAGCTTGCACGACAGTAGCAGCACTATAAGCTTTCCTGAAGATGTATTGAAGTTTTTTTCCACGTTATGTAGTTCTTTTATTTGCACAGCCTCTAGTGTCATGTACTTGGGCAGTAGTTCTTTGTTCTGTAGGTATTGTTCAGGTACCCGCGTGAACTGTAGGTATTGTTCAGGTACCCGCGTGAACTGTAGGTATTGCTCAGGTACCCGCATGAACTGTAGGTATTGCTCAGGTACCCGCGTGAACTGTAGGTATTGTTCAGGTACCCGCGTGAACTGTAGGTATTGTTCAGGTACCCACGTGAACTGTAGGTATTGTTCAGGCACCCGCGTGAACAAGCTCTTGTGTTTCACTTTGCCTCTTCTGTCGCCATCCTATCATCAAAAGCTTCAAGTAAAGCCTTCGTGTTTTGGTACTTGACGAGTTCAGAGTCCTTGTGTGGCACATACTAGATCCAATCTACCCCCTCCCCCCTCCCCCTCCTCCTTCCCTTCGTGTCGTAGTTTACGAGTGATATGACCCGCGTGTCTCGAGCAGTCTTGCTACTGCTGCCTCCTGGATGCCGTCCGAAACCACACATGAACCATTATCTTTATTCTCATTTTATACTTCAACTGCCGCGACTGTTATGTAAATTCCTAGGCTTAACACCACTTTCTTTAGTATAAATTTGAGAATTTCTGGTGGAATGCTGGCGTCACGCCAGGCACAAATTGTATCTGAGTAATAGTCACAAGTGATGACGTAAGACCATTTGTTGGACCTTCTTCTTATGCAAATCCACAAGTCCCCAATAATAATTACGTTGCTTTTTTCCGTTTGCTACGGATGAACCGTGAGAGAGCTTCATTTGGGATCGATGGTGAACAGGGAGACATAGAGGGTGCATCAAGCGCTTATGGGGCTTTCTTTTCATTGATATTGTGGGACTGCTGATGTTCTGCGGCTTGTATAGCAGTAACTTGCATCCAGTTCAGTTTTCACGTTGTTTCTTTGCAGATGGAGCTCAACAACGCTCTGAAACAATGGAAGAGATGGATGAGGGGTCTGATAACCCGCCCAGTGCCCCTGCCGATACCCTCCCCTCCCCGCAGAGTACTAATGTAACCCCGAAACAAACCCCCCAGTCCACACAACGTAGCACTGCGTCACTCAATCGCAGCAGTGGTTCACTCCGGAGTAGTAACTCCAAAGCTTCACACACAAACAAACAAGACGGTGCGAGCAGGAGGTCCACTCCTGTACGCACTCCCTCCAAACATAGCGTGGTATCCACACCCCCAACACCCCCTCAAGGCAAGCGTAAGGGGAAAGCTACCGGAGATACTGGCTCCAAAACAGGCTCCAGGGCTTCTGTTAGGGCACGGAGGGAGTCGGCGAAACGCAGAGGTTTGCAAACACACACCTGAAATAGTGTGGTATCTTTGCATGGAGTAATCATTGTGTTATCTTTCTTTATATTTGGTAGTCTTTCTTCATTGTGTTCAGGATGTATCAGTGCTACTTCCGGCGCCGTCTTTTACGTCCCCCCCCCACACCTTCCTCGCATGTGCGTCATCTTAGTTACATAATGTATCCCTTATGTATGATTGCAATTTAGCCAAGGTATTTCTCTGTCCTCGCCCACATGGTGCATGCAGGTGCAGATTTTATTGTATTTTTTCCAGGATTTCTCTAAATTTCTTGTGCTGAATCTAAAGGTGTTGCGGGATACATACCTGTGTGAACCTCGGCGAGGCACGGAAAGGCACCTTGGCACAGAATGCATTGATTTATTTCGCATGCATTTGCATTTTGTTTGACGTGACTGGATTTTATAATGCATTTATTTTTATGAACATTAGCAGAGAGAGAGAGAGAGAGAGAGAGAGAGAGAGAGAGAGAGAGAGAGAGAGAGAGAGAGAGAGAGAGAGGGGCTGGCGAGGCAGTTCTGTAGCATTATTTCCCACATCATACACAACATTAGAAAGAATATCACAAAATACAAATGAGCAACTTACGTGATGTGCAAAATATGGCCTACTAGTGTGTGATTGATCCGTCTTGGCATTCTTTTCCGTAATAACAAAAAAAAAAAAAAAAAGATAACGAGTCCGACAACTGTTTCGTTTGTCCCTCGACGGAACAAATACGCCATTGTAGCGCCCCACTGCAGTACATCTGACTGTGTGTTACGTGTGAAATGGCTGACCATGTCTGGTGGTGGCGGCAGAAAGCTCCACAAGAAGCCATGACTGACCATGCCTGGCTGTGGCGGCAGAAAGCTCCACAAGAAGCCATGACTGACCATGTCTGGCTGTGGCGGCGGAAAGCTCCACAAGAAGCCGTGACAGACCATGTCTGGCTGTGGCGGCGGAAAGCTCCACAAGAAGCCATGATTGACCATGTCTGGCTGTGGCGGCAGTAAATTCCACAGGAAGCCGTGACTGACCATGTCTGGCTGTGGCGGCAGAGAGCTCCACAAGAAGCCGTGACTGACCATGTCTGGCTGTGGCGGCAGAAAGCTCCACAAGAAGCCATGACTGACCATGTTTGGCTGTGGCGGCAGAAAGCTCCACAAGAAGCCATGACGGACCATGTTTGGTGGTGGCGGCAGAAAGCTCCACAAGAAGCCGTGACTGACCATGTCTGGCTGTGGCGGCAGAAAGCTCCACAAGAAGCCATGATTGACCCTGTCTGGCTATGGCGGCAGAAAGCTCCAAAAGAAGCCATGATTGACCATGTCTGGCTGTGGCGGCAGAAAGCTCCACAAGAAGCCATGATTGACCATGTCTGGCTGTGGCGGCAGAAAGCTCCACAAGAAACCATGACTGACCATGTCTGGCTGTGGCGGCAGAAAGCTCCAAAAGAAGCCGTGACTGATCATGTCTGGCTGTGGCGGCAGAAAGCGCCACAAGAAGCCATGATTGACCATGTCTGGCGGTGGCGGCAGAAAGCTCCACAAGAAGCCATGACTGACCATGTCTGGCTGTGGCGGCAGAAAGCTCCACAAGAAGCCGTGACTGACCATGTCTGGCTGTGGCGGCAGAAAGCTCCACAAGAAGCCGTGACTGACCATGTCTGGCTGTGGCGGCAGAAAGCTCCACAAGAAGCCATGACTCACCATGTTTGGCTGTGGCGGCAGAAAGCTCCACAAGAAGCCATGACAGACCATGTTTGGTGGTGGCGGCAGAAAGCTCCACAAGAAGCCGTGACTGAACATGTCTGGCTGTGGCGGCAGAAAGCTCCATAAGAAGCCGTGACTGACCATGTCTGGCTGTGGCGGCAGAAAGCTCCACAAGAAGCCATGATTGACCATGTCTGGCTATGGCGGCAGAAAGCTCCAAAAGAAGCCGTGACTGACCTTGTCTGGCTGTGGCGGCAGAAAGCCCCACAAGACGCCATGATTGACCATGTCTGGCTGTGGCGGCAGAAAGCTCCACAAGAAGCCGTGACTGACCATGTCTGACAGTGGCGGCAGAAAGCTCCACAAGAGGCCGTGACTGACCATGTCTGGCTGTGGCGGCAGAAAGCTCCACAAGAAGCCATGACTGACCATGTTTGGCTGTGGCGGCAGAAAGCTCCACAAGAAGCCATGAGAGACCATGTTTGGTGGTGGCGGCAGAAAGCTCCACAAGAAGCCATGATTGACCATGTCTGGCGGTGGCGGCAGACAGCTCCACCAGAGGCCATGACTGACCATGTTTGGCTGTGGCGACAGAAAGCTCCACAAGAAGCCATGGCAGGCCATGTTTGGTGGTGGCGGCAGAAAGCTCCACAAGAAGCCATGATTGACCATGTCTGGCGGTGGCGGCAGAAAGCTCTACAAGAAGCCATGACTGACCATGTTTGGCTGTGGCGACAGAAAGCTCCACAAGAAGCCATGACAGACCATGTTTGGTAGTGGCGGCAGAAAGCTCCACAAGAAGCCATGACTGACCATGTCTGGTGGTGGCGGCAGAAAGCTCCAGAAAGAAGCCATGATTGTCCATGTCCGGTGGTGGCGGCAGTAAGCTCTACAAGAAGCCATGATTGACCATGTCCGGTGGTGGCGGCAGTAAGCTCCACAAGAAGCTAGGACTGACCATGTCTGGTGGTGGCGGGGGAAAGCTCCACAAGAAGCTATGATTGACCATGTCCGTCGGTGGCGGCAGTAAGCTCCACAAGAAGCCATGACTGACCATGTCCAGTGGTGGCGGCAGTAAGCTCCACAAGAAGCTAGGACTGACCATGTCTGGTGGTGGCGGCGGGAAGCTCCACAAGAAGTCATGATTGACCATGTCTAGCTGTGGCGGCAGAAAGCTCGACAAGAAGCCATGATTGACCATGTCTAGCTGTGGCGGCAGAAAGCTCCACAAGAAGCTATGATTGACCATGTCTGGCTGTGGCGGCAGGAAGCTCCACAAGAAGCTATGATTGACCATGTCTGGCTGTGGCGGCAGGAAGCTCCACAAGAAGCTATGATTGACCATGTCTGGCTGTGGCGGCAGGAAGCTCCACAGGACACGATATTGCATGTAGCATGTTTGCATGTCCTAAGCGATCTGGATTTTGTTTTCCTCAGTATGATTTATAACACCTGAATTTTTATTCACTGTTATTGAGTTGCCTGAAATCACGCGAGTCATACGTATTTACATAAAAATTGCGCCACAAACACAAAATTTCAATGTTAGACATTTTACAGAGTTGAAAAAAGCAGTTAATTCCGAATGATTTGTTTTGTTTTATTGTTTAATCTTTACGGTATATTATTAGAGTCAGTGATACAATTGGACAGAATGATAACAATGTAGAAACATAGTAGTGTTTTTCCTCACTGATCCCTCGTCCATCGCCCAAATTACTAACAGCACACAACCCACTTCAAGATTTTAATGAATCTATAGTATTTCATGTGTCGTCATATCCCGACGTATCACGACGTATCGGGACGGAAAATGTGATCAGTGTTGGGTCTGCATGGCACATTACTTTCTTTAACAAGTATGTAAGCAGCTGGAATATATAGTGCTGTTAAATTCCAACTGCTTTTTTTTTCAGGAGAAGGCGAAGGCAAAGAAGAGACGGCAGAGGAATCTAAAGAAGGTATGTGAATAGAATGCATTAGAGTGACCAGGGGACTAGAGCGGTTAGGGCACTAGAGCGGCCGGGGCACTACAGCGGTGACGGAACTAGAACGGGCAGGGGCCGTATTCATAATCGCTGCCAGCTTGGTTGTGCCACTATAGCCATTGAAATTGTATCAGCTTGTTGCATTACTATGGCTAGTAATGTTTTATGAATACCGACCCAGTGCACTAGAGCAGCCAGTGCCCTAGAGGAATCAGTGCACTAGAGCGGCCAGTGCCCTAGAGGAGTCAGTGCACCAGAGCGGCTAGTGCACTGGAGCTTTTGTCTATCTGGTCTTATTCAGTATTTAAGATACTTATGTCCAAACGTTGCTTCCGTTTTTTTCAGAGTTTACATAATAGCCACAAACAGTGTGACGTCACAGCTTGAGCTAAAAAAATTGTTATTACTCAATCTAACTGATAATGTCGTGTGCAGTGACGATTAGTTATGATTATGAAAATAATGACAATAATATCAAACGCCGCATGCGAGAGTGGTCAGTTCTCTGGCGTAGTTTACAGCCTTACGCTTTAGTGACAGTTGCCAGGCGTGGATTTGGGATGTTGTTTTTGCATTTATTTATGTCATAAATTAAAGTTTCAGTTGATGAAAATCAGTTTCAAAATTCAGTTAAAGATGTTGGAACCTAAAAATTTATGATATCAGTGGTTCAAAAGATTATTTTAATGACATAAAAAATAAGGGAATAAAAGTGAAAACAGCAGTCCATATCACCGCAATTGTTTGGGTGTTTTGTTGTTGCATGGACAAGGCCTGGTGGGATGTGTGAAAACAGCAATCCATAGCACTGATAATTGTTTGTGTATTAAGTATATTTTGTTGTTGCATGGACACGGCTTGGTGTTTGGGGTGGGGGGAGGGGGTGGGTGTGAAGGTTTGCCGAGTGCAGTGTTCTGTCAGCATTGCCTGCTGTGTCGTAACTAATGTGTGCTACTAACAAAGGTGGCGAGGCAACGGAACAACAGGGTGAGCAGGAACAGGAGGAACAAGGAGAGGAACAAGGGGGACAAGGCGAGGAACAGGCCACACAGTCAGGCGAGGCGGAACAAGAGCAAAGGCCGCAATCGGAAGGTGACGCCGGCATCACAGCGACCACTCTGACGCATCCTTTCCACCATTCTACCTTCACACTCACAGCTCATGATTGGTTATTTCTGGTCAATCCGGATCCCATTCCGATCCGCTGTGACCCATCTGCCTCCCAGTATTTGTATTTTCCATCCCATACTGTTCTAAACATGAACATTCTGCTGTTCTGCGTATTCGACGGCGGATCGGACCTTATAGTCTGTCTCCTCTAACAATCAAGTGTCAATAAGTGTCAGTAAGTGTCAGTATTGCACACCACTGTCCTCTGGACATTCGCTTCACATATAGCACCCAAATGGCCTGTCCGATCCCCTCCCTCCGTAAAACACTCCTCCCCCCCCCCCCATTCCTTCTGAATAATTACTCCCCAATTTCCTGCCCGCTCTCCTTCCCACCTAAAATATGCCCTTCCATTTCGCTGTGGCATTTCGCTTCCATAGAGTAACATGTTTGTTTTACCATGTTGTTTGTTTGTACGGCATTCAGCGGGGCGACATGACAAATTAACAAAGCATGTTTGATTCTTTGTATTAACACTTTTGCGTTAGTTTTCAGTAGTGCTTTGTGTATTATACTAAAATCGATGCTGGAGTGGGTTATCAAAAGTAACCAGATAGATGAATAAATAACAAACAAAAAAAAAGTAACCAGATATAAAACATGGTCAATGTTTTGACGAATAAAAAAGGTTTTCTTTGTCAGAATGGGTCGTAAATATAACAAATATTATTGATTAATAATTAGCGATAAGCTATGACCAACTAATAATAAATAAAGGAGGGAGCGAATTACATCTCTGTTTCCTTGGCCAGTAAGCGCCAGTAAAACACCCGAGGTGTGCACCCTCTGGTAGGTGGTAGATCTGGATAACATAGTTCACATAAGGTTCCTCGGGGCTTCTCAGAAATCTCGTGATGGATGTCGTTGGCAATGGGTACTTGCATTAAGGCGGGGCTTCATAGTAACGTGATGGATGTCGTTGGCAGTGGGTACTCGCATCAAGGCGGGGCTTCATAATAACGTGATGGATGTCGTTGGCAATGGGTACTCGCATTAAGGCGGGGCTTCATAGTAACGTGATGGATGTCGTTGGCAATGGGTACTCGCATCAAGGCGGGGCTTCACAGAAATGTGATGGATGTCGCTGGGAATGGGTACGCACATCGCTGGGAATGGGTACTCGTATGCCTTGATGCATGTACTGATTTCGCCATAAACACACGAAGCTGAAGAATAACAAGCAGGGATAGCACTGATAGCGGCCTGTTCTGATTTGTAGAAACACCAGCGGAGGGCGCGGAGCAAACGCAAGGAGAAGAAACACAACAGGGTAATCTATCCTGCTTTCTCCTCAAGTTAAATTTATTAATTTAGCAAATAGTTTAAATGTTTTGATTCACTCTATTTTACCAAGATCTCTGAACTCTCCGAGAGAAATGTGGCATTTTGGTATTTATACATACACGTGGTATGGTGCATAAAAATATGGCATTCATGGTGCATAAAAACATGGTATTTTATGGCGCATGTGGCAGGTGAAGCTCAAGAAGGCGGTGAAGGAGAACAGACGGAACAGCCTGCAGAGTCGGAAGAGCCAAAGGGCGACGAAGGTCAAACGCAAGGTCAGCGCCACATGTCGTTTTTGGATGGTCACATTGCTTGTATTACATCGCGTTTGGTTGGCCGACCACAACATGCAACCGTCTATTCATATTTTGCATTTTTTTATTTACAACAGATCGATTTTGATCAATCAGTATTTGTGTTTCTGAATTACAATCATGACAAAGAGGTCTCTGGAAAGAAGGTTTTTGATTTAGCGAATCATTCTTTATGCATTTTGAAAAAAAAAATTGCAGCACTTACCCCATTTCTTTTGAGATTTAATTTAAATACACTTTTGCACCGCCCTCAACCAACTTCACATAATGCATTTTTATGATATTTATTTATTGTTTTTAGAGCAACAAGAAGGCGGAGAACAAACACAAGGTTCGTCAGTCTTTCCTACTCAAATCTTTGTAAAAACACACGTCATGCCATTTGATGTGTGTGACGACACAAGTTGATATGACGTCATTATAACAGACAAATCTGGAAACAAGTAGAACTTTGTATTAAGCGAAAGGTAGAGCAAAAATAGCAACAGAAATAAACCTCAAGGCTGACGAAATGTCTCTCGCTGGTGTATTAAGTGTTTGGGTGTGTTATGATTGACAGAAGGTGGAGGTGGAGAAGAAGGAGAACAAAAAGAAGAAACAACACAAGGTAAGCGGCCGCCAATTTGTGCGAAAGAGAAGGAGGCAATTCAAGCATGTTCGACTGACATGTGCCGATCATCGGATGGGGGGATTGCCACATTCTGCGATCGTCTGATGGGGATTACCAGATTTTGCGATCTTGGGATTGTGATAGGGAGATTTTGAGATCGTGGGATGCGGATTGCCAGATTTTCCTGGTGTTCAGTTTTGCTTTAAACAAAAGGAAAACTAGAAGGACACGTGCACTAACCAGAAGGACACGTGCACTAACAAGCTGAAGTGAGACAACTGAAAATAAAAAGCAAAATGGCGTAGGATTGTTGACATATGCTGAGGCGGAATACGCCGCTCATTCTAATTCAGGGCAATCTATTTCCGTAACTTAGATCGTTTGCTTCACTGAAAATTCAAAGAAGGTCAAGGTGGTAAGTTCTATTTACGGTAAATAAAACTATCCCTTTTGATTGTCGAATAGTTTGCAGTCACTTATTGCTTATCATATACCTAATGGTCTCGAATTTGGTTGTGTACAGAAGAAAGTAAAGAAGAAGAAAATAAAGAAGGTGGCGAAGAAAGTAAGGAAGAAGAAAGCAAAGAGGAAGAAAGCAAAGAAGAAGCTAAACAAGAGTCACAAGGTAAGCTCAGAGTGGCAGTGGTAAGAGAGGGAAAAAAAGGTAACAGATTTGAGTGGTGTTGATAATAAAGACGTTGCCATGGTAACAGAAGCACGTGTTTTGTGCCTTGTTGCAGAAGAGGGAGAAGCAGCAGCAGCACAGGAGGGAGAGCAGGCAGAAGGTAATGCTCCCCACCCCTCAGTTCTACACGATGTGCTGCTGCATCTCAAAGCATACCCCCCCCCCCCGACATCGCCCCCTCCCTCCCCCCCCCCCCCGCCATCGTTCCATCCTCCCTCACAGGACGGAGACCAGGCAGAAAGTAATTCTCCCCACCCCCTTCCCTCAGATTTACAGAATCTGCTGCTGTATCTTACAGCATAACTCCCCTTCCCTCCCCCCTCCACCCCCCCCCCCCCCCGCTATCCGCCCAGCTGATTGATTCTTTCAATTTTTTCAACATGAACAAGTATTTGTTCTGATAGATATTTGCGATATGTCTGAAAGACTGCTGATATTGTAGTTACACAAATGCCGAGGCGTTGTCTGAGCACAGTGTCCACGGACATTCTTGTTTTAAAATGCCACTTTACATACGCGTTAAGATATGAACGAATCCATAAGAGTATCAGGCCTGTCGGGAGCGCCATAAGACAAGAAAGTTAGTGATTTTTCAAAACAATGTCAGGGGGTGACGCGCCACCCGCTGAAACAGAAGGTCAAGCCGAAGAAGGTCAAACAGGAGAATCTGAAGGTCAAAAGGAGGAAGGTGAAGGACAGGCGCAGGAGGCCGAAGGCGAGAAACCAGCCGAAGAGGCACCACCAGCTGAAGGTTGTCAATGAGTGTGACGATAGGCAGCTGTGTGACGTAGCCTAACCAAGCCTAAGCAAACCTAACCAAGCCTAACCAGGCCTAACCAAGCCTAACCGTAGATGCTCATGCACCGGGAGCTTGCTGCTCACAACAACAGCTCATAACCATTTCATCTAGCGCATTTCCTCGTCTTTCTTTAGCCTGCTGAAAGTGCAGATTTTGAGATTTGCCTTATAAACACACATGTCTTTCGGTGACTCTTTCGATTTACCACCGTCCGTTGTTTCGATTGGCGGCTGGACAGACAACCGCGGTCCATTGTTTCGATTGGTGGGTGGGCAGACAACTGCGGTCCATTGTTTCAATTGGAGGGTGGACAGACAACCGCGGTCCATTGTTTCAATTGGAGGGTGGGTATACAATCACGGACCATTTCGATTGGTGGGTGGACAGACAACCACGGTCCATTGTTTCAATTGGAGGGTGGACAGACAACCGCGGTCCATTGTTTCAATTGGAGGGTGGGCATACAATCACGGACCATATCGATTGGTGGGTGGACAGACAACCGCGGTCCATTATTTCGATTGGTGGGTGGGCAGACAATCACGGACCGTTTCGATTGGTGAGTGGGCAGACAATCACGGACCATTTCGATTGGTGGATGGG
Organism: Protula sp. h YS-2021; assembly: GCA_949752745.1. Taxonomy (NCBI): domain Eukaryota; kingdom Metazoa; phylum Annelida; class Polychaeta; order Sabellida; family Serpulidae; genus Protula; species Protula sp. h YS-2021. The sequence continues at coordinate 36,996,657 of OX457030.1, read as the reverse complement.
TAGACGACCACGGTTCGTTGCGTCGTTTGGTTGCTGGACAGACGACCACAGGAGATTGCGGTTGTTCCATCGAGGGCTTCTAACACTTGCGAAAGAGTTTAAATAAATACAATAATTTTAAAATTCCAAGCCTCTTGTATATCTTTGGGTCACCTTGAAAACAAATGTCTTTGGATCGCCTTGAAAACAAATATCGAAGATCATTATTGACGAGCATTACGATTGTTTCATTATTTTAGATGTGTGTATAACTGTACCTGTACCTTACGGAGGAGCCTTTCGGGCCAGCTTACCACTTTAGCTTGTGTGTGTAACAGTAGCTGTCCCTAACGAAGAACCCTTGCGGGCCAGCGCACTACTTTAGCTTGTGTGTGTGTAACTGCAGCTGTCTTTTACGGAGGAGCCTTGCGGGCCAGCGTACTACTTTAGCTTGTGTTTGTGTAACTGTAGTTGTCCTTTACGGAGGAGCCTTCCGGGCCAGCTTACTACGTTCAGCTTGTGTGTATGTGTGTGTATGTGTGCAACTAACTGTCCCTTACAGAGGAACCTTGCGGGCCAGCGTACTACTTTAGCTTGTGTATGTGTAACAGTAGCTGTCCCTAACGAAACAGCCTTGCGGGCCAGCGCACTACTTTAGCTTGTGTGTGTGTAACTGCAACTGTTCCTTACGGAGGAGCCTTGCGGGCCAGCGAACTACTTTAGCTTGTGTATGTGTAACAGTAGCTGTCCCTAACGAAACAGCCTTGCGGGCCAGCGCACTACTTTACTTTAGCTTGTGTGTGTGTAACTGCAACTGTTCCTTACGGATGAGGCTTGCGGGCCAGCGTACTACTTTAGCTTGTGTATGTGTAACAGTAGCTGTCCCTAACGAAACAGCCTTGCGGGCCAGCGCACTACTTTAGCTTGTGTGTGTGTAACTGCAACTGTTCCTTACGGAGGAGCCTTGCGGGCCAGCGTACTACTTTAGCTTGTGTGTGTAACTAGCTGTCCCTTACGGAGGAGCCTTGCGGGCCAGCGCACTACTTTAGCTTGTGTGTGTGTAACTGCAACTGTTCCTTACGGAGGAGCCTTGCGGGCCAGCGCACTACTTTAGCTTGTGTGTGTGTAAGTGTAGCTGTCCCTTACGGAGGAGCCTTGCGTGGAGAAGCTCAGTGCAGTAGTTAAGCCCTGGTGTCTGCGGTGCCTAACATCACATCTTCATTTTGTTTTCAATTTTTCATATTGAATACATAATATAAAAATACATTCACAGAGCTTCAAAAAGGACAAACCCGTACATGCAATCCAATGATATTCCTTTTTTTTTCATTTCTCTTTTTTAGGGGGGTGTGGGTGAAATAGCTTACGTTTGTTATGCATGCTCTTAGTTTCTCACATGAAATCACACATAAATATATAAGCTCATAACAAGATACCTGTCGGTCCGTTTTATAAAGTCAAGGACCACGAAGTAAAGAGTGTTTTTTCACCGCATGAGGGTTCTTGTTTCCCCTTTTGGACAATGTGACATGGATTGTAGACATTATAGGCATTGCGACATTTAAACTAATAATAATAATAATAATAATAATAATAATAATAATAATAATAATAATAATAATAATAATAATAACCGTGGATTTTAAAGTTCTAATTAAGTTCTTTTTTTTTTCAATTTTGGGTGAGATCTCATAGCTTTTGTTGTATGACCATCGACTGGGGACCACAAAAATCGTGATAACATCACACTGTTATACATGTTATCTGAAGAGAGAGAAAAAAAAATTTAATTGTCTTTGGAAATGCGTTAGGAATGCTAGTACTTTTAGCTCTGTACTGACTGTACTGTCAGGTACTGAGTCTAGTACTTTTAGCTCTGTACTGACTGTACTGTCAGGCACTGAGTCTAGTACTTTTAGCTCTGTACTGACTGTACTGTCAGGCACTGAGTCTAGTACTTTTAGCTCTGTACTGACTGTACTGTCAGGTACTGACTTAGTCTCTGGTAGCTTGCCATCACGGCTGTTTTCATTCACTGTTCTTTGTGTTTTTGCAGGTGCAGAACAAACAGAACAAACGGAACAAACGGAACAAGGAGAAGCAAAAGGTGAGAGGCGAGAAAACGATGTCCACGGCCGTGCACCCGTCCGTCTACTCCTTCGCTAAATTCTCCGCTCATTCCGCTGACCCGCCTGTTAGCCGTTCTACTAACCCGTCCGCTAACCCATGCGCCAACTCTTCCGCTCACCCGTCCATTAACTCCATCCCCCCTTCCCGTCAGCCAACCCACCCACTGACCCGTCCGCTAACCCATGCGCCAACTCTTCCGCTCACCCGTCCACTAACTCCATCCCCCCTTCCCGTCAGCCAACGCACCCGCTCACCCGTCCGCTAACCCATCCGCCAACTCTTCCGCTCACCCGTCCACTAACTCCAGTTCCCCGGGGCAGTGCGCGGAGTGATACGTCATATGTTATATTTTTACAGAAGAAGACAAGCCTGCCGCTGAATAGAGGAGTGACGTCATGCCACGTCATCCGCCACGCACACCATCAGTATTCATGGCGTAGCCGGAGCCTGTAGGTTGTCGCCTACACTCTCAAGACTTCTCACGCATCACGAGAACTCCATTAACACACCCCCTCCCCCTCTCACCCCGAACCCTTGTCACCTCATCTAAACTCGTGCAAACAAAACTCGACACCTCAGGCTTCAGGAATAAGGAATGTGCGGTCATCTCATGCTTCAGAGCTGCATCTGCTCACAGAGGGGAAATTTCGGCTGCGTCTTTTTTTCTTTCACAAAATGTGTGTGTGAAACTTTTGTGTTGGGGTGACATAGACACTCTCACATGTTCATATGATCGGGAAGGAAAGAAGATGCGAGCCAGTTTCTCCTTGGCCTTATAGTATTACATTTTCACTCGGAAGAAAGTATATAGTCTTCGCCATTCTCTGTTTGTTTATTTGTTTTTTTTTTTTTTTTGTTTTTTTTTTTTTGTGCCGGAAGTCGGACTTCTGGCATGTGTCTGAAGGACTTCAGGCATGTGTCTGGAAGGCTGTTGTAAAATTCTGGTAACGGCGAAACAAAAACAGGACACTGTGAAACAAACTGCGGGCATAATTAGTAGAAGTTTATTATCAGTCTGGAGAGGCTGCAGGCAAAAAAGTTTGTTATCTATCTGGAGCAATTCTTCAGATATTTGTTGATTCATTTGTTGATTTTTTTTGCTCACTTTAGTTCATGTTGAGTAAAGTTGTTTTCTTCCTGTGAATTGTTTGTTCTTAAATATCAAGAAATAAGAATTATTAAATTGTTAAGGAAAAGCAAAAAGAAAGGGGCGCTGTGGTGACAGCTGGGATATAAATAAAATCCGTCCATTTTATTCATTTCAAGTACACGTCTCATTTGGTTACGGTATTTAATAAGAAAAAAAAGAAACTCTTTGAAAAAAAAGCGCCAGCACAAGTTTAGAAACATGCATTGAATGCGGTTTGTCAGTTATTAAACGGTTTTTGAGTCATCATTCAACCCTGTTAAAGCGAGTTACAAGTAGGCTACTTATTTATATATCGCTGTGCATCTCATTTTTATGAATTTTTATCATTGTTTTGATTAAAATTGGTCTGAAGAAAAAAAGAACAATAAAAAAAAAAAAATCTGTTTGTTGTTATTTATTTATTTATTTGTTGTTATTGATCCAATCGTATTAATTCATTCATGCACTGTAGGCCGGCATATTCTGAGCTTCTGTTTAATCCGAGCATGCTTTAACTCAAGAAATGCATTCCATTTCATAATCCCAACACTCCATTTTATGATCCCAACATTTACTTTATAATCCCCATATTCAATTTGTAATCTCAACATTCCGTTTTATAATCCCAACATCCATTTTATAATCTCAACATTCCATTTTATAATCTCAACATTCTAAGTTATAATACCAACATTCCATTTTATAATCCCAACATTCCTTTTTGTAATCCCAATATTCCACTTTATAATCCCAACATTCCGTTTTATAATCCCAACATTCCATTTTGTAATCACAACATTCCATTTTACAATCTCAAAGCACAAAGGTATATTCCTGGCAGTTTATTTGGACGATCATTTCAAACAGGGCGAAATTTATTTTCTTTGCCCATTAAACCATAAAGTAGAATGGCATGTGTACTTTAGCATCGGTGCACACACCATACTGCCAGCTTTCCACAATTTCACTATCTTACAAGCATATATTACCTTAACTTGAGGCAACATAAGTCTTTGCATCCTTGATAAACTTCGAATTTTAGGATATGTACCTAACTCTGAAGTTTACCTCCAACAGACATAA